>OX439131.1:6512085-6742610 GCA_949318235.1 Ecdyonurus torrentis | reverse complement strand
TATGTGTGTATAATATATTATAATAATAATTTTATTTGTTTGCTTAATGCATTGCTATTAAAATTTCATTCCTTTACAACTTATTTATAATTATTTTTATATAAAAACGGTCGTATATATTCTATAGAAATTCTACCGAAATTTGTTAACAATGAAAAATGATTATATCGTAGAAACACTTCCATTAAAAGTAAACATTATAGTAATGATCAGGATTTTCACAAAAAGTTCCAAGAATAAGAGCATTGAATTAAAAACAAGCTATATCTTCAATATTTTATGTTGTTGTTTTTTATTGCATAATGTACAAGCCGTAGGCACGAAACCTAAAAACCAGTTTTATTATATTTAATAAATACAAAGTCTTTTTCCCCCCCTTAAATAATGAACGTTCTTGCCTTGTGTAATGACTAATAAAGAAACAACTGTTTTGCGACAGACTTTAGCAATTTTGACCACATCCGTGTCAGCTTCAACGTACTGCGCATGCGTAGTACGTAGAAACGGAAGTGGATGTGATCAAAATCACCTAAAGTCAGACTAAAAACAATTGCTACCTCACAAGTCAAATGTCTATAAGTGTCCTTGCATTTTAAGGGTCATATATGTAGTGATCATTGCTATTATGTACTTGAGGCATATCATCGTGTTGTGCGCTTATTTCTTGTGTTCGTACAAGTGACAGGAGATTTGGCTATCAATTACAAAACACTTCCAAATAAAGAATGAATAAAATCACTATTCTCAGTTCCTATAGTTTTATAGAAAATGTCACCCCAGTGTGCTTTGTTTCTTTAAATTTATTTTTTACATTAAACAACTTTATATACTAATACCTTTATTAATTAATATTCAATTTATCATATAAAAAATACGTGAGTTACACCTTTTTCTTGCTATAATTTCTATAAGAAACAATACTATGGCTTCAGTATTATTTACATGACGCGAAAATTTGACGCGCGTTGACGGATAATCAAAGTTGGAACAATGTAAACAAATGAAGTCGTTCACATTGTCTTTGAAAATTAAATGTGAATAGCTCCATTTGTTGCATTGTTCTCACTTTGTTTATCCGTCAAAGTACACTCCCCCAAATAAATCTGACCGCTTGCATTAAAGTTTCCTCATATATATTTAACATTTGGAGAGATTAACGCTTCGGTCAGATTTATTCGGGAGGATTGGACGTCAAATTTACGTGTCATATAAATGGTACTTTACCATTACAATTTTTAGGCAAACAAATCCCAAGGAAAGGCCATATAAATTAGCCAGTGAGTAATATCACTCAATGAATCTTTATAAAATTAAACATCCACCTTTTTTATAGTGGTTTGTGGTTTTTATAAGCAAGTATATAAGCAAGCATGAATATACTTGGCAAGCCATTACATCTCAAGATGTCCAAGAAACTGTTTGTTACTTTCTGCTTGGTTCTGATCGTGGGGGTCACCTTGGCGGATCATACACCGGAGACGGTAACACGACGTAATACTAATCATCATCAGCGTATTGCTCAAGCTCCAAAGCGTGCAAATGTAAAAACCTGTCAAGTTAATTACAAGTATGATCCTAGAAGTGACTCGTGTCGTCCTATAACAGGTGAGCATCATAGCTTACATCTTTAACATTATAATTATCATTTACTTACTTTATATAAAAGTATATGGTGCAGTATGTATATTATATATAAGATTATGTTATTGGATTGTTTTGAGAATAACATGTGTTTAGGCGAGCCATTATTTGATGATTTGCATATATATATATATATATATATATATATATATATATATATATATATATATATATATATATATATATATATATATATATATATATAAAAGATTAGAAAAAATATATATCAAACGATGATTATATGATATAATATATTTTATCATTAAAAAAATTACGTTTAATTTGAAATTACATTCTAATGAAAAGAATCCATACTGACTTTCAATGGTAACAAAAAAAATTATCACAACCGTGTGAGAATACATTCAGAATTTTATTTCAAGAGGTAAAGCATTGCAATTTTTCTTAGTAACTATTTAACTTTTTTATGTTACATTAAAAGAAAAGAAAAAAAACGCAATACACAGAGAATAAGAAATGATTATACGTTTGTTTGAGTTATACAATTTTATTGTATATATAATTGACCAATGCATAGTTGACTTTATTGTTGAAGCTATTTCATTCTTATACAATTTTCCTGAATTTTATCAATACAAAACATTTCATAGATCTTAGTAGTGTAAAAATATTGCAGGATACATTTTCAACTTTGATTTTCTTAATTTTCTTATACATTCAATATAGAAGCGATTAGAATTGTTCTGATAATTTTACCACTGTTTCCGTCCTGTGCTCACATAAATGACCTATTTTAAAAGTATAAAAACAAATTGAGTATCAAATTAATTACAAGTTGTTGTATTACTTTCTTACTATGAATAAGGGGTTCCTGGTGATTTTGTGCCTCACGCTACTCACGGTTATCGTTACTGACGGATTACCAACAGAGGATAAGCCGAATAGACGAATGGCAAATCGTCACACTTGCAAGAAAGGTCAATTGTATGACTTGAAAACTAAGGCTTGTCGGTATATTGTCAATTTTGACGGTGAGCATTGTTCCCACACAACAGCTAATTTTCTTCCTTTTTTTACAGGTCTAAGCAACGTTTTCATTTATTTATTAATAATAAAACATTATATATATATATATATATATATATTTAATTAATTTATTTTATTTATTTATTTTTTTGTTAATGTAAAATTACGTAGAAAAATAAGTCTTATCAATCAAGACAAAAGTATCTTTAAAAATGTCTTCTTGTAAACAAAGCCATTAAAAGATGGCTAATTTCTTTTTTCAATCTTGTTTCAATTTTAAAATACATTTATTTGCATGAAATTAACTTCTATTTTGAACTTTTTAAAGAAAACCCACATGGCTATCTTTTCACAAAATTTAATACTACAAAAAGTCAAGTATTTTAATATAAAAATCCAACGACAAAAATAAATATTAATCGTGCTAACTCGATAAGAGCAATAGTAATTTATAAATAAATAATTTTAACAAAATGTAATAATACTTTTGCTGCACTTCATAAAAAATATGTTGTACAACATAATTATTTATAAGTAATCTCAAAACAGCAGCAGAACTGTAATGATTTTGTGACATATGTGAGTGTCTGTTGATTATTTATTTATTAGATTGAGTATTTCACAAAATTAAGAACTTCCCATTTTTTATCAAAATCAATTTTAAGTTAATACTGATTGTATAAACATAAAAATATAGTATAAATAATATTTTAAAACTCATTTTTTGTTTTAAAAACATTTATCTATCTTATTCATTTAATAGAACAGCAATTTTACCCATACAACTTCCGTACTTTCAAAGTAACAAACAAGTTAGTGCAGCCACAAAATGTTGCACAAAATGTTTATGTTTAACATTACGTATAATATTACCACTATTTCTTATTTCATAGATATATTGCGTCGTTATAAATAAAAAATAGTACTTAATATATTTCTTGTATATATGCAATTTTTGCACTGAACAAAATTACTATTCAATTTATATTAGATGAATTTTACGATGCATGTAAGCAATATTCAATTCAATTTAAATTTGGCTTTATTACAAAAAATACATTACATCAATTACATATGTTTGTGTTTATGTAGTACTAACGTTTTAACCGAATCAGCCAGAGGAAGTAGGGGGGGGGGGGGGGCGGGGAGGGTATTTGACTTCTGAAAATTACGTAAAAAGTGTATATAATATTATAAACTTATTTTAATTTTGTTTGTTTTTTAAACTTTTTTTTAAATAATACTATAATAATAAATGAAAATTGAATCCGTGTTGTGAAATAAATAAAGTAACCACAACTTACGCATATAAAACGTTATAATAGTATGAGGATTAAGAAATACATATATTTAGATCACATAAAACAGTGACAATAAAAAAAAAATCTATTATTGCGTAAAAAATTTCAATGAATCAGAATATTCTTGATATAAATAGGTGGGAAGTAAGTGTAATATGCGACATTTGCAGTCAAGATGTACATCATGCGTGTCGTGTTCTTGTGTTTTCTTATCGTAATCTCTAGCACGATTGCGGAGTATGATTATTACGAGTACCAGTGGGAAATTAATAGAAGTTATGACAAATTAACAAAACCTCCCGCAGAAATAACAATCACAACTCAAAGTTTAAGTACCGAAACAACAACAAATTCAGTTAATTCTTATCAAAATTGTTTTAAGGGTCAAATATTTGATGTTAGAAGTCAAAAATGTCGAAATGTTTTTGGTAAGTTCATCAATCAATACTATGTTATTCTATTGGCATAAAAGGTGTATTATATTCACATAATTCAATTTCATGTATACAAGACCGAAATAATATATTTTTACCAGTCAAAAACTCGCGCTAAATTTGCAATGTTATTCTTATAAGAGAGACACGCGTTGGATTTATAATATGGTAAAATATATTATCGCAGTCCCGTGTACTGCACGTACAAAATTGATCACGAAATAATATCGCATATTTAAGTTAATTTCATTTAACCTTATAATATATATATATATATATATATATATATATATATATATATATATATATATATATATATATATATATATATATATATATATTATTAATGTATATTTATGCACACACATACATAATTATATAATACAGTGTATTGCTATCATTATTATTGATTTGCTCTCTTTTTCATGATTTTTTGAGCTTGATTATAGAATTAGATAAATTGTTTACATAGAATGATATTCAATGGCTTCAATATGTATAAACAATTTTTCTATAATGTTTCCATGTTAGTTTTAATAAAGAAGGCTTTAGTAATTGTTTTCATTAAAATTAGTAAAATGTGATTTGTTGTTTGCTAAAATTTCACAATAAATACTATTGACATCCACAATATAAGAACACGTTATTTGAAATTACAACTAAAAACGTGACTTACTGCACGACCTTTTCTAAAAAGATAAATATTTACTTATAAGTCATAGATAAAAGAGATGACAAATCTTTATAAAAATAACACACGAGAAGTGCTAATGATATTTTCAGTGAAAAATGATCTCATCACTTTAAATTTTCAAAGTTAATAGTCTCTTCCTTCTATTTTCTACGATTCAAGTATATTTTAATTTAACCTTACAGTACATTCTTATATTTAGTGACAAAAATTAACAGATTGAAAAGTACAAACAACTAAGTTTATAAAGAGTAGAGCTGACATTGATGAGCTAGTATTACAATGAGATTCTTGCAAGTGATAGTGTTAATAATTTGGCTAGTGCTTCAATGTTGCATTGTTTGCACTTCACCTTTAGCATCCAGACTTTATCCACCTCCCTGTTCTTTTAAACAGACTTACGATCATCAAAGAGGCGGGTGTCGTTACTTCATATATACAAAATGGGTATGCCAATAATATTTATTTATATATTATGAAAATGTAATTTATATATATATATATATATATATATAAAAGTAGAATAGGGAGTTTAAAATCTTGTAACACTATGCTGCCAAAAATAATTTTTATCAACTGATTTTTTCTTCCGATTTCATCATCATCTTTATCCAATTTTCTACTATAAACTATATAATTGAAGTAGTTTATATAATTAAAATGATGCAATAATTTGCACTGTATTTTAAATTTACTGCGCCTTTCTTTTATATAACATAATATATTCAATTTATTAATAATAATTTTCTACCATAATTCCCTATAATGAAAGTATAAAGAGAAAAGTACTATCTTCATTGCAACAGATGTAATTCTACACGTACATACATTATTATTGGACTAATGGGAAAGGTCAAGTACTTAAATAGCAATAACATTGACTTTGTACGTATATTACTTCTTTTCCTCTCAACAGAGAAATAGTGTGATTTGAATTAAGCAATGTATCACAGTCGGTGCTTAATGTTATTGTTATTCGTATTTTTCATGATAATTTATCAAATGGAAGCTCAAATTTTACTTAAAGAGTGGCTGATTTCTGAGAGATTTTGGAATCCATGTCCTAAAGTTAAATGTTTACCAGGAGAAATTCTGGAGGAAAAATATTGTGTTTGTTTAAATAGTATAAGAAGCCATATCTTTTTTTTAGGTAAGTATATAACTTTTTTTTGTTTTTTCCCAACCTTATTAACAGAACGTGAAGTAAATAAGTGTACCTTTCATGTTAAGTGTGTTAAAGAAAACAGACAAATTCACCATGGAAATTATCATTATTATTTTTAAAGTAGTTTTCAAATGACATAATATATTTTTAATATAAGAGTAGCTTTGAATACTAACTTGCAAAATATAGATAATATAAACATAAAAAGTAGTATGTTTTATTTTTGATATAAATAAGGGTGACTAATCAAATAGAAAATAAAATATATAATGTATTGTAAATCAATTTATTATTGTGTTAGCAATACTATAAATTTATGTTATCTTTTTAAATAAATATGCTGAAATACGTAAATATTACGATTTGTTTACACTTAACCGACTAAGCGATAAAAGTTAATGTTTGTGAAACAAATAATTTAATAGTTTGCAAGCTGTAGTATTTTAAAGTCACGTCTTGTCAAAAACAAATAATACTGAATTTTTTTTTTTTTTTTTTTTTGAAAAATAAAATGCAAATTGCTGTAATTATCAAAATTTTCAGAGTATATTTTAAACATTACAGAATTTAAAAATGATACAGCGTGATAACTTTTGATACTTCTGAATATGCTTTACAGTACACACACACACACGTCGGGTTAGAGCACAAACTGTGTATCTACAAAAGCAACAAGGTTCAAATTATTATACAAAAAGATAAGAGTTTCGAATTAGCTGCTTTTGTATATACACGATTTGTGCTCTAACCCGACGAATATATATATATATATATATATATATATATATATATATATATATATATATATATATATATATATATATATATAAAGGGTTACTATAGATCAAAGTTCTTTGCCAATCAATAAAACATAAATATTGTCCAATCACAACACACAACCAATTAAAAATATATTATTTACAGTAACCTCATTCTGATAAAGAAGAACATGAAAACAAAATTTAAGTTATATACGTCATTTAAATATGATACAATTGTGGGTACTTTATATACTACTGTACTGTGTATCAATTGAGCGATTTCAAGTTCAAGCAATTGAAGAAGTAGAAAATAGTTCAGCACCTACGATATCTTTAGGACAATTATTTAGTGCACCTTGGAGGTCTTGGTTTTCCTCTTGCTCGAATTTACAATGTGAAGCAGGGGAACGTTTAGATAGAGCTAGATGTAAATGTATAAAAAAGTTATGGGTAAGTAAAAAAAAAAAAAAAAAAAAAAGAGAGAGAATAAAAATGAAAAAAATTAAATTTTTCCAATACCGCTGACGTTGACTTGAAATATCTATAGCAAAGAATTCTAAGATAGAATCAATAATCCATTACAAACTTGTTCAATCTCATATCGTTATATTTACCGTGTGAACTAGTAAGGATATTAAATTGACGAGATCGTAAAAAAACGTGTAATTTACTAAACATTACTGCTACATTTTTTTATGTGAAACCATTTTCAGAAAATTTCAGCAAAATTTATGATGTGATTAAACTTTTTTTAAGACTTAAATTTTTTTTTATTATTGACAAAATGTATAAGATTTTAATCTCACTTAAATTTTATTGAGTATTTTATATGGTTGTGTTTTTCTGTTCAATCTTTTATAGTTTTTAAAAATTTACTATAAGCTAAATTTTAGCAATAACTTCAAATTAAAATGGTGTTAAATTCTTATTGTGCAGTTTGTAAGACATAAGAAATTCATTAATATTTCTATACACATATAGATTTCTAAATGTTGTTATATTTTTTTACCATGGCTCAAATAATGTTCGTTTAATAACAGAAATAATGCAAAGAACATAATATTACGCTCAAATAGCAGATAAGGAGAGAATCTTATTATACAATATGCATATTTACAGTATATTTATGTTTTTTTACATAATATTCTCTCCTTATCCGCTATTCCATTTATTTTATTGAATCCAGATACAGAAGTAATCCTTAGGACTCTTTTATTTTTGATGCCAAGAAAATGTTAGATAATGGAGTTTTTTTTTGTTACTTCATATCTTCTTACTGCATTTGAATTGTAGGTAAATAAAATACTCTAATTATTAGCTGTATAATAAATTTTGGGTGCTTTTTTAAATAAAATGTAATTTAATTTAAATTTAAATGTTCTCTCTCTCTCTCTCTCTCTCTCTCTCTCTCTCTCTCTCTCTCTCTCTGACTGCTTCTGTTTACTCAAAATGCGGAAAAGGAAGTGACCGGAAGAGGAAACCACGTGATGGTAAAAGTGGGGAGGTAGCTCCAGGACCAGGTAGCTCAAGGCTAGCTTGCTGCTGGCACCAAAGTTTTCTCCCACTTTTACCGTCACATGGTTTCCTTTTCCGGCACTTCCTTTTCTGTTTTTTAGAGTAAACAGACGCACTCGTTCTCTCTCTCTCCTCTCTCTCTCTCTCTCTCTCTCTCTCTCTCTCTCTCTCTCTCTCTCTAGTTTCTATACTATTTTAGTTGTGATTTTTTTTTTAAATAAATTTGGAAATAAAACACTAGTTAAGTTAGCTTGACTGTAAGATGTTGGGTGGGACACAATGTCCCCACAAAAAAAAAAAAAAAAAAAAAAAAAAAAAAGCATTACAGGTATTAATACCTGCTGTTGCTTTCTACCCCCCCCCCCCCCCAAATCCATGATACGGAGTGGTCACCTTAAAAAATCTCCAGACGAGGATCTAAACTACTGTAACAATTTAATAATATAATACTGGATCTTAAATATTTATTATCATATAGTGTTGTTCTTTACATCCTATAACAAAAGTAAATTAACAACGACAATTACTCCTTACTGAAATGTTAATAATTCACACACCACCTATGAAATTCATTTTAACCACATATATACAAGTAATTAGTATTCCTCATTATCTACAAGGGAAACTCAACGTGCGACAAGAAATTTTTTTATCTACAGACAAAAATTGAAACATTTTTATGATATCATTTTTACTACTGAACTTTTTTTTTTTTTTTTTTTTTTTACCCACGAAACCATTTTTATCTAATATTTTGATAGAACGTGGCATATTTTTAACAGTATAAAATTTCAATTTACGTGCATTTAATAATATTAAAATCAAATCATAGTTTTAACGTAAATTAATGACTCAAGCATTGTTATTATAATACATTGTGCTATAGAAACCACAACAAACTTCATTTGTAATTTTAGTCAGACGTAGTGTGAGTTATTGTCCTACCTTCACCTTCAAAAGTATATAAGTACCCGTGGTTATTATTATTTCCTTATTATAAGACAGGTTTGTCAAGTATAATAATCAGTTTGTTGTAATGTTTTCTCGTACTTGCATCGTCTTTCTTCTCATGTTAGCGGCCATTTTGGTGGTCTCTTCTCAGAGCCCGTTAACCGGAACTACTCGCGATATGTCAGGTGCCAAGAGGAAGCCAGCAATTTTTAGTGTAATACAACCTCCTCGTAGAGTGAATGATAATTCTTGTCCAGAGGGAAAAATATTTGTGAACGGACGTTGTCAACATAGTATTTCATTTGGTACGTACGGTAGTAATCTAAAGCATACATTTTTTCTTTTATTTTTGTATTATCTATTTTTGTTATTATATTGACAATATTATAATATATTGATAAACATATCGGAATAATTAGTTAGCGATTTCAAGTTCAAGCAATTGAAGAAGTAGAAAATAAAATATAATAGCACATTTTATTCACCTTGAGTTTTTTTTTTTTTTTTCTTGCTTTGCTTTATGAGTATATTATAACAGGTTTTAAAGTTCCCTTCAGTCAGTCGTGATGTTTTCTCGAAGCTGCGTCGTTGTCTTTATTCTCTTGATATCCACCATATTGATGGTCCAAGCACAACATGGATCCCAAAGTCCATTACAAGATGTTTCACCTGGGTCTGCAACATTTCGTAATAGAGTTGTGGCGAAACCCTCAGTGGTGAACCCTCCGATCAGAATTGCAGACTGCCCGGTTGGACAGACGTTCATAAAAGGACGTTGCAGAGTAACCATTTCACTAAGTATGCGTGATTATATATATATATATATATATATATATATATAAATATATATATATATATATATATATATATATATATATATATATATATATATATATATATATATATATATATATATATATTAATACATTTACTTTTTTATTTTTAGCAGAAAATTATGTAAAAATTGTAAAACATTGTTAGTAAAAGACCTATTTTGTTGCGACAATTATACACCTTAACAATAGAGTTTATTTGATTTTTAACTTACGAGGATTGGATTTTGCATATAATCCATACATTGTATTGTAAGTGGAATTAATGTTATCGTTAGGATCATAGACTTTTATAAATCTATCTATACGTGTATGGTTATGATCTTTTCTATAATAATAGTTACCAATTCACTCTAGTTTTTTTCCCCGCTACTTACGATGTGTTACTGTTTTATTTTTATTTATTATTTTTTTTCTTCTTTTTACTACGTTTACATATTTATGCTACTTTTGCAAATTTAGTGCATAAAAGATTAATGTCACTTTTGATCGGTATTTTTATTATTATTACATACGTACAACAAATTTAATTAATTCTATATAATGAATTGACACGCCACGAGTGCCTTGCCTTGAAATATAATTTAATGTTAATGCAAATAATGAGTAATGAGGTATCATCTGGTATTTTCCCTGTGGGTTCTCTCTACTTGACGCGCCTCTAAGGTCAATTTGATCGCTCGTGTACTGTGTAATAAATCATTCTGTATGCATGACCACGTAGTATGAATACGAACAATTTTTATAATAAAATGAGTAGTCAGAAATTAAAATTATAATATATATATATATATATATATATATATATATATATATATATATATATATATATATATATATAATTATATTATTATTATATTATTTGCTCATGCTTTAACAAAATCTTTCAACACAATATACTTTGCTTATATATAATTCAATAATTACTCAAATGACTATGAATTATTTGCATATGACGCAGATAAAACCATGCTGATGTCACTTACGTCATCAATTTAACAGTTCACCTGTGTTTAAGAACATCTACATATCTCGTGCATTTAGTTAATAATGAGTGCCGCGCGAGTGAGGTTGGTTCTAGTGATGTTTTTGGCGGTGATAGTTCTTTCAACTGCAATGCCAACCACACAAAAAGTTGGTCTCTTGTGCCCCTCACCTGAGCTTTGTCGGCCTATAGGGGCCTCTGTGGCTGTCGTGCCTAGGAGATGTAAGGAAAATCAGAAGTTTATTGATGGAAAATGTCGAGATGTTATTCACTTTTCTCAGGGTAAGAAGTAATAAATTCATAGTCTCTTTATTTAAAACAACGTAATATCGCAGTCTATACCATTACGTTACCGCACGATGACTATTAAATTGATCTTTCACCTTGACATTTACATTTCTTTTTCGTAAATATCGTTAATTTTTAGCAGGTTTTAATTTAATGTATTTTTTTTAATAACTGTATATTTTTTGTACACTTTAAATACAGATTTTTTAATTTAGCTTCAGTCAGTCACGTTTTCCCCACCTTGTGTTGTGTCCCTCCTGTCTGTGTTCATCATATTGATGGTTCAAGCACAGAATGGACTTAAAGTTTAAGATATCTTAGCTGAATTTTACTCTGAGTCACCTAACTCCCCTAGTTCTTAAGAACATCAGACCAGCTTCAGTACAATTCATTGTTAAGCTGTATAAGAAAACAGACTCATACAGTAGGAGCAACGTTGTCGAAAACTATATATTACTCATCAATACATTATTTATTTACCGGTAATTTTTTTACACTGCTTGGTTATATCTAACAATATAAGTACTAAAAATTTAAAAAGCGATCTTTAGACACTTTAAAGAAGTTTTTTTTTTTTTTTTAATAATAAAAATGATAATAAATGGTTTTCATTAGAGGTAAAAAAAAGGAACAAACCCATTTCACTTTTTTTTTTTTTTTTTTTTTTATTTGGTCCTCTGACTTTTTTATTTATACAAGACTTTATAGTAACAGCATTAACAAGATAATGACATATTAAGATTAGAAAATTAAATGACGTATGTGAGTTATGTTATATGAATAACGTGGAAATTACTTATAAAGTATAAGTACAAATTTATTATTATAATGTTTTCTTCTATATAAGTGAGGTCTTTTAAATAACACTTCCACAATCCACAATCATATAAGGTCAGTACCAGTTGTTACAACCAAAGTGGATTTAAAATAGAGGTGCTCATGATAAAAATATCACCATACGATGGGAAAAAGTTGAGTCAGTGGTAACTTTACAAATCCATCTATTATAAAATATTGTATATTATAATACTTTTTTATAACGTACATTACAAAACTCGGTGCAACTTGCTGTTGTTATCTTTATGTAAGGGTCACTTGACACATCGCGCCACTCGCACCAGTATAGCAGTGTATCAGTTGTACAGTACGCGATGGCAAACACTCATGTGCTGACTTATTTGTTCGTAATTCTCTCACTCTCAGTTCTTGTGATATCTCAAGGTCAAGGGGTCAATGAAACCGGACATGGTATTGCTAATGTTGAACCTCTTGGTGTAATTGATGCACCAGATCGGTGCCCTGACGGTACTGTGTATGTCAGGGGAACATGTCGTGCTACGGTATAGGTGAGATATCACCTGCAAGTCAATAAAATTGAAAAGTTCAATATTCATGTTAAGATTATATAATAATTGCATGATCCACTCCCCCCCTTTTTTTTGTCTTTTTCAAAGTTACTTAATTTTTTTAATTCTCTCTCTCTCTCTCTCTCTCTCTCTCTCTCTCTCTCTCTCTCTCTATCTCTCTCAACATTTACTGTGCAAGTTTATTGCATATTACTTGTTTAATTAGATTTTATATAATTTTTAATTATCGTTAAGACTCGCACGTTAAAGTCTCCGATTCCTCGAAATAATTTTACAGCATGCAGTATGCTATTTTAAGTATCTTAAAAAATGTACATTTAATTGTATTTCCTTTGAAAAAAAAATTACGCATGTTAATAGAATTTTTAAAATTATTATTTGAACTGCTTTCAGAAATTTTAAATGAATGACAAAATCTTTTCTTTTAAGCTTTTTATCAACAGTTCAGCAGACTACATAAACACTCCATGTCTTTGTTGACACTGATAGAAAAAAAAAATTGAAAGTAAAAGAACTGTCCATTTCATTTTTATTTTATTTGAAAATCAAAAGAGTGACAAAAAAAATGTTTGTAAAATTTATAGAAAAAAAAAAGTCTAATTGAAATAGACGTGGTAACATTTCTGTATTACACGTATTAATATTTCTGTTCATTGCTGTGTTACAGGGTAGGCGCTGAGCCACCAATTACCAAGCTGCCCAGTCTGACGTCATGACAACAAGAATATGACGTCATCAACATATTCCGCAGTATAATACAACCTCATCTACTTGCATTACTGGTGATATCAGCTGGAAAACATCGATCAATCTCAATTAAACATCGAATATAATATAATGCATATTTTTTAATTGAAAAGAAACCTTTTTTTTTTTTAGCTTTCTTTTATTATTATTTTTGTACTTTTTTAAAAATGCTTAAGTAATGTTTAAATAAGTAATGTTGGAAAAACAAACACTTTAATAAAATTCTTTAATAGTAAAATACAATTGGTTGTGTTTTTTTTTCTTAAATAAGTTTCCTTCTTTGTCAAGAAAAGATATAATGTCCATTGCAATGTAAAGTAATAACAAGTTAAGTTATATCATATTATTAATTATTAGAATAAAAAAAATGAAGTTTAAAATTATTTTTAAATGTATAGTTGTTTTTTCTTCATTCCATTAAAGCCCTTGTCAACTTACTTTTTTATCATTTAGAATACTAGATTAATAATTACCATACCTTATTATCCATGAATTAGACACCAACACGTTCAATTTGTATTAATTTTCATTTATTTTTATTTTAGCGGTTATTTCACGCATTTGACGTCACAATGTACCAATGGGGTCGTGATTGGGGGGTTAAGAACTTGAGGGAGAGGCTTAAATTTATCACGTGACCAGAGCGGGGACTGTGATTGGCGGTGGTACATTGCGACGTCAGATACGTGAAATAGCCGTCAAAAAGAAAATAAATGAAAATAAATACAAAATCAACGTGGTGGTGTCTAATTCATGGATAATAAGGCATGGTAATTATCAATCTAGTATTCTAAATGATAAAAAAGTAAGTTGACAAGGGCTTTAATCGTATATACAAAGTATCCGTCAAGGTTAATTGAAAGAAAAGAAAAGGTCATATCACTTACTGGCTAGTTCGATGCACAGCTTGGTGCTTCCTTTACACCAATTTACTTTCACATTATTGTTATAAATATAAGAATTACTCTAGTGTCTGGACGTTGTCATCAAACTTTTTGCATATTTATTTTTTTATTATTAATATTATTATTATTGTGAGTGATATTTTCAATATTCTAAATAAGAAAAACTGGTAAACAATCGTTTTTTTTTTTTTTTTTTTTTTTTTTTTTCCCGTTCTGCTCTACAACGAGACTTAAATTTCTGGTCTCATATTTGTGGTTTGAAGCCAAACAGCTAAAACTATATACAAATTTTGCTTAACTTTTAAAGCATATATCATTTTTAACATACTATGTTTGAATGCTTATAGTATTTTATATAAACCAATAAGGTAAAAACTTCCTTTATGAAAATGGAATTATTCTCAACCCCTCCTTTTTTTAAAGGTATATAATATATGCACTTTGCATTTGTTTCATTACCCCTACTGTATATTTTAAGATTATATACTTAATAAATAAATAATATGCTATGAAAATATACCTAAACAATAAACTTATTGATATAATAATTGCTTTTGTATTGGAAATTAAAGAGTGTCTGTGAAATGAAAGTAAGAAGAGAAAGAACATTCTTATAAATAAATAACGATGGGTTTTTAGTAATTATCAGTGATACAATTAATGACAAAGCAAAATACCCAGAGCGATGATCATTATGAATAAATTATTCTTTTTTAATTTGCTATAGTATGATTATTAAAAATATATAAATTTTCTTACAAACAATATTTGATTAAAATATTACAAAAATTGTTAATTCATGAACTAGTATTTCATTTATAATGATTATTTTTTTATATTTTATTAATGTTTAATTTTTTACGGTATTATTTCATGGATTAAAAGTAAAAGTAATAGAATATATATGTATATATATATATATATATATATATATATATATATATATATATATATATATATATATATATATATATATATATATATATATATATTTGTGTGTGTGTATATATATGCATGTGTATATATAATATATATGTATATATATTCTATATATATATCTATTCTTATGTTATTTTCTTATTTATTTAGGAAAGTGTTAAAAAGTTCAAAATTAATATACCTATATATACACACCACAAAAATAGTAACCTAATGAAGATATTATTAAAATTTAAAACAATTTATAATACGGTACAGAGACCTTATAATATTCATTAAAATCCCAAAAAATAAGAATCCAGCTTATAAGACATTTAAGCTTTTATTATCCAAATTATTAAAAAGTTATAATTAGATATTCTATATTACGTTAATGCCAATTAGGTTTTAACTTTTCACTTCATAATTTATTTTAAATAGCTACATAAACAAAAACAATATCAGTACAACTTAATGAAGACTTTAATGTGCTAACTTATTTTTTCATTTTACTTTTTTTTTTTTTTTTTTTTTTTTTTCATTTTACTACTTTAATTAAAAATATTTTCATAACTTAAAAATATTGTTCCAACAATTTTGTTCTGTACCTAGATATAGTTTTTACTTTTATGTCTTAGTTGTATTTTATAAGTGTAAGATGTATTTTTTATATATATATATATTTTTTTTTATTTTTATTATTATTATTATAATGATGTACTTTATTGATAAGAATTTATATTTTAAGTTTGACGTGATCATGCATTTATGCCACTGATTGTAACAAAAATAAATAAATAAATAAATAAATAAATAAATAAATAAATAAACTATGAGTTAAAGTTACATCACTTTCCACGAACACATCATGAATTTAATAAAACAAACTTTATGAACGATAATATTTACATTTTTTTTATACAATAAAAATAATTAACGCAAATTATATGCTATCATTGAAAAATTTCAAATTCATTTGTATGTCTCATATTGTAAGAAATAATCGTATATATAAGAGTAAGCATGTATATTTATGTCACAAGACAGTGAAATAAAGGCTTGGAGAGAATAGGAAATGGTTGAATGAGTAAGCCAAAATATAACTTCATATTTTTTATTACGTAATGTAATTAATACAGTTTACATTTCAAACTTTGACTCTGATTGGTCTGTTATTTTATTGCAACTTGAAGTTTAATCTTCATTTTAATACAACAATTTCATTCTTAGTGTGAACAACAGTTTAATATCATGTCAACATTAAGTGTGGTTTGCTTAATGTTCGCCTGCATGTAAGTATCATATCAACAAGTGGTCATGGTGTAATCCAAAGCATGCACCCTAAAATAATTTCTGTTTAATCTCAACTAGATTTAGAATGTTTTCCATTTTTGCAAACTTAGTGATGAAAATTTATTTTTATTAATAATCCAACATTAATTATTTTTCCATAATATAAGAAGAGTTTTGAGTTAACAAGTTGATCATCACTACAACAATGAAAACAACTTGTGTACCGATATATCAATGTGATAAAATACAGTAATATATATTGCTAAAGTTAAAATAGTATTGGTGCAGACTCAGAAATAATTTATTTATATTATATATACATACACATGCATACACACACATACAAATATATATAAATATATATATATATATATATATATATATATATATATATATATATATATATATATATATATATATATATATATATATATATAATATTATATACACACACAATAAAGAGCATTGAATATTTATGCATTCAAACTTAAGATCACAAAGTATAAATAATGCTGTTGTCATGTTTTCGTATAAATAATTGGTAAATGTGTAACAGTGCAGCTGTGTCAGTAGTGAAAGCAGCTCCAGGGAAAGCAAACTGGGACCGGAGTGATGAAAATAATGACATTGGAGGTTCTGTAGACAGTAACGGAGAACCTGAAGGCAATAACGACGATGTTCATAAATTCGGAAATACCTGTGTAACTTGTATTACGCCTTGCAAGAGTGGGTATTGTTGGATCAAAGATAAATGCCGCAAATGCAGGTAATCGTCTCAATATACAACTTTTTAGAAACAATTTTATTTTTTATAAATATTATGTTGTAATGCTTAGTTATTTATGCTGTTGCAATTTAGCAATAATTATGCTACATTGACATAAATGCAGCATAAATTACGTAATTTCTTTAATAAGTAGGTGTGCTGACAATATTGCCATTATTTGAGTACTATAATTGTATTTAATTAGTTATACAGTTTATATATATAATATATATATACAGTAATATGACAGCGAGTATAACGTAATGAAGTCTTACGCACAGAGATAATTTATTTTTCAATGTTCAATAATATTAGAATCGTAAACTTCAATAAATAACATAGAATATTTAAGCACTCAATTTTAGATCACAAAAATTTAAATAATATTTAGTGTGAGTAGGCTATAATAGCTTTAATTAATAATTAATTGATAAATTTTTAACAGTGATACTGTGCCAGTTGTGAGAACAGCTCTAGAGAACGCAAACTGGGACCAGAGTAATGAAGATAATGATATTGGAGGTCCTATAGACAGTATCGACTATTATATCGCAGAACTTGAAGTCAATAACGACTCTGATAGTGGAGAAATTGTAGACAGTAATGAATATGATAATAAAGAACCTAGGGGCAATAACGACGATGTTCAGAAATTCGGAAATGCACTATTTTTTGTAAATTCCTAAATATAAAATAATGCACTTTATACAGTATACGCTTTTATTTTTTTAAATTTTAAAGAATTGAAATTATACAAATTAGGCTAAAACTTTAAAATATTTTCATATTTATATGCTTCATTTATAATATGAAACAGGATAATTAAATAGGGAAAATTCTATTAATATTTTATTTTCTATTGCTATACTCACGTAACATATGATTTAGAATATTAGAATAAAATTTAAACAATAACTATTTTATATACAAAGTAATTTGTCACAGTCATTACTCTCAATCTATTTACAATGGTGTCTCGTTTATTTCATTATTAAAGTACTACAGTATAAACTTTTTTTTTTTTTTTTTTTTTTTTTTTCGTTCCTTCTTTAAATAAGCTTGACCTTCGCGACAAACAATATGTCAGTTTTCTCCGAGATGGCAACTTGCAAAGTCCTCTGCTTTATTCTCTGTCTGCTGTGAGTATTATATAATTAAGTTGATTTAAATTAAAGTGATATTAACACGCAAAAGGAACATGCTATTAAAATAAATTATAATTCATATAATTTACTATTATATGTTTTTATATATAATAGTAAAATTGACTAAAATATAGATTTTATAAAATTTATTTATGTAATAAAATATCAATACTAATTTTTTTTAAAAAGCTATATAACTTAATAAATACTTTAATTCACGTTTTGTTTCTGAAACGTTATTATCTGCATACGTAACTTTAAAAAAAATGTAAAATGTTTTTAACTTCTTTTTTTAACAATAAATAATGATACAAATATGGAAACTCAGGTTCTTACTTGTATAAAAATATACAGTTAATCAATTTTACTCACGGTCAAAAACTTATAAACTAAATATTCATACTTTATGGCACTTTGCAACAACTTTGACTACATGAAATTTATTACACTGCATTTGTGGCCTCTTCACTCATTGTCATTGCAATTATATGTACTGTACTTAATGTTATAGCATAAATATTTATTTATTTTAAATAGAGATTGTATGCAATCAAATTAATTAAGAAAATATTGCAAGCAGCTAGCATAAGTCTCTAAAATTTTGCTTTACGTACAAACCGAGGAATTTAAAGTGGTATTCAATTTAGTTTTTTAACACGTAGGACGTAGGAGAAACTTTTTTTTTTCTGTCAGTAATTGATTTCTCTATGTATTCATTGCAGAATAAGTGCAGCTGTGGTGAGCTCCAAACCAGCTCAATCAGTTGAAAATTGCGCTAACAATGATGGCTGCATTACCAAGACAAAATCAGCCTCAGGAGCAAGCGTAGCAATCGAGACTCCTAGAACTTGTCCCGATGGAACAATATTAAGAGGAGATAGATGTCAACAAATTTTTGGTTTACAAAAAAAATAAAGTATGTTTTGGTAAATTATCTTACAGTGATAAACTTTTAAATACAATTTATTCTGCTTAAATTTAAATAGAATTAAAGTGTAGACAATTGGATATTATATATATATTATAATATTAAATTCAAAAATTTCGTATAGAAATATTTAAAATGTTCTTGCAATTGCTTAAAAACTAACATAATATTTTTAAGAAATCATCATAATACCAGAAAGATGTGTATATTATATAATATATGTTTAAAATTTATTATTTTAATTGGTTCCCTGTAAATTTTTGTTGATTATTTGAATTTTGTTGTTTTAATCTCTCATGAGTGGGTTTTATTTTTGAGAATTATAACAAATTCCCCTAATTATATAGTGCAACTTGTATACTTGAAGTTTTAATCCTTATTTTAGAGCCTAAAGTAATCCTTAGGAAAGATTAGTAAGAGAATAAATATATTACTTGCTTGAAAAAAAAATCAGGAAGAAAATAACGAAGATAGTCCAAAATCATAAGCTTTTCACATTTTTATTTTATTACTTATGGAAGAGAGATTATATTTCCTAAATTAATACCTTTATTATGAAACTTAAATATATCTTCCAACCATAAATAATACATAAATATAAATATACGAATAACAGTTAAACGTTCATGCAGTTGACCATACTTGACATACGTTTAATTATGATAATAATTTTTAATTACAGGTCTCAAGATGCACTTTTTACGATATTTACCATTTTATAAATCATGGAACATGGAACTTAGCAGTTAAATTACAAGTTGAAATCTTCAAATTGTAATTGTTTAAATATTTTTTGTATTGCAAACGTTTATCAATAAAATATACTACAAAAAGATAATTGTTATTTTTATAAATAAAACAACTATACAAGTTAACCTTCAGAAGCGAGCAATGTGATGCGTATCATACTCACGTAAATATGTTCATGTAATAGATTGAAGTTCTCCATTACCAAAACAACATTTTTGTTCTTATGAGGGCTTTACGAAAAGTCGTAACATAGTAATTCAACAAAGTGGTGCCAATTTTTACCACCTTATTTATGAAATGGAAAGTCTGAGAGGACCATGTAAGTGGGTATGTACCTTTCGTGGCCTCAATAAAAATCAATTATTATTATTATTTATGGCGCATAATATATTAATTATATACTGTATATCATATAATACAATGACGTTCTTCTGTTTTCCTCAAATTTGCCGGAAGCGGAAACCACCGCGTGATTGTAAAAAAAGTGGAAGCTAGTAAACTCGCGTCATCTGCTTAGATAATTGGAATTTACATGTAAATTTGAAATTATCTTGGCAAATGGTGCGAGTTTACTCCCAATCGCGTGGTTTCCGCTTTCGGCAGTTATGTGAATACAACATATTTGATACATATTAGCTTTTTTAGTGCGCACTCATTTTTTTTAATATCCTGTATAAGTGTATTGTTACAGGGATTTTGTAGATTTATTTATGGTATTTTTATTCAAACTATAGTTTGTAATATATAAATATTATCATGTTATTATTAGTTTTAGTTTCTTTGCCTTTGCAATGATCTCTGACATGACATAAAGACATAAAAGATCACATTTAATCTGTTTGGTGCATGACATACACGATAAGTTAGTTTCTTACGAGATGTCATATTGCAAAGTCCTCTGCCTCAGTCTCTGTTTGTTGTGAGTATTTTTTTACATTGAATAGAAAAGCAAACATTAATACGTACAATATTATGCTCTGAATGAATAAATTAAATTTTCAGATTCAACAATTATACTATATGATAATAGCTGTATACCTGTTTTTATTTGACTTTTTACTGTATTTTACTCTTTAGGATAATATAAAGACTCAACTTCAATGCATTAAAGACTTACGTATATATTTTATTTCTTTGTATAACTGTTAAAATTGTTATTTTTATGACCGGGTAGTTTAAGAATTTGATGTAATATTTACCATTTAAGAATTACGTATACTCATTGCATGAATTGTACGTATATGTATGGTTTGTCATTAAGTTATTTCAACATTTTTGCCATCGCAGGGTGGTTGCGATGCTGGTAAGATGCTCGCAGGCTAATGAAGATTGCTCAGATTACGGTGGATGTAACCCCATTGCTGCAGCACCTGAAATTACTACAGTAGACAGTGCAGACTTCCATGCGCTTCAGCTTAAGCCTTTTGTGCCTTCTTGTGCAGAAGGAAGGAGATGGAGAAATGGAGCGTGTCGTCCTTATTACAATAAATAAAATAGGTATATCATCAAAATAAACGATATAAACCCAGCTAAATTTTATTGCTATGCGTGCCAAATAAATAGTATACAATTTTTTAAATGTACAGCATAGTAATAATAAATCTTATATTTTAAGTTTGCTATTAAATTACAAGCAAAATTAATAAATGGATGAATGAATGAATGAATGAATGAATGAATGAATGAATGAATGAATGAATGAATGAATGAATGAATGAATGAATGAATGAATGAATGAATGAATGAATGAATGAATGAATGAATGAATGAATGAATGAATGAATGAATGAATGAATGAATGAATGAATGAATGAATGAATGAATGAATGAATGAATGAATGAATGAATGAATGAATGAATGAATGAATGAATGAATGAATGAATGAATGAATGAATGAATGAATACGAAGGAACGAACGAACGAACGAACGAACGAACGAACGAACGAACGAACGAACGAACGAACGAACGAACGAACGAACGAACGAACGAACGAACGAACGAACGAACGAACGAACGAACGAACGAACGAACGAACGAACGAACGAACGAACGAACGAACGAACGAACGAACGAACGAACGAACGAACGAACGAACGAACGAACGAACGAACGAACGAACGAACGAACGAACGAACGAACGAACGAACGAACGAACGAACGAACGAACGAACGAACGAACGAACGAACGAACGAACGAACGAACGAACGAACGAACGAACGAACGAACGAACGAACGAACGAACGAACGAACGAACGAACGAACGAACGAACGAACGAACGAACGAACGAACGAACGAACGAACGAACGAACGAACGAACGAACGAACGAACGAACGAACGAACGAACGAACGAACGAACGAACGAACGAACGAACGAACGAACGAACGAACGAACGAACGAACGAACGAACGAACGAACGAACGAACGAACGAACGAACGAACGAACGAACGAACGAACGAACGAACGAACGAACGAACGAACGAACGAACGAACGAACGAACGAATACCATTGTGCTTTTTGCACTGTATCTACTAATTTAAAAACATTTTTCAATAAAATTAAGAATAATTAAAAGAAAAAAAGCAAGAAAGAAAAATGCAAATAAAAAAATAAGGATTTCAAAATAAAATTTAAAAATTACATCAAATCGAATTCATTAAAATTACTAGTTTATTATCATAAGACATGTCTATCAGTTGGCCATAACTGAATTTAACGTTACATATTTAAATTTTTTTTTTTACAGGAATAGATTGCAAGATCGTGGTGCCAATATTACGGTAGCAAACAACAAAGAATCAAGCAAGAAATTGAAAAAAGCAAGATGTACTTTTAAGCATTATTATGCTCTAAAAAAAATAAAAAATAAAAATAAACAAAAAATAAAGAAATCATTACATATACAAATTTAAAATTTGGACAATAAATTTTTAAAATAACTTTATTTTATATTTTTTATGTTTAATTAGGTTATTATAACATGCCTTAATAATATTGCACAAAATTTGCAACACGTTGAGAATACTGAAGTTTTTCCAATTAACATAAGTTTTAGTGTTTTATATGTGAGCTATACTTTTCCAGCGAATCATTGAAAAAAAGCTTTATTTGGTAGTCACTCCTTCGAAGAATAAAATTTACGCCACTAAGTTTATTGAATAATAAATCAAAATAATAGTACTATATGTAAAGTTTATCATCATAAAGTGAATTATCAATAAAAATTATTAAAAAAAATAATTGAATCAATATATAAATAATGTTTGATTATACAACGCACATATTATAGAGACAAGTGTAATTCATTCCAAGGGGTATAAAGTTGGTTAGTTCTGGTGGGTGGGTGAATCTTCAAAGTACTTCATAAGTAAACTTAAAAGCCTTTAGGAGACCTAAACTCATGGAATTTCTAATCATAGTCAAGAATTAAAGGGATTTGATTGAAGAAAAACCTTTCAGATTTGGCCATGTTACCGAATTTTTGTAACGTCGTTACGTTATTCACTTTTCAAAGTATAGTAAAATTACTTACGCGATATTTTTTTTACAGTATAATTGCTATGTGTATTGTAAAAATAACATAAATTATAGTTTTAAAAATTTAATTATTAATAATTATAAATATTTATTTACGAATTTTAATTAAAAATATTTAAAAAGAAGAAGAAGAAGAAGTAAAAAAAAAAAAAAAAAAAAAAAAAAAAAAAAAAAAAGATGATTGGTAAAGAAACAAATAATTTATACACTTACTGTCTTGGATAAGCATGTTAAAAATAATTTGTCTCGTTTTTACTAAAATGATGCACTGTGATTTACTTTGATCACTGCGAAGGTGATTAGTAATTACTGATAAGGGAGTTTTGTTTGATATCTATTGTATCTTTTAATTAACATGCACAAAGGTTTGAGTTTTTCGTATTTTGGACAAAATAACACAATTTATGCCAATTAAAGTGATCGGGCAGGATGGAGATCGGCGAGCGAGGCAACTGGGGACAACAAGCACTACAACTGCTTCTTTTATAGTTAGTTTTGTAATTTCTGGAAGCTCCAAAAAAATAAAAAGGAAGATTTAACCTATTTAATGTTATTTCATCAACCTTTTCAAATTGTTAATTTGAACCTCCCACATAACTCTTTTCATTCACACAATAACATTAGATTATTTGCAGCAACTTCTTACTTTCACATTTTTCCCATAAGTTAACATACAAAAAAGTTTGAGTTTTCCTTATTTTGGACAAAATATCACAATTTATGCCAATTAAAGTGATCGGGCAGGCTGGAGATCGGCGAGCGAGGCAACTGGGGAGAACAAGCACTACAACTGCTTCTTTTATGGGTAGTTTTGTAATTTCTGGAAGCTCCAAAAAAATAAAATGGAAAATTCAACCTATTTAATGTTATTTCATCAACCTTTTCAAATTATTAATTTGAACCTCCCATATACCTCTTTTCATTCACACAATAACATTTGATTATTTGCAGCAACCTCTTACTTTCACATTTTTCCCATAAGTTAACATGCAAAAAAGGTTGAGTTTTCCTTATTTTGGACAAAATATCACAATTTATGCCAATTAAAGTGATCGGGCAGGCTGGAGATCGGCGAGCGAGGCAACTGGGGAGAACGGCACGCTCCCCTCTGCACTCAAGTAGTGTCATTTTTACACGTGCCTTCTGTCCGTAACCGTACGTAAACCTTCAGAGATGTCGGCATGGAGCGTTATTGTTTAGAGAACCTTAACAGAGAAGCGACAACCTCATGTTTTAGGCAGACCCGCATTACATTCGTTTTGAAAAACCCGCTAATAGTACCCACACTTTCTAGCATTCTGATTGGCCAGATTCGAGAAATTGTTTGGGTGTCCAATCAGAACGCTAGAAAGTGTGGGTACTTTTAGCGGGTCTTTCAAAACTAATGTAATGCGGGTCTGCCTAAAACATGAGGTTGTCGCTTCTCTGTTAAGGGTCTCTATTATTGTTAAGAGTCTCTGCGTGTTCATGTAAGTAAAAAATAAACATCACCATCATTTTGCCAAGGGTATTTTATTATTATTATTATTATTATTATCTGCTTATGTTTTCTTGTAGAAATTATTCACGCACGGGAGAAAAACAGCTAAAAACGGTTAATCGTAAGCGGTTTGGATAACAAAATTACCACTACTACAATAATAATAAAAGGTCTTATAGTTATTATCAGAAACGATGTTTGTAAAACCAAAAAGTATTAAGTCCAAAAAGTGAATAATTTAGTCCACAAATGTAGACACAGCCTTATTTTAGTTTTGGTCAGTGGCATTTTATGTAAACCTATAAAAACAGGAACAGGAAGTGCCGGAAGAGGAAACCACGACGGTAAAAGTGGAGGAAAACTTCGACCCAGCAGCAAGCTAGGCCTGAGCCACCTCCAACTTTAAGATCACAGCATGGTTTTCTTTTCCGGCACTTCCTTTACCTGTTGTTTAGAGTAATTAATATAAGCGATCAGTCTGACAGAGTTTGGTCTACATTAAATTTATATATTGATTAATAATTTTTTAGTTAGGGGTTAATTTCTACATAAAATTTTTGTAACGTTATGAAATTTCTACTTTTCGATATGAGGTTATAAGGTTATCACAAAAAGCGCAAAAAAAAAAAAAAAAAAAAAAAGGTTAAAAAAATATTCTGATAGAAAAATTTGACCTTTCCGTGTAAGCAAAGGTCAGAAAACAACCTCACGAGTTTTCAACTTAATCAGAACTAAACTGCGACTCACTCGAAGTATGTAACAAAGAGGATTAGTTTGCTTTAATGTTCATAGAGATCTAACAAATAATTTTGGATTAGTTGAGAATTGTTACAAACTGATATAGAATAATTTTACTACGACAAACCGAAAAGAAAAATAGTGATGTTTTTTCAAAGGATTTTCTTCATAGCTGTCTGCATTTTGTAAGTATAGAGACAGTTTCTTTATTAGTTTAGTCAAAAACAAAATGCAAAGTCAGACTGATAAATTTGCAGTCGCAATTTATTCAAAATTTGAGTTTCGGAAGTTGCTGCAGCTAAATTTGTAACAAATTCTGCTTGTTGCGCTGGCGAGTTTTTTTTTTTTTTTTTTTTTTTTTTTTTTTATGCATGATTATGCTTTATCTTAAAAGCTTAAAAGTATATAATATGTGATCATGCCTATGTGATCATATGTGATTTTTTTTAATTATTTGATAATATATTGATACTTGTATACTTATGTAAAGAATTTCAATCATATATAAAGTAAAAGAAAAATGCATTGGGTCATTTTTTTTTAAGTTAAACTCTTCAATACATTTTAATATCATAGTAATATGTGATTTATATTAATACAAATGATATACAATTGAATGGAAATCAATTTTCACCTCATTTTTTTTATCTATCAAAAATATCACCGAAACCAAAAAGAAAAAAAAAATTAAAGGTTTTAAATTTAATATTTTACCAGTTCATATATAAAAAGTAAATAAATAATAATTGCTTTATAGTTTATATGGAGCTCAAAATAAGACTAAAAATAAAATCACATTACATATATATACATTATTATTACTATAAATGAAATGTAAGTTGTTGTTTTATAAATTGCTTTTATTACGTTTAATTCATTAGGAATTATATTTTTATGTTTATATAAACTTAAGTAATTTGAGTGTTATATAATTCATAACTATTATTAGTTGTATTATTTAGCTGTGAGATTTACATTGAATAACATATCTCATATTATATTTATTCTGTTTAATGTAAACGGCTTACTTCATAAAATATTATAAAATGCTAATTTAATAATAGCAATAAAAAAAAAAGACTAGAAGATTATTTTGGGCATATCAGAGGACCATGTAATTTGGTGTGTATATCTTTTAAGTATAGGGTGTTTTCATTCATGTTAAAGTTGACGCCATAAGTGAGCGCTAAATAACATTAGCCAGTATGAGACAATGACTCATTTTGCCAGTTTAAAAATACTTCGGAATTTTTGGAGAGCATTGATGTTGTTATCAGGTTGAATTAGTTTTTTAAGTGTGCAAAAAAAATTTATTATAACCAAAAAATAGCTAATTTTCCATAGAAAATGGCCAAAAACTACGGTTGTTCTATGCTGAGCAATGTTATTCATTGCCCAAGAAGAGCATCGAAAAGCATTCAGAATGACGTCATGCGCACACACCCTATACACATTAAACAGAGTAAATATACATAATAATAAAACTAGCTTACTTCCCACAATATTTATTCATAACTTATATATATATATATAATATTGATTTATTGAGCAAGAAAATTTCACAGACATAAACTGCATAAACTTTGTGGCATAATATATAATTATTATGTTATAATGGCATAGTTTAGTGTGTATACGCTATACTGTTCTTCCATCACTCTATAAATTATATGTGTTTTAAGAGTATACAAGGAAAAAAATGACTACCTATGGCAGGTACTGTACAGTACATGTATCCTGTATTTTGCAATAGGTACACTTTAATCTGGAACAGGTAGTTAAATACTACTTAATCTAAGTGAGTAACATCTTTATTGTAGCATAGTGCACCTGCATTAGGTATTATTGTAGTATATTAATACTTGTGTTCTATATAGGTTATATGTCTACCTATTGCATTTACTTGCCCTAAGTATTATTTATTTTCCGTGTAGAAATAAAAATAATATAAAATACACAAAATATTTAATTATGATGCTATTATTTAGCAACATTTTATGCTATATAATGACATAAATTCCACATAAATAATAAATTACGTAATTTATTCTTTCCATGCAGAGTATATAAGTAATAATTATGTTAGCTCAATTTTAGCTATATTTTCTTTACTTAAAGCCATAGATCACATAAAACAACAAATGCTTTTTAATGAATAAACATGAAATGGGATCTTCAAAACTGATGACAATTTTTGGTTAATGCAGCCCCACGAGAGAGCGTGAAAATACTGTAAAGTATACAATTTGTGTTAAAATTCATGTTTATGACGTCAGAAACATGCAAAAATTAGTATGAAAATGTTGTGCGGGTTGCATAAATTGAATATTCTAATCACTGCTACGGGGCTACTGTTGGGTTTTGAGACACACTAATGTTATTTATATAAATCCCATCAATTGTTTTGTGATATAAATGCTTATGTTTTTCTCTGGTGTTTTCCTTTAAGTATTTTTTGATATAATGCAAAATAACAAAGTTATACAGCGTACATATTGTGCTGTTGTTGAGCATAATTATTTATTCTGTTCCAGTTCAGTAACATTAATGTAATATACAATAACTACATAAATGCAGCATAAATTATGAGTAAAAACTTCATGTAAAAACAATTTATTGTTATATTGTCATTTTCTTGCATTTTCTTATTTCTTTATAACCAAAACCATAGGCTCTTACTTCAGCCTTCGGGAGAGGGGGGGGGGGGAACAAAAAAACACTAAAGAAAAGTCACCATAAAAGAACGTGAAGTGAACGCGTGAGAGTAATGCTATATCCTGAACAGTGATTGTATTATAGTTTTACTGTCCATTTTTTAATATATATTTTCTTCAACTTAAAACAACTCACGCGAATATAAAAAAACTTCAAACCTTTTGCTTATTCCAGGTTTACCATAACACTGGTGACGAGTGAATGTGACGATTATGGTGGTTGCAGCCATGTAACAGAGACGACAGAAACTCCAAGATCTGACGCCGCATCTTTTTCCGTTTTTAGAACTCCTCCGAGATGTAATAGTACACAACATTATATTAGAGGAAAATGTAGACCAAAAATATACCTCAAGGAGAATAATTAATGAAGTTTCATTGTTTCATGCTCAATGTAATGCAAAAGAAAACATTAAATCCATAGACCACATAAAACAACATGTGCTTTTTAATGAATAAACATGAAATGGGATCTTCAAAACTGATGAAAATATTTAGAAAATTCATATTTATGACGACAGAAACATGCAAAAATGAGTATGAAAATGTTGTGCGGGTTGCATAAATTGAATTTTATGATCACTGCTAAGGAGCTAAAGTTGGGTTTTGAGACAAACTAAAGTTATTTATGTAACTTCCATCACGTGTTTTTTGTGATATAAATGCTTATGTTTTTCTCTGGTCTATTCCTTTAAATTTTCCAAACGTTTTATTATGTACGTTTATTTTTCTATGACTTAAGTAATTTCTAAATAATATTATGTGATTATTATTTGTATTTTACAACTTATAAATCTTTTATTGCAAAATATTTTTTACTCATTTTTTTCCAACTTTTATATTCCTTTGCTTCAAAACATAAAAATTAAAAAAGTTTGAAAATAGCATTTTATCTCACAAAGTCAGTATAATATACACTTAATTCATAATTTTTTTGCCATGGATAATTTTTTCCAATCATAATAGCTGATGAAAAAGAAATATAGGGATTTTAAGTAAGATAATAACATTCTCATGTATGTAGATAATAACTAAATAAATAGTAAGCTTAGAGATTTGAGATTCCAACGGTCATTGTAACGTTATAACTTATAAGATAAGTAACTTGAAAATTATACTTACAACTAATCTGATATAACCATGTTATAAACATTGTCAGGTGATTCTTATTGCCTCTCTGCATAAATATATAGTCTAAAATACTGTCAATGCAACAAAAGTCTGAAAAAAAAAAGTTATAATTTAATATTAAAAATAATAATAATAAAAACTGAACAATTTTATATTTATGCTATATACATAACTCTCAATATGAAGTATAACTTACTAATAAAGAATATGAAGATAATTGTAAATATTTTTTTATTATCATTGTTGTTGTTTATTTTCTTAATTCTTAGTTGTAATTTTTTATGCTTCTTTTTGTCTCTGTTCTATGGTGGAAATTATTAATTAAATAACTAAATAGATAAAGTGGGTTATGATAATTGTAACTTATTTATTTTTGGTCGTAGAGGTCGTCACAAAAAAGTATTCACATCTAAGACACGGTCCTCTGGTATGCTTCATACAATCTACTTAGAAGTTTGTTGTGGTTGTTACTTATTAGCATTTTCAACATAATATATTATGATATAAACCTTCCCTTAACCTACAATATTCACACTCATCATATTAACCAATCTATTATTCAATATAATTCGACATAATATATACTACTTTTTATAAGTTATTAACAAAAATTCTCAGCTAAAATATTATAATATATTATAATACACACTAATAATATTTTTGTTCTAAAAAACCTAATTAAGAAAAGTGGAACCTACAATTTGTACCTCATTACAAATGTATTATATTGAACTAATGAAATGTTCATATATTTTATGATTCATTATATTAAATGAATGTAAGATAGATATACAAAAACATTAATTATTTTAGATATTCAGTCAAACTGAACTGATTTTATTGCAGTTTATTTATCAAATTAAATAACACATGAAAGGGCTGCTATGCAGTGATATATAAATTATTTTGTTTGGTAATTAGCAATATAAAATATGCAGACACATAAATTTTATTTATATCATAACAAATGATGGACCATGTAAGCACTTCATAATATTTCCAACAACATTTCAGTTCAGTTTCAGTTTCTTTATTAATCATAATACCAATTAGTACATTTAGATTACAAAAATAGTTACATAGGAATACAATGTGTTTCAAAAAAGTTTCAGTCATCATTAATATAATAAAGAATATATTTTTAAATATTTAATATAATTTAAATTATATCTAGCTAACATATTTTAATAATAAGTAAATCATTTTCACAATTTCACATTAAAATATAGTCATGCGATAATTTTTTCATATTATTTGTTTTATCAGATATATATTTATATTATTATCATATATTTATTTTTATTTATTTATTTATCATAATATAACAAAAATAAATGTTAATACTGCATAATAATTTTTAGAAATAGTATAAATCTTATGTTATACTGTATAATGACATATTTTATTATGTTGTTCTAATTTAGCAACATTTCATGCTATAATGACATAAATTCAGCATAAATTACGTAATTTATTTTTTCCATGCAAAGATAAATACGTAATATTTATACTAGCACAATTTTAGCTATATTTATTCTTCCAAACGTAATTTATATTATGTATACTACAAAATAACAATGTTTTGTAGCATAAATATTGTGTTGTTGAGCATAGTTATTTATGTGGTTCCAATTCAGTAACATATTTATACTATAACGACATGAATGCAGTATAAATTATACGTAAAAACATCTTGTAATACAATATATTATATCATGAATATATGAATATATATCTGAATTTTCTTATTTTTTATAATACCAAACCATAATTATACATAGGTTGTTTCTTCACCTTAAAGTTACTACAGTATACAAAAGAAAATTTTCAGTATTAAACTTGGACCAAGGTGAAGGTGTAACGTTGTAATCTGGACAGATTTCGATTCTTTTAACACAACTTCCTCTGTTAAACATGTACTTACAATGATATTATTTTAAATATAACAATTCGGTTCTTGTAAAACAATACTTACTAATATCTGTTTTGTGTCAACTAATCAGGCGCCACTAACTTTAAGCAAGTGCGTCTTGGTTAAACTTATACTTACTAAGTTTTACTCGTTCACATAAAAAAGCGCGCGTATTATATCAACGAGTGCTGTTTGTTAAATTTGCATAATAATTTTTGTTAGATTTAGCAAGCAAGCGCGCGGTTGGATTTGTTGTAGCGGCGGAGTTTTGTTAATTTAATCTAGTTGCCGTTTATTATTTCTTTACTTTTTATTTTATGTTTTCTACATCTGATCTGTTGTTTATTTTTATGTTTTATACTTTGTTGTTATTATTACACTTTATCTTGTAATATATTTTTACTTTGTATTTTCAAAGTTATAATGTTTTGTATTATAGTTTTGAAAATACAAAGAAAAAACATATTACAAGAAAAGTGCAGCAATAACCACAAAGCAAAAAACAACAAAATAAAAGTGTTATTTCAATCTGCTAATTTTTACATAAGATATCAAAGCTAAATAATTTTATATACGATATTAATGAAATAATTTCTAATTCTTACAATAAGAGTAAGGTGTAAAAGTTAAAGTTTTTAAATTAATTTTAACTATATAAATGTTTTATTAAATAAATGATACACAGTGAATTAGATACATCAACCACGCAATTTGCACAAAAAAGTACACTCATTTTCTTAATGTTGCATGTTCATCATTTTTATAAGTTCATATTCCTCAAAATTAATTAATAAACAATAGTTCAAAACTGCTTTTATTACATTTGAAAACAAAATTTTTAAACGCAATATATAACCCAAAATGTCAAGAAAAATTTACTACTAAAATAAATTATCAAAAATACATTTATAAATATAATTTTTTCCGTATAAAAATATATAATAATTTTTTAACATATAAAAAATATACTTTTTTTTTAACAAAGTAGGCTAAATTTAAAAATAGTATAGAAATTAAATAGCTAATAAATATTTACCATAACAAGTTTGTTGCTACGCGGGTGCAGTGATATTATAGCGCTAGTAATGTGGTCCTCTATCCCTCTGTTTCGTCTCTCTCTCTCTCTCTCTCTCTCTCTCTCTCTCTCTCTCTCTCTCTTGCTTGCCTGCAAAATAAAAAATGTAATTTGGTTTAGGTTTAATGAGTTGAAAAAAAGTAACTTAATGTAAATTTTTATAGTAAATGCATGAATGTTCAATTGGTAAAATCTTTTGGAAAGTGCAAAAATGAGTATATTATTCTTCATAAGTTAATTACACAACAGAAAATCTATAAATTTAATAACATATTACAAATAAAAATCCACTTACCATTTTGATAAATGTGATATTGTGTATAAATCATGCCGGAATGTGCTCCATCACTCATTCATATTGATCATGTTGATTTCTGATTGCTGTATGCACATTAATGATCGTGAAATTCACTTCCCTTATATATGTATGTAAGTTAAACATAATTCCTCTGCTACATAAACATTTCTCACCAACTGAAGGTGGAAATATGTAATTAATACACAGTGATATTGAAACACGACTGCATCACTAGCTAGAAAAAGTCCAACTAGTCAACCGCCAATATTAACGGTCAAAAACGTCTGGCGCCTTTGCATATATCACGCCACTTTGACAACAAAAAACTTTTTGTAAAATTTACAAAATTTTGTTGCTAGAGCTAACAAGCTGCATCGTAGCAGCGCACCTACTTGGAGCGCGTTGTAAATGTTATAAATTATTGTGTATAACATATACGAGAAATCATACGCTAAAAATTAAAAAGTAGTATTTTATTATCAGTATCTTAGAATATTGGTAAAACTTAATAAATCAATGTTTATTAATATTATCAAAACAAAATTTTAAACAAAATTTAAAAATATTAATTTTGTAAAGTAACTTTAACACTGAATTTGCATTGGCTTAAATAAATATTGTTTTGAAATGATTATGGCATTTGGGTTTAAGTATTTTAACAACGATTTGTGTATAAGTAAACAGTATTTCTCTTAATTCAAACTAAATATATATTGAAACGTTTATACATTTTTTTTTTGCAAACTTTATTAACAACTCTTATTAATATGACTAAATTTTCGTTAACATAAATGAAAATATCGTTAATTACATTTTTAACAAAAAATCTTGGTAAAAATGTTTCTCCGTTTTTCTATTCTGAATAATGATATTAGTTTTTTTACTATACATTTTTCAGTATAATTTTTTTTTATCTCCAAACGACTCAAGCAATATAAAAAAACTTTAAAACTTGCTTATTTCAGGTTAACCATAACACTGGTGACGAGTCAATGTGAAGATTATGATGATTGCACCCCGAAATTAGAGACGACAGAAACTCCAAGATCTGACGCTGCATCTTTTAGCGTCCTGGATAAAGTTCCTCAGAGATCGTGGTGTAAAAATGATACACACAAAGTTATTAACGGAAGATGTAAGAGAATAGTAAGACTCTAGGAAAAATAAGTCAATATTCGTTGTTCTAATCAATGTTAAACAAAGCAATAAACATTAAAATTTTCTAATGTATTATTATATACTTTTTGTTTCCCATCTCATATGTAGTAATCAAAAAAGTTTTTTTTTATTATTTTGAAGTTAGGCAAATTTATTTCCTATCTAAACACAAGTATATTTTAAAAGATAAGCTATATTTTATTGTGTTTATTCTTACATGCTTACAGAAGGTCCTTAATTGATACTAATTATTTTTTTGACGACAGAAATACACACACACACACACACACGTTCTTACAATTTTTATAATTAATTGATCTATTTTTTAATAATATTTTCTTTATTTATATATTTTAGCAGTAGTTTAACTATTTTATTTTAAAATTAGTATCAGCGTCTTTAATTATTTTTTAAGTAATGTTTTAATAAATACATAAAATGCTGTAACTAATCTTTTATAAATTAAAACGATGAAAATTATGCCTGTTATAAGTTTAATATTACATGCACGGAAGAAAAAATTTGTGCTCAAAATAAATTTTACAATTTATGAGCTCTTTTGGCAGCATATATTTTACCCGTAATTATTATTATTTTTGTTTTATATATTGTTTTAAAACATTAATATTATATCGTACAATGAGGAAGACTTATAAAAAATAAGGCGGTAATTGTATTGCATATTCTAAAAGAGAGCATGATTCTGAATCAATGGATATGCAAATTCCTAATTTTTGAGTTCATTAAGAATTTTATTAATTTTTAAAAATCGAAAACATTACGTCACGGGCGGCAACTTATGCATGTGGAGATAGGAACAATTTACAACGCATGATTTCATTTCACGACGCTCAAAAATCAATTAAAAATACTTAATATTATTCCAAAATTAGAAATTCGTTTATATATCAATTCAGGACCATGTTTTTTTTTTTTTTTTTTTTTTTAGAATTTGGAAAAACGTTGCTCCCTAAAATTTGTTGGTCTTCCTCATTGCAGTAAAATATTTGAAAATAGAATTTTTATCCTTCTAGTATAACTTAAACTTAATCCATGAAATGTGTGCCATGGATATTTTTTTCCAATCGTAACAGCTATATATATATATATATATATATATATATATATATATATATATAAAATATAATATAATATAATATAATATAATATAATATAATATAATATAATATAATATAATATAATATAATATAATATAATATAATATAATATAATATAATATAATATAATATAATATAATATAATATAATATATATTGCGTGTCATATTGTGTTATTGTGCTACACCAATCCCAGTCCCAGTCAAGACATTGCCTTATCTTTAAGAAAAGAATTTTCCAATTAATGGAAAAGCACACACGGGTGCCGGTCACGGCCTAAGTACACAGTCCGGCATTTGCCATGACAGCCTAGAGAAACCGTGGAAACGTCTAGAGTAACATGCAAAGAGAGTAACGTGCAGAAGTAGAGTAATTAAAAGTTCCCAGAGAGATTCCGCAGTGTTAGAAGAAAGCTGGCCCCACTAATCCACGTGGAGGCTAAGACCAGCTTTATAATAATAACTAGCAAGTAAGCTTTGAGATTTGAGATTCCAAGACTCAATGTTACGTTATAAGATTTCACTTATTATACATATTGTCAGATGATTCTTATTGCCTTTCGCTATAACTTTAAAAAATATATATGTAAAAATACTGCCAATGCAACAAAAACCTGAAAAAATATATGAAAATAATAAAAAATGCTAAACAACACAATATTTATGCTAAATAACATTCTTTATGCAGTATACTATTATAACTCAAGGTTTATCTTGATTTATTATTATTATTTATTATTATTATTATTATTTATTATTATTATTTATCATTATATAGCTTATGTATAAAGGCATAAATGTAGCTGCAAGTGGGTTATATTAATTATTACGTATATTTATGTTTATCCGAGCGTAGATTTAGATAGTTGATAGTTAAATAGTTAGAGAGTTAATATATTATTTGTTTTAGAATAAACAATACAAATTATTGCAAAAACATCAATTTTAATTATACATGATAACATGTAAGCACTTTAATTATTATTTTCTTTCTGACCAAGTTTATCGTTGAGTTTATTTCAAGAATTTGATTACGTACAAAAGTTGACAAAGGTCAAAGCTTTATCTTTCAAAAACAAGCTCATTACTCATCAGTCATCAGTCATCATATATCTACAAAGCAATGACTTGACGTTGATACAACACAATGTGTAGCATTTTATTGGAAATGACAAAAATAATTCAACGTTTTTCTGAGACGAAACGATTAATATGAAAATGCCATTAAGAAGCGATTTATGCAGTATTATTATAAAATATATAAAAGATTTCAATAATGATGATAATAATAAATATAACACTGTTGCTTCATGTGTACTTAATTGTAATATTATTTTATTGAAGTGTGTGTTTTTCTCATCAAAAAATGCGCGACTTTTTGAATGGTAAAATATTATCACAATTATAATATGTACTGTACAATACAGTATATTACGTGAGAAGTTTAAACAGAGATTTCAACGCTCGATGTTGTACTACAAGAAAAGTGGATAATTTAGTTTACCACTATAAATAATAATTTTGAAAACTTATCTTATTAATTAATTCAAAATGAAAACTAAAGAGTATACACACACACACACACACACAGACACACACACACACACACACACACACACACACACACACACACACACACACACACACACACACACACACACACACACACACACACACACACACACACACACACACACACACACACACACACACACACACACACACACACAATTACACCCGTCACCTCCTCTCAATTTTATTTCCTTAATTAGCCTGTGTGAATCGGATGTCTGTACCGTAAGTTTCATGCTTAAAATAAGCAATTCAAAACATGATAGTATTATTTTTTTCTTGTGGAGGGGAGGTGGAGGGCACCCTGTGCTGGCACCAGGGGCGGATCCGGGGGGGGGGGGGGGGGGGGCGGTGGGGGCGACCGCCCTCCCCCCCAAATGGCCCACGTGGGTGGAAAAAATGAGGCAAAATTGAAAAAAATTTAGTCCGTAAAAAAAAAATATTTGCGCCTTCGGCGCAACTTTTATTGCTGCCTTAAGGCTCGTGGATAAGCGCTTGAATCCTGAATATAACACAAAATAATTTGTCTAACATCCCCTATAGTTGTCATGTGATCAGGGCAATATATCAGAGATATAGTTCAATTATTACTTGGACATCATGAAATATTTTGCTCGCGATAAGAACTAAAATACTTGTTTGCCAATTTTATAATTTTTATCTCAAATATTTTTACATCCAAATATATAAGTTATGTTTTACATTTTTGTTTTAATATTAATAGTTTTAAAAGTGCAAAACAATTTTTAGTAAATTGATTTACAAAAAAAAAAAAAAAAAAAAAACTTTTTAATACATAATATTAATAATAATTTTTTTACATTTTGCACATTTTTTTTCAAGTAAATTCTTTTTTGTTATTTTTTTAATCAAAAAAACATTAATTGATTTTGCAAAGAGATCAGCAAATAGAAAATATTTCAGAAATTATTTTGTCTAACTTTTGAAATTGTTTTTTTTTTTTTTTTTTTTTTTTTTTTTTGCGGATCAATAAAAAAATTAAAAACAGGCAAAAATCTACCAAACAATTTTAGAATATTTTTTTATAAGGATACTATTTTCGCATTTTTTTTTTCAAAAAGGGGCGTGGCTGAATAAACTTTTTCGCCTGCGGCGCGTTATCTCCCCCCCCCCCCCCCCCCCAGTCCTTCACGGCTATTTTCCTGGGAGATCGCCCCCCACAAACGAAATTCCTCGATCCGCCCCTGGCTGGCACCAACTTTTCTCACACTTTTACCGTCACGTAGTTTCCTCTTCCGGCCACTTCCTTTTCCACTTTTGGAGTAAACATAAACAATCAATCTCTCTGCTCGTGTGCGTCTGTTTACTCTAAAAAACGGAAAAGGAAACCATGTGACTGTAAAAGTGGGAGAAAAGTTGGTGCTAGCAGCAAGCTAGGCCTGAGTTAGGCCTGAGCTACCTCCCACTTTTACAGTCACGTGGTTTCCTTTTCCGGCACTTCCTCTACTGCATTTTGAGTATACAGAAGCACACCATGTCTGTCTTATGACGTAATTTTGTGCTGCTTTCTTGCTCCGAGCGAGGTCACCATTCACTGCGGAGTCACTCAGCTAGTCTGCTAACCAGTAGCTAGTGAGATGTCGACCTGGAGAGTCGTGATTTTGTGCTTTCTGTAAGTTCTCACGTATAATAACCAATTTTTTATTTAATGGTAAAAGTAATAACATATAATTTAACACACACACACACACACACATATATATGTATGTATATTATGTATGTATGGTTTATATGTAATGTAATGTACATTAATGTATCTGTATTTACTAAACTTTCATGAAGTCATATTTAAGTATTATTTATTTAGTAATTTGTGATAATTGATAATATATATATATATATATATATATATATATATATATATATATATATATATATATATATATATATATATGTATTATTATTTAGCCCACATACAATCAATCAGATCAATGTGACAAGCACAAAGATACAAGTAAAATGCAGATATGTGCTGGCAAGGATTTGCATGCTGCAGCACCTTGAGGCACCATACACAGTGGTTTTTCACACCCATGTGACAAAACTTTCCTTTAATTTTTAAAAAAATATAAACATATATTGATATTAAATTATATAAAATAATATTTAGCAAAACAATAAAATATTATGCTAGTCAAATATTAAAGCATGAGATTACTATTGAGCGGCTAGAAGGTAATTTTTTAAGATGCTTTTTTAATGAAATGTTTCCAGAGTGACTGTGATACTCGTAAACATCTCGAAGTGTCAAGAAGATTGCGTAAGCGAAGACTATGGAGATTGTATAACTTCCAGAACAACAACAGAGACACCACAGGAACCAGAAGATGAACATTCAACAGACTTTCATGCTTTTAAGTTTCCTATAAGATTATGTCCAAAAGGAATGACACGAAATCGTGATAATAGATGTGTGATAATAGTAAGGGAAAAAAATTAAGCATTGTTTATGTTAAATTTAAAATGATCTGAAATATTTATATTTTATATATATTCTATTACTTAAAGGCATAATGCACTTTTTTAAACATCCTTTAGAATACTAGGTTAATAATTTACATACCTTAATATGGCAGAATTAAACATGAACGCGTTGATTTTGAATATATTTTCATTTATTTTCCATTTGACGGTTGAAATAAAACTTATCTGACGTCACACTGTACTGATGGGGCTGCGAAGTGGTGGGGTGTTTTAAATTTATCACGTGATCAAAGAACTTGACCACTGCTTGACTGTGATTGGCTGATAAGATGGGCAGGGGGGAACACCGGGAAAAAGTTAGGTACTTCCCTAAACTATAAAACACTTTGCGCGCAAACTCGGAAGTATAAAGTTTAGGGAAGTACCAAACTTTTTCCCGGTGTTCCCCCCTGCCCATTTCATCAGCCAATCACAGTCAAGCAGCAGTCAAGTTCTTTGGTCACGTGATAAATTCAAAACACCCCACCACTTTGCAGCCCCATCAGTACAGTGTGACGTCAGATAAGTTTTATTTCAACCGTCAAATGGAAAATAAATGAAAATAAATACAAAATCATCGCGTTCATGTCTAATTCTGCCATAATAAGGTATGTAAATTATCAACCTAGCATTCTAAAGAATGTTTAAAAAAGTACATTAGGCCTTTAAATATAGAAGTATAAGTAACAAACAATTAACCAATGAACAATTAATCAATAACAATAATAATGCTAATAATACATGCTTTAACATTTTTATAATTTTGAATTTACTTATAAAAATAATTTAATAATGTATGTTGTCAATGGTGTCATTATAAAATAAATCATTTTAGTTAATATGTCCAGTGAACATTATCGTGATGCTATAGTTCGGCGCTTCGTCTTATTGAGCCTAATGTAAGTCATATACGCCCTGATATATATATATATATATATATATATATATATATATATATATATATATATATATATATATATTTGTACAGAACTGTGACACAAAAAGTACGATTTCAGTAATTTAAATGTTAAATATTTGCCTTTTTTGAAGTCATTGTATGTATGTCTTTATTTTATTACAAGCTGATGAGTATATTATAATATTTTCTTCTTCTGTATTTTGATCATATCGTATAACGTTTGTGGTGTTTTGCCTGACAAATTTAATGTACAAGTTACTTTAATTCATAACAAAAAGCAAAAAAAAGTTCCTATGCATATGGTTATCAAATATCATATTAAGTATCTTGCACATTTTTTTATGCAAAAATGTATAAAATTAGGCTCTTAAGCAGGAAAAAATTAAAAATGTATCTCTTGTAATTTTATTAATATCATGAGAGTGAGAGAGAGAGAGAGAAAGAGGAAAGAGAAGTTGATGAGCATCTCTGATTTTTACTTTCAATTTTGTAATATTTATACACAAAAGTTAATAAATTAATTAGAATACCACATTTTTCAATATATAGTTTTAATGTAACACTAATCATTAATCAAATAATAACACTGAAATAGATTTTAATCAGTTACATAAAATTTATAGGAAAAAATCATCTTTGAAAGTGTAAAACATGAATATGTTTTTATTCTGACTAGTACATTTTTAGATATTATTATTTTTATTATTATTAAGTAAATAATAATTATTTATACTTATATTAGATGATACACCGTATATAAATTATACAAGTATTTTTTAATAACCAAAACGGATTTGATTTGACTGTAACGGGATAATGGTATCACAGAAGTAAAATTGTATCAAAATCGTATCGTATGTAAATAGGTACATATTTCAATAATTTATTTATTATAATAATATTAAACTATGCTGTTTCAGTATGTGACGTGAGAGACAGAGTTCAGGAATAACTATAATTACGAAGACAGATTCACAACTACGACGAAAGATATCTTTACCTTGTTTTTTATAGAATTATCAACTATAAACCCACGAGTGTACCACCTACTATGCTTCTTTTGTTAGCCTGCTTCTTCTATGCTTAATTCGATAACAATATGTGGTACATATTTTTTTTATATAATATATAATACATATTATTATCAGATTTTTAAATTTCGACTGCAATTATATTTATATTTTTTATAAATAAATACAAGAAAATCAGAAAACATAAAAAATATTATATAATTACCCAGATATTTCTTAAACTATATTTTTAAAAGAAACATATGAATATCAATCTTTATGCTTTTATTTATTTACAGTTTATTTATCAAACACAAAATTAATAAGCAAAGGAAAATAAAGTAAATTAAAGTTAAAATAAACAATTATAAAAATGATAGTAGTATTTTATCTTCCTCCTGCAAACAAAACCCCACATTTCTTACTTCCATTTTTTGTTCGCAGAAAACAAACCTGAAACTTCTTCAATTTATATACAACATCAACATAATAGATGTATTCAGTTAAATCTTAATCTCTCTCTCTCTCTCTCTCTCTCTCTCTCTCTCTCTCTCTCTCTCTCTCTCTCTCTCTCTCTCTCTCTCTCTCTCTCTCTCTCTCTCTCTCTCTCTCTCTCTCTCTCTCTCTCTCTCTCTCTCTCTCTCTCTCTCTCTCTGTCTTATAACGTAATTTTGGTGCTGCGAGCGCGTATAGTTACCATTCCGCCAGTTGTTTGTGAGATGTCGACCTGGAGAGTCGTGATTGTTTGTTTTCTGTAAGTTCTCACGTATAACATCCAATTTTTTATTAAATAGTAAATGTACACACACACACATAAATACATATAAATATAAATATATAAATATATATATATATATATATATGTATGTTGTGTGTGTGTGTGTGTGTGTGTGTGTGTGTGTGTGTGTGTGTGTGTGTGTGTGTGTGTGTGTGTGTGTGTGTGTGTGTGTGTGTGTGTGTGTGTGTGTGTGTGTGTGTGTGTGTGTGTGTGTGTGTGTGTGTGTGTGTGTGTGTGTGTGTGTGTGTGTGTGTGTGTGTGTGTGTGTGTGTGTGTGTGTGTGTGTGTGTGTGTGTGTGTGTGTGTGTGTGTGTGTGTGTGTGTGTGTGTGTGTGTGTGTGTGTGTGTGTGTGTGTGTGTGTGTGTGTGTGTGTGTGTGTGTGTGTGTGTGTGTGTGTGTGTGTGTGTGTGTGTGTGTGTGTGTGTGTGTGTGTGTGTGTGTGTAATGTATTGTAATGTATATTAATGTATCTGTATTTACTTAACTTTTATGAAGTCATATTTAAGTATTATTTATTTAGTAATTTGTGATAATTGATAATATATTTTTATTTATTTTATTATTTAGCCCACATACAATCAATCAAATCAATGTGACAAGCACAAAGATACAAGTAAAATGCAGATATATGCTGGGCAAGGATTTGCATGCTATAGCACCCTGAGGCACCATACACAGTGGGTTTTCACACCCATGTGACAAACATTCCTTTAATTTTTAAAAAAATATAAACTTAATATTGATATTAAAATATATAAAATAATATTTAGCAAAACAATAAAATTTTATGCTAGTCAAATAATAAAGCATGAGATTACTATTGAGCGGCTAGAAGGTAATTTTTTAAGATGCTTTTTTAATGAAATGTTTCCAGAGTGACTGTGATACTCGTTAACATCTCGAAGTGTCAAGAAGATTGCGTAAGCGACGACTATGGAGATTGTATAACTAACAAAAGAACAACAACAGAGACACCACAGGAACCAGAAGATGAACTTGCAACAGACTTTCATGCTTTTAAGTTTCCTATAAGAATTTTTAAGTTTTCTATAAGATGTAAGAAGGATTGACACGAAATCGTGATAAAAGATGTGTGAAGCCAAAAGTAAGGAAAAGAAATTAAGCATTGTTTATTTTAAATTTAAAATGATCTGAAATATTTATATTATATATACAGGGTGTTCATTTAATTTTTTACTTTTTCAGAAGCGTTTTTTAATATGAAGTTTATTGACAAATTAGACTTAATATACATCAAATTAAAGATTAAGTTTTGACATTTTTATTTCTGTTTTTAAAAATGTGATTTGTCGATTTTTCTTTTGACTACATGCAAAACAATACGAAGAGGGATTTTTTCGAAAAACAGACGTTAGCAAACAGCGTTTTCCTAAAAAACTAAAAAACGACTTATTAATTTGTTTTCTTACTTAAAAGTGATGATAAGGAAATGAAATTAAGGTTTCTCCATGTAGGAACCATTTTTAGCCCGGCAGTTGTCAAGTCGAAACTGCAGTTCGAGCCACACGCGTTACGGAGCATCTAAGCCATGATGGACTCGATAGCATCAGTAATCCTGATGGTGTCGTTTCAACTCTGGGATATCTTGCACTGGAGTCTTAAACACTTTGTCTTTGACGTCCCATAAGAAAAACTCAGGTGGGGCGAGGTCTGGTGATCTCGATGCCCAAGCTGTGGGTCCATCTCAGCCAATCCAGCCTTTGTTCACATCGAAATCTGGCGCAATCGAGAGTTTTTTTTTCAAAAATGAACTCTTACGCCACTTACTGATTAAAATGAAAACCACTTGACATAACTCTTTTTTACAAACATTTTTAAAAATGTCAAAATTTGTGCTTTAATTTGATATATAACAAGTTGCAATTGTAAAAAAATTTCATAGTGAAATCAGTCTCTAAAATAGTAAAAATTTAAAAAAACACCCTGTATATATTCTATTACTTAAATATAGAAATATAAGTAACAAACAATTAATCAATAACAATAATAATGTTAATAATACATGTTATAACATTTTTATAATTTTGAATTTACTTATAAAAATAATTTAATGATGTTTGTTGTCAATGGTGTCATTATAAAATAAAACAGTTTAGTTAAGGCGGTGGGGGACCGACTTGGACCGGAAATCACTTAAAGAAGAACTATATTTTCACAATAATTTTTAGTACATGATTTAATTGCAATAAAACAAACACTATAATTTTCAAATAAAATCAAGTAAATTTAAAATATATTATTTTATACAAAAAAAAAATTTCAATGATATTTTTAATTGTAAAAAAGTTTCTAATTTGACTAAAATTTCCCGCTCAATTTTAAATTTCCACATTTACATGTTATCTTTAAAGTGTAATAACTTAAATATTTGATCGTGCTTTCACATGTTTGTCATAACTAAATTTTTAAGTAACATTTCTTCTTTATTTTGTGTTATTTATTATTATTCGCAACCGTCCTGGTTGGCGAGATATCAGTCGGTCACCTACCCCCTTAATATGACCAGTGAACATTATCGTGATGCTATAGTTCGGCGCTTCGTCTTATTGAGCCTAATGTAAGTCATATACGCCCTGATATTTTTTTTTTTTTTTTTTTTTTTTAAAGACCTAGGTGATACAGCTGTGATACAAAAAGTACGATTTCAGTAATTTAAATGTTAAATAAATTTGCCTTTTTTGAAGTCATTGTATGTATGTCTTTATTTTATTACAAGCTGAAGAGTATATTATAATATTTTCCTTTTCTTTATTTTGATCATATCGTATTACGTTAGTAGTTATTTGCATGACAAATTTAATGTACAGTTTACTTTAATTCATAACAAAAAGCAAAAAAAGTTCCTATGCATTTGGTTATCATATTAAGTATCTTGCACATTTTTGCGTTTATGCACTTGAGCAGAAAAATATTTAAAAAGGTGCCTCTTTTAATTTTATTAATATCGAAAGAGAGAGAGAGAGAGAGACAGACAGACAGACAGAGAGAGAAAAAGGTTGATGAGCATCTTTGGTTTTTACTTTCAATTTTGTAATGTTTATACACAAAATTTAATAATTTGATTATAAGTACTACATTTTTCAATATAGTTATAATGTAACACTAATCAAATAATGACACTGAAATAGATTGTAATCAGTTACGTAAATTTTAAGTGAAAAAATTATCTTTGAAAGTGTAAAACATGAATATGTCTTTATTCTGGCTATTAGATTTTATTATTATTAAGTAAATAATAATTAGTTATACTTATATTAGATGATATACCGTATAATAAATTATAAAAATTATACAAGTATTTTTAAATAACCAAAAAAGGACTTGACTTGACCGTAACGGGATAATGATATCACAGATGTATATATCAAAACCGTACCATATATAAATACATATTTCTAGAATTTAGGTATTATAATAAATATTAAACTATGCTGTTTCAGTTTGTGACGTGGGAGACAGAGAGTTCAGGAATAACTATAATTACGAAGACAGATTCACAACTACGACGAAAGAGATCTCTAACATGTTTTTTATGGAATTATCATCAACTATAAACCCACGAGTGTACCATCTACTATGCTTCTGATCAAAAATTGCACAGTAGATGAAGGTGCCGCATTGTTATCAAAACCAGGAAACTCAATTGATTGCAAAAAGTAAAAATAAATAAATAATAATAATAGAAAGAAATCCACGTAAAATGTTGCATCCGACAAATTATTTATTTTTAAATTTTTTACAAACAGTTTAAAATTTTATCTTGAAGCAAATAATTTTTTTTTCTCAAATCAAAGTGATCTAATATTTATATTTAAATGTCATTTTATACGTATAAAAAGAAATAATGTTTTGCAGACCTTTGATCCATTGTATTATGATTAAAATACACACATGTTTACTCAACAAAAATATAACATGACCTTTTATATCATTTGATCATGTTTTTGAATAGATAATAATTGCAAATAAAATATTAATTTGCTAAAATGACCTTATTTTAAAATACTTCATCATTGCATTACATTTGGTTCTGTCATGAAAATTTAATTTGTGCAATTAATACATTGAAATGTGATTGTACTGATTGTTTATTTATTTCTTTGAGAAAATTTTATTTAGCATAATATTGAAAATAATAATAATAACTAAAAAATGTAAGTCAAGAATGAGAATATTTTTTTGATAATAGTAACAACAATCATTAGTCTTGTAAGAATAGATATAAATAAAATTTATATAATTATAACAAACAGAACAGTGGCAAAATAGCATACAATGAAATACACAACTAATTACATTTAAATATATGACCATATTATAATGAAAAATGTAAAATTTTGTTATTATCAATATAATGTGCTAAAGTTGTATGGGTGGTGAACATTACGACATCGATGTCATCTATTTTTGAGTCTCTATCAAAAAATGATCCTAAAGTACAATATTCTTTGTTGAAGCTTTTATTCTTATATTCTTTTAAAGCCCTTGTCAACTTACTTTTTTATCATTTAGAATACTATATTGATAATTACCATACCTTATTTTCCATAAATTAGTCACCAACACGTTGATTTTGTATTTATTTTTATTTATTTTCTTTTTGATGGTTATTTCACGTATCTGACGTCACTATGTACCTTTGCCAATCACAAGCACCACTCTGGTCACGTAATAAAATTATACCCCTCCCTCAAGTTCTTTACCCCTATCACGACCCCATCGGTACATTGTGACGTCAGATGCGTGAAATAGCCGCTAAAAGAAAAATAAATGAAAATAAATACAAAATCAACGTGTTGGTGTCCACATCTAATTACTGTGGTTGGTGTCTAATGCATGGATAAATAGGTATATGGTAATTATCAATCTATTATTCTAAATAATAAAAAAGTAAGTTGACAAGGGCTTTAATATTCAATTAAAAATAAAAGCCACATGATAAATTAAAATAATTTTAAATATATATGAAAAACTAAATTTTTATGTATTTACATGCAACCTTTACATAATTTCATGAATAAATTGTCTATTTACTTGTATTTCAAAGTACCACGAAAGCGAGAATGTACATACTACTATTATTACATAAACATAACTGTACTGTATCGTACTCACAATTATAATGATGTATTTTGCTATTCAAAAACTTATTGTGACACATTTACAACGTTATTCTATAATGAAAAAAATACACACTACGTTTTAAATGGTAAAATATACATTCATATGTTACATGATTAAGTTTTGAAATCTTAACGCCTTCTATAAATATATATAAATAAAATAAAAACAAGTTTACTAATTACTTTCACTTCATAAAAACTCATTTCTTTTAGAATTTTCTTATGGCACTTATTATTTATATTTCTATGCTTTTTCTATCTTATATGTATAGTTTATTTGAACATGTATTAAGTATACAACCTGAGTGTATAGTTATTCAATAACATTTTATAAATAACAAACATTACTATAAATTAATAACAATAAAAATAATTTTTATTAGAGGCCAAATAAAAAGTTACAAACCCACTTACATGGTCCTCTTAAAACAATATGCAATAGTCAGAGTATTCTTCATTACATCTAAATATATTAAACATAATTATCAAAGAAAAAATTCAAAAATATATATTCTGAAATTAATTTTTATTATATAATATTTGAAAGAAATAAGTACAGTCATTTATATTGATAACTTATTTATATCATTTATAACATATTTATCATTTGTAATATATTTATATCACTTGTAACATGTATGAGTAGTCTGAGTTATTCTCACCCTCATCTTGACTCAAGGAAAGGGATTGATATTGGTAATAAAAAAAAAAGAAAGCAGAATTCAAATAAGTACAACAATTATATATAATATAATAATATTAAACATTACAGCAGTTGTGGTTATCTAATATTTCAAGGCCCGCGGACTAAAGATTAAATTTAAAAAAAAAAGTGATCCTACACGGAAAAAATTACTTCTAATGGCATTGCTAATGTCACCTAATTTAGATAACATCTCAACTAATCTAGGTAAGACACGCCTTTATTATAGTAAGTCCACCTGCATTAGGTATTATTGTAGTATCAATATTTTTTACCTGTTCTAAGTTAATATTTACGTATTTAGCTGACATTAGTATAGCAATTTCAATTTCACACATTATATTTATGCACTCGGGTCATTTATATACGAGAGCCTTTTGTCCACGACAATAGGCGTTTCAAAGTTTTATAATAAGTAAGAATTTGTTCATTATTTTTTGGTCGTTGGTGACTTTAATAATATGTTATGTTACGTGACGTCATCTTCTTATAAACAAGAAGTGTTCTCCACAGCATTCTTGATGATGACCTTCAACAGTTTCTGGTTGACGGACGTAAGATGTTAGCTTGGCACGTTGCAGTGCACGCTTATACAGTGTTGTGTTTATACATTATAGCCTGTAAGTAAAATTCAGTACAAGTATAAATATTATTAAATGAACTTGTCAATATATATATATATTATTTTTTTTTTGTTGCGATTAATACTTTAGTGATCTATTGAAAAATTAGTCACATTAATTACAAATTAAAATATTTAATTGTAAAGTACTTATACACTATATTATACTACAGTATACACACACACACAATTGTGATAGTATATTCTGGCGCTAAATTTACTATGTTACTATTCTTATGATAAAAACACGCGCTAGATTTTAGTGGTAAAATTTATTATCACAATTGTGTGTCGTGTGTAACAGTACATTTCATAAAAAATATAATTATACAATAAAAAAAAACTCCCGTGAATATCTAACGGAGCCGTCTTTCTAGATTTTATAATTACTGCACAGTTTCATCAGAATTAAAATTTAAATATATATATATATTTTTTTTATGACAATTTTCAAAACCAAATTAAAAGAGTGATTTACTCTGCCCGATTGTATACTAGAAGTGTTGCTCTTTACAATAAGTTAAGTTGCAAAAAGGTAAACAAATATCAGTGTATATGTTTATATGAACCATATAGTTATTTTTCTATTTTTTTTCTCTATGAATATTAATGGCTAATTTACCCGACTTGCTTTGCCTTTTTATATTTATCCTTCTGAGCAATTTCTTCAAAGTTTGTTACTATCTGTACGATTTTTTTTTTGTTTCTCAATAAATCTATATTGTTTTTATTTATTACTATGAACTTTCAGTTCGTACTACGATGTCGTCGTCTTGTGTCACGGAACTGTGTCTACACTTCATTTTGTTCTGTAAAGTATAGTGAGGCTCTTTAGCCTACCCAAAAAAAAGTAATAGGACCTATTGATTGGTTGATCTTGTTTTTTGAGCCGATAAAAGTAAGTCTCATGTTGAGTATGGAGCTTTTTTTTTTTTTTTTTTTTTTTTTTTGAAATTTCGTTTATTCTTATCAGAGATCCAAAGTTCTAAATGAAGAAATAACAATGATACACCTATACATATAAACGTAATAAACAGGTAATGACGTCATACTTAGATATGTTTTTAACAAAGAAATTTTTCAAAGCTGGCTCAAGATTTGTGTGTAGTTTATGGAACGAACTGTCATGTAACAATCACTTTTCTTAATTGTCGTCTCACGCAGTATTTTTATGTATTTTTTTTTATATAGGATCTCCTGAAATTCAAGTGGAATCGTCTGAATACTTCATGTTCATTTTTTTTTATATATAAAAAATCTTTTAACATCATGTCATTGTCATTAGAATAGAAGTCAAATTATAATACTTTTTATTATTATTGATCAAAAATTAATACACTCATAGTTCCCACCAAGACAATGAAGTCATATCGGTGGGTGTTAAATAATTATAATATACAAATTTTAATAGGCATACAAAATTTACAATTTAATAATTAAACAACATTAGCACATTTCACTTAAAAAAATACAAGAATATTAAAATATTGATACTATATTTAAAACAAACAACCAAATTGTACTATTTACATAAATATTAATTCTTTACTTTTGCTTTTAATTCTTTTTTACGCTTCGCATCCGTGATAAATTTTGGAACGGCATTACAATTTAGCGTATATATGTAAATGGCATTAACAATACTATGAAACAAAAATTCGATAACAATTATGTGGTACATATTATTTTTATATACATATTACTATCAGATTTTTAAATTGCGACTGTAATTATAGTTATATTTTTTATTAATAAATATAAATACCAGAAAATCAGAAACCATAAAAAATATTATTATTACCCAGGTGTCTCTTACTTGGACTATATTTTTAAAGAAACATAAGAATATCAATCTTGATTTTATTTATTTACAGTATATTTATCAAACACAAAATTAATTAGCAAAGTAGAGAGAGAGAGAGAGAGAGAGAGAGACAGATGGCAAATCTTGTTATGGTTCAGAAATAATAAAGAAAATGTGGGAAATTAGTGTTCATTTTACCAAAAATGTTACAATATTTTTATGTTATAATTTTGCCAATATTTATCATTCCTGTTCATCAATCTTTTTATAAGGAAACAGTTAGACATAAAAATGAGAAATTAGTTTAATAACAAGAATCTTAAAGACATACTGAATTTATTTAATTTATATAATCCATAAAAAAACATATCACCCTCTATATACAACAAGAGCTTTTTATGTAGTTTATATAGCATTGAAATACTAGAACAGAACTTATTTTATAAAAATAATAATTGTTGTTATTATTATTATTTTGTTCTCAATTTAGTTGAATGTAAAAATAAAAACAGTTACTTGTAGATCTTGGAGGTTGGACGTGATGAAAAATTATATGTATACATTGCAGCTCCATAGTTTTGGTTGGGCCAAGTTTATGAGTGAAGTCTTGTCTGAAGAGGACACGGACGACGGGCTAGTCGGTCGTGGTCATCACCACGAAGACAACGAGTCAAGTCTGAAGAGCACCGGTCAATAACTTGGGAACACACGTACTGTTCGTTAATGTTCGTAAGGACACAGAAGAGTGAAATGCAAATAAATATAACCATATTGTTATTAAGAGTCTGTAATTTAACTCCTTTTTTTTACACTGGATATCCAGTGTAAAGTGGATTCCAAGAATTATCCAAGCCTAAAGTTATACCTATATATATATAGGTATAACTTTTGGCATGTTCATTAACTCTGTTCTTTTAGGCTCCGGAACATGAAAATATTAACATCACCTACCTTTTTTTTAATGGGATTGCGTATTTTTGCGGAGGCAAGGTAACAGATTTACGAACAAGCCTTTTTAGTCAGTTTTCATGTTAAGAAATAAGAAAATAAAATAAGTTTGTTTTATTGACCCAGCAGGCAGTTCATATAGTAACAATAGGTTTGTAACAACAATTAGCGTTATTGGTCTAGTTATTGTTTACAATTAACATGAATAGTAAATAAATAAAATAAATTTTTCTACATCAATGTATAAGTTCATTTACAAACATTTTGTCTTTGTACAGAATATCACAATTCTATTAATTACTCAGTATTTTTACGAAGGAGTAAATACATGTAAAAATAAATTCCAAGTCGGTCTCAATTCATTTTACTGCATTGCATAAAAAAGTGTGTGACGTAGCTATTTTGAGGTCTATGCGTTGATGCGATTTCTTCATTTTTCTTTTTGGATAAAAAACTTACTAATAATTAATTTTTGTTGATATATATTTTAAGTTGAAAAATAAAAACGATGTTAAAAAACTGAAACTTTTAATTAAATTAATTATATCTTTGTATCCGACATTGTCAAAAAGAATAGCCATTTCAGTGAAAACTGGCTGCTTTTGCTGGTGGCTATTTTTTCTTGCTAAACTAGATCGAAGCACGCGGCAGATATAGTACAGCCCGCGCTGGCAGTCAGGTGCCACTCCACCAAAATCTCAGGTCACATGAAAACTATACTGACGCTAGGTACCGCTCCTCCTAAATCGCAGGTGGAATAAAATCCAGCTTTAGGGTTTTGAGCGTCACTTATGCTAGGAGACACAGGCTACTCAGATTTTGCGCGCATGTACTAGGGCGCGGGCTTATTTGCGTTAGTATACTTATATGTACTTAGATTTAACAAATTATTTTTTTCCGTGTAAAAGCGTTGTTTCAAATTGTTTTTGTCTTGCATTCAATCTACTTTCACAATAATTCTTTCTATTTATTAGAAGTTTTTAATAATACATTGAGATACAACTAAAAGTTGTACATGTATTTTTGCATTTCAGAAAATAATAAAGAAAAAAAATATCAAATGTGCATATTTTAATTTAAAGTGCTTTAAAAAAATGTTAGATTTTTTTTTTAATAAATAATTTAAAATAATTCTTAAAAATTACAAGGCTAACAAGTTTTCATTTAATATTCTGCCTAGAAGAGGTATACTAGCAGAAATATAAGCACGTTAAAATCACAGACACTCACGCCAGTTGGTAGAATCGTGGGTCTTAAACACCGACTAATATTTAGATCACGATGAACTCCGCTCAGGCTTGGAGGTCTCTGTTGTTACTCTGCTATATAATCCTCGTTGTATCTTCGCAACCTCTAAAAAAACCATGTGACGACAAAGAAGACGTTAACCTGAAACCTTGCGTTACAAAATCAGATTCCAGTGAGGAAATCCTGGTTGCAGATTTTTCAACACATTTTGATATATCAGTTGTTCAACCACCCACTAGAATTTGTCCATTCGGACAAGTAATAATTAAACTGACAAATGGACGATATATTTGCAAAAGAAGATATAATGGACGTGAGTATTTATGATTGTGATTTTTCACGCATATTAAATTTAGCTTTTCCAATAAATCAGTTATTTATTGATTTAACTTTATTATTAAATTTTTTTTCTAATTATTGCATAAAAATATCACTCAAAACTCATAACAATAGAGCTTTTTTGGATTGGCCTTTTATCTGAGCCTAGCCGTATATATATATATATATATATATGTATGTATATATATATATATATATATATATATATATATATATTTTTATATATATATATATATATATATATATATATATATATATATATATATATATATATATATATATATATATATATATATATATATATATATATATATACAGGGTGTTTATAAAAAAACGCACGATTTAAATCTTAAATTTAGACATGAAGGTAAGTGAGAAAAATCATGTTTTATACATCAAATGAAAGCCTCAGTTTTGACATTTTTAAAAATGTGCACAGTTTTATTTTTCGTCCAATCGTTTATTTTTTATTCGCGAAATGGCGCAAAATGCCAAATTGCCAAAACGCCCGCCTTTTTTCTTGCATTTTCAAGCGTGTTTTCTCTCAGTAAGCGAAAACATAAAACGTTTACTGATCAACACAAGGCACAGTTCGTTCTTTGGTATGAAAATTCAATGTCTCCTATGGCAGTTCAAAGGACATATCGTGTTACATATCAATTGGATTATCACCACGTACCTTCTCGCAAAACGATATTCTGGGGTTCAGAGAGACCTGATTTTTCTCGCACTTATGAGAGAGATAGCTAGAAGGTGAACGTTTGGTGCTGTGTTCTCTTTGATTGCATTATTGGACCATTGTTCTTCCACGAGGCTACAGTATGGTGAAATTCTTACCTTGACATGCTACAAAACTACGCTGTACCTCAGCTGCTTCAAGCTCAGAAGGAATGGGGCTTTGACTTGACATTCCAGCAAGAAGGCGCTCCACCGCACTAAGCACTAGCGGTTAGAGAGTACCTAAACCAATTCTTCCCAGACAAGTAGCTGGGTCGCGATGGACCAACCGCATGGGCTCAAAGGTCTCCTGACCTAACACCACCTGACTTCTTCCTCTCAGTATACGTGAAAGATGTCGCATTTAAAACTCCAGTGCGAAATATCAAAGACTTCAAGCAACGCATTACTGCAGCTATCCACTCAGATAATCCACTTCATATGTAACACGATATGTCCTTTGAACTGCCGTAGGAGACTTTGAATTTTCTTACCAAAGAACGAACTGTGCCTTGTGTTGATCAGTAAACATTTTATGTTTTCGCTTACTGAGAAAAAACACGCTTGAAAATGCAAAAAAAAAAAAAAAAAAAAAAAAGACGGGCGTTTTGGCAATTTGGCAATTTGCGCCATTTCGCGAATAAAAAATAAACGTTTTAACGAAAAATAAAAATGTGCACATTTTTAAAAATGTCAAAACTGAGGCTTTCATTTGATGTATAAAACATGATTTTTCTCACTTACCTTCATGTCTAAATTTAAGATTTAAATCGTGCGTTTTTTTATAAACACCCTGTATATATATATATATATATATATATATATATATATATATATATATATATATATATATATATATATATATATAAATAAATATAATATGAATTTTATAAGTCAATATGTCTTTTTTTATCGAGCAGGGGCTAGGGGTATATAAAAAAAACATTGAAGTGTTACCCGCGACAAAAAATGATAATTAAAAATAGTTATTTATGTAATACTAAAGTTAATAACAATTGCAATACAAACACCTTTTTATTTTATTTTATAAATTATAAGTGAAGTCATATTTGTCTTGCCTAGAGGCACTTATAAGTTTTGTTTAGCGCGTTAAAATCACAAAGACTTAGTTGGATGCGTGATATCTCCTTAGTTACTTCACGATGAGGCTCGTACAAACTTGGGTGTCAGTGTTGTTCCTTCTGCTTATGATTTTCATGGTTTTATCACGACCTACAGTTGAACTATCTAAGGATAAAGAATTCTCTGCACCGTGCAGTAGCTGTTCTGTGACGCCTTGTGACACAAAGTCAGAGGTTTCAACCTCTAAAGATGACTCCATGGTGATAGATAATTCTGAACATATTGATATAACAGTTGTTCAAGTACCTAATCGAGGTAATAGTTGTCCAGCTGGACAAATTGCTGTTACGCTTCCAAATGGTCGTTTTGTTTGTAAAAGAAGAATTAGTGGTCGTGAGTATTATAATTATTTATCGCACGTTTATTTTCCAGTTAATGTTTTTAATTGTTATCGATGTAAAAGCTTGCACATCAATAATTGTCTGCTATATAATATTATAGTTTAAATTGTTTAAAATATTTTAAAATACTGATTTGTTCACGATGAGCTCCGGTCAAGCCTGGAAGTATTTATTATTGGTCATGTTTATAATTTTCGTTTTATCTTCACGATCTCTCACTGAACCATTTGATGATAAGAAAAACATTGATCTGAAACCTTGCGTTACAAAATCTGATATCTCAGCTTCCAGCGAGGAAATATTGGTAGCAGACTTTTTAGAACATATTTATATTGATGTTTTTAGTAAAATGCCTTTTCGATCTTGTCCACCTGGACAAGTAGAACCTAGACTGAGAGATAGACGAGTGGTTTGTAAAAGAAGAACTAATCCTCATGATTATATTAGTATAATATTTTTTATTTCCGTAGAAATTTAAGTGACCTTAATTTTATACACTATTACATTTTGTTAGTTTTGAATAATAATTTGAATAATAATTTACTTTTATTAAATACTTCTATTGAATACTTTTAGGATGGCCTCTTTACCTATTTGTGTATACTATTTTTAGAAAATTAATTTTTGTTAGGCCTTATGCAACCGACTGTTTTGCCTCCAATGTTTTCAACAGAATATATATTACCTATTAAACTAATAGATCAGGATAAAATATTAGCATTTATGTCACAAAAAACTTGATGGTGTTGAGTGAGTGAGGGGGGGGGGGTAGTGAGTGTAAGTCCGACCTTACATAAATAACATCACTTTATTTACAAACCCATAGTGCCGTAGTGCCGTCGCAATAATCAGAAAATTTCGATTTGTTGCAACCTGCACATCATTTTTATACTGATTTTCACCTGTTTGTGACGTCAGAAACCAGAATTTTGACGCAAATAATACTTTTTATTATTTTTGCGCTCTCTTGTGGAGTCACATTTACATTCTGGTAAAAATTGTCATTAGTTTTGTAGATCCCAGTTTGTTTTTTTATCAATAAAAAGCACACGTTGTTTTATGTGGTCTATGCCTTTAAGGTTTTTATAGTTTAAAAAAAATGCACTTCGAAATGAATATTACATAGTTTGTATCTTGGTGTTAGTAAATGTTTTAAATAAATAATACTTGCTAAGCTTTACCAAAAAGTTTTCAATAATACATTGAGATGCAACTTATTAAGGGTAAACTAAAAGTTGTACATGTATCTTTGCATTTAAAAAATTGATAACGAAAAAAATATCAAATTTGCATATTTTAATTTAAAGTGCTTTCAAAAAATGTTAGTTTAATATATCTTGGACAATAAATGTTAGTTTAATACATCTTGGAATAAACTTTTTTTTTTAAAATAAATAATTCAAAATAATTCTTGAAAATTAAAGGCTAACAAGTTTTCATTTAATATTCTGCCTAGAGGTATACTAACAGAAGTACTGGCACGTTAAAATCACAAACACTCACGCCAGTTGGTAGAATCGTGGCATCTTAAACACCGACTTATATTTAGATCACGATGAACTCCGCTCAGGCTTGGAGGTCTCTGTTGTTACTCTGCTATATAATCCTCGTTGTATCTTCGCAACCTCTAAATAAACCATGTGACGACAAAGAAGACGTTAATCTGAAACCTTGCGTTACAAAATTAGACTCCAGTGAGGAAATCCTGGTTGCAGATTTTTCAGAACATTATGATATAAGCGTTGCGGATAAATCACCTTACCGCATAAATTGTTTAAGCGGACAAATGGTAATTAAACTGACAAATGGACGATATATTTGCAAAAGAAGATATAATGGACGTGAGTATTTATGATTTTGATTTTTCACGCATATTAGATTTAGCTTTTCCAATAAATCAGTTATTTAATGATTTAACTTTATTATTAAAAGATTTTTTTAGTTATTACATAAAAATATCACTCGAAACTCATAACAATAGAGCTTTGTAGGATTGGCCTTTTATCTCAGCCTAGCCTTATATATATATATAAATATATATATATATATATATATATATATATATATATATATATATATATATATATATATATATATATAATGAATTTAATAAATCAATATGTCTTTTTTTATCGAACAGGGGTCAGGGGTACAAAAACAAAACAAAAAACATTGAAGTGTCACCCTCGACATAAAATTATAATTAAAAATATTTATTTATCTAAAGTTATTAAAGTAAATTGCAAGGCAAACAACTTTATTGTTATTTTATGTTAAAATGTTTAACTAAAAATAAAATAAGTAAATAAATTATAAGTGAAGTCATATTTGTCTTGCCTAGAGGCACTTATAAGTTTTGTTTAGCGCGTTAAAATCACAAAGACTTAGTTGGATGCGTGATATCTCCTTAGTTACTTCACGATGAGGCTCGTACAAACTTGGGTGTCAGTGTTGTTCCTTCTGCTTATGATTTTCATGGTTTTATCACGACCTACAGTTGAACTATCTAAGGATAAAGAATTCTCTGCACCGTGCAGTAGCTGTTCTGTGACGCCTTGTGACACAAAGTCAGAGGTTTCAACCTCTAAAGATGACTCCATGGTGATAGATAATTCTGAACATATTGATATAACAGTTGTTCAAGTACCTAATCGAGGTAATAGTTGTCCAGCTGGACAAATTGCTGTTACGCTTCCAAATGGTCGTTTTGTTTGTAAAAGAAGAATTAGTGGTCGTGAGTATTATAATTATTTATCGCACGTTAATTTTCCAGTTAATGTTTTTAATTGTTATCAATGTAAAAGCTTGCACATCAATAATTGTCTGCTATATAATATTATAGTTTAAATTGTTTAAAATATTTTAAAATACTGATTTGTTCACGATGAGCTCCGGTCAAGCTTGGAAGTATTTATTATTTGTCATGTTTATAATTCTCGTTTTATCTTCACGATCTCTCACTGAACCATTTGATGATAAGAAAAACATTGATCTGAAACCTTGCGTTACAAAATCTGATATCTCAGCTTCCAGCGAGGAAGTATTGGTAGCAGACTTTTTAGAACATATTGATATTGATATTTTGGGTAAAATGCTTTTTCGATCTTGTCCACCTGGACAAGTAGAACCTAGACTGAGAGATAGACGAGTGGTTTGTAAAAGAAGAACTAATCCTCATGATTATATTAGTATAATATTTTTTATTTCCGTAGAAAGTGACCTTAATTTTATACACTATTATATTTTGTTAGTTTTGAAAAATATTTGAATAATAATTTACATTAATAATGTATTGACTTTTCAAGTATTATTTTAAATAAAATATATATATCAAAATAATAATATTAATATGCTTTGCATATATGGTAGTCTATTAATTTGGCTTAGCAAGATGGAAAAGTTTAATTTTTAAAACTGTGAATACTGGATAATATATATATATATATATATACAGGGTGTTTTTTTAAAAGCGCGCATTTTAAAACGCAAAATAAAATATGAAGAAATAAAATAAAATAAACTTTTTATATATCATTTTGTAGCCAAGGCTTAGACATTTTTAAAACTGTTCTTAGAAATAAAATTAAGTGACCGGTTTTCTTGTACCGAGTGTCAACGTAAAAATGTGCTATTTATTTTTACAAACGTCTTTTTTTCTGCAAAAATGATCAGAAATGTTTCTTTTTTAACTATCCTTTATTGACAATTAATGGAGTCTGTTGGCATAAATAAGATACCTTAAGCACTCTAAACATGTTCTGTAATAAAAAGGGAAGGATGGGGCCCAATTGGTATATGGATTAAGGTGAAGACTTTTGCGTTAAACATTGCTAAATTTGATTTAAAAAATTCTCTTAAATCAAAGTTTTTTTTTCTTTTCTTTTTTTACTTATTTTGGATGAGGTTTTATTTTCATAACATTGTTTGTAACTTTAATTTTCTGTCAATTCTTACAAACTGTTTGGGTTGATAATTAAAACCTTAGGCATTTCATTTTAAAGAACGGAAATTTTTAATTTGCATATCTTTCTTTAAAAGTTGGCCCATATGCAAATCCATACATTTCATTTGTTTTTTGTTGAATTCATTAATCCTTTGTATCTTGAATTTATTGAAGCCTTCATATTGAATTTTTTTATTCAATAAATAATCCAAACATTACTTATAGATTTGAAAGAAAACTGTGAGTGCAAAGCCATTATAGAGAAACTAAAAATTTCGTTAAATCATTAAGAAAAATTCTCTAATTAGAGAAAATCTTTGCCAATTTAGCAATGTTTAACGCAAATGTTTTCACCTCAACCCTGATACCAATGTGGCCATATCCTTCCATTTTTATCACAGAACATGTTTAGAGTGCTATAGGTATCTTATTTATGCCAACATGAGACTCCATTAATTGTCAATAAAGGATAGTTAAAAAAAAAGCAAATTTCTGATCATTTTTGCAGAAAAAAAGACGTTTGGAAAAATAAATAGCACATTTTTACGTTGACGCTCGGTGCAAGAAAACCGGTCACTCAATTTCATTTCTATTAAGAACAGTTTTAAAAATGTCTAACCCTTGGCTACAAAATGGTATATAAAAAGTTTATTTTATTTTATTTCTTCATATTTTATTTTGCATTTTAAAATGCGCGCTTTTAAAAAACACCCTGTATATATATATATATATATATATATATATATATATATATATATATATATATTATAATAATATATATATATATATATATATGTGTGTGTGTGTGCGGTGTGTGTGTGTGTGTGTGTGTGTGTGTGTAAAATTTATATATTATGAAGTTATTGATTCTGCAACTAATTTTACTAATAACATGAATTTTTATTCTAAATAATAATTTTAAAATACCGCCAAGACACCACATACCCAGCGTCAATACTTTTCATATGACCATATGAAAAAAATCCGTTATACTGACTTTTGAGGAACATCGAGCACACTTTTAGGATGGCCTCTTTACCTATTTGTGTATACTATTTTTAGAAGATTAATCTTTGTTAGGCCTTATGCAACCGACTGTTTTGCCTCCAATGTTTTCACCAGAATATATATTACTTATTAAACTAATAGATCAGGATAAAACATTAGCATTTATGTCACAAAAAACTTAATGGTGTTGAGTGAGTGAGGGGGGGGGGTAGTGAGTGTAAGCCCGAACTTACATAAACACCATCACTTTATTTTTAAACCCATAGTGCCGTAGTGCCGTCGCAATAATTAAAAATATTTTATTTGTGCAACCTTTTATACTGATTTTTACCTGTTTGTGACGTCAGAAACCAGAATTTTGACGCAAATAATACTTTTTATTATTTTTGCGCTCTCTTGTGGAGTCATATTTACATTCTGGTAAAAATTGTCATTAGTTTTGTAGATCCCAGTTTGTTTTTTTATCAATAAAAAGCACACATTGTTTTATGTGATCTATGCCTTTAAGGTTTTTATGGTTTTAAAAAATATGCACTTTACAAATGAATATTAAATAGTTTGTATCTTGGTGATAGTAAATGTTTTTAATAAATAATACTTGCTAAGCTTTACCAAAAAGTTTTCAATAATACATTGAGATGCAACTTATTAAGGGTAAACTAAAAGTTGTACATGTATCTTTGCATTTAAAAAATTGATAACGAAAAAAATATCAAATTTGCATATTTTAATTTAAAGTGCTTTCAAAAAATGTTAGTTTAATACATCTTGGAATAAACTTTTTTTTAAAAATAAATAATTCAAAATAATTCTTGAAAATTACAAGGCTAACAAGTTTTCATTTAATATTCTGCCTAGAGGTATACTAACAGAAGTATTAGCACGTTGAAATCACAGACACTCACGCCAGTTGGTAGAATCGTGGCATCTTAAACACCGACTTATATTTAGATCACGATGAACTCCGCTCAGGCTTGGAGGTCTCTGTTGTTACTCTGCTATATAATCCTCGTTGTATCTTCGCAACCTCTAAATAAACCATTCGACGATAAAGAAGACGTTAACCTGAAACCTTGCGTTACAAAATCAGATTCCAGTAAGGAAATCATGGTTGCAGATTTTTCAACACATTTTGATATATCAGTTATTCAACCACCCATTCGAGGAGATATTCGTTGTCCAGATAAACAAATTGTAATTAAGCTTCCAAATGGGCGTTTGGTTTGCAAAAGAAGACATTGAAGTCGTGAGTATTATAATTATTTATCACACGTTAATTTTCCACGGTTAATTTTTTTTAATTGGTATCGATGTAAAAGCTTGCACATCTATAATTGTCTGCTATATTATATTTTTAATTGTTTAAAATAAAATTCAGGATCTTACGATAATATAAATAATATAATAATGTTAATTATTATTAATATTATAAATAATGTTAATAATACATTTAAATAATATTAATAATGTACTGTACGCATGATTTTCATAAAATTATTACTGATTAGGATAAGCTAAGATTAAAATACAAAATTCCATCAATAAATAGAAATGTATTTGGTATTTATATATTTTTCAACGAGTTAATTTTTCAACACAGTTACATTTTTAAATTAATTGTCACTCATTTCAGAGGTCTTTTAAATTTTTATATTATAAAGAATGAATACCCATTGCCTTGTATTAACATGTAAAAGTCAGTGTGAGTATTAAAAAAAAAAACTTACTTGTTAGTGCAGTTACCTTATAATATTTTGGTGTTTTTTATACCATTAAATTGAAAACCCACTTTTATTATTAGTATTTATCGTCATTTAACATTTGTTTGTGTATGTATTTTAAAGTTATATAACTGATCACTGCAAGTTATATAACATATTTTATCATTATATAATTCATATCCTCTGGTTAATCAAAATTCCCATGACAATTTCAACATTATTTGGTTTTGCTTTTTTTCCGGGGTTTAAACTTCCGACGTTGAAACATTTATCTATTTGTGTTAACTCTCTCTTAGAAATCAGTTGGTATATCGTTATGTTGTATCTCGTGATGTTTTTATCACTTTATGTCTCTACATTAGCTTTCAATCTAACACCAAAGCACAAAGCAGTTTGTTTTTTTGATGAACAATTAATTGATGGCAAATGTGTAAAAATATCTATAAACAAAAATTCAATAGATTTAAAAAGTTTTGGTGCCCCAATGCGTTGCCCTAAAGGTACTGTTTATAGTTCTAGAGCAAAGAAACTATGTCGTAAAATAATTTACTATAATTTAAAAGGTAAGAATTTTAAATAATATTTATTTTTGTTTCAAACATCTGCTGGGAAAGTCATTATTTGAATTACAGATATGACTGTGCAACAACGTTTTATCCAAAACTACTTCTATATTCATAATTATTTTTGACTTTCAAATAAAGTTTGCTTTAGGTGTCTAGGAAGAAAATAAAAAAAGAAAAAATTATCTTTTATTTTAAGCCCTGTTTGCAAGGGGAAATATTTTAAAAGCGCAATATATCTGTTTGCATGCACTTTCATTTAAAAACCATTAAACTCTCATGCACAAATATATACACAGGATTGGAAGCAATTGTTGAAAAAACGTTCCCTAATGATGTAATTCAAATTTTCGCCGCAACAATGCAAGAATACAAAATTACATATTAAAGTGGCACTGCGATCTGAGGGAAAATTTTAAACTTTCCCCCAGATCGCAGCGCCGAGCAATATTACAGAAGCTCACGAGCGTGCTGCCATGTAATCAAATTTAATGCACACTGTTAAAATTGCTTCGTGTGAACATGCAAATTAATTAAATAATCGAGTAGGTTAATTTTAAATTAAACTTTTAAGTCATAAATATACTAGTTGTTTAAAATTATCAAAATATGAGAATACAAAGTGTTATAGATAAATTAGTAGTTACAAATGATATTAAACATTTCGTGCATTGTCTCTATAAATATTCATGCTTATATATTGCATCAGTTTATAGTGCATGGAGAGTACCTAACATTATCAAAATTTTAATACTATATGGAGATTTAAGGATTTAACGTGTTTACTCTCTACTAGTATGAAGGTGGACTCACTACTTGTGCATGGGTACTGACTACTAGTGCAATGGGTACAGAGTATACTCTATTACTCTTATATGTTAAACGATAACTTATGTATGTTTTGTACTGTACTCATCATAATGGCATCGAAGTTCAAATTTTTATTGAAAATATATATCCATACCATACCTTGAAGTACATCAATGCATTTCGTAGATACTTTTTAAACATTTGTACCGGAAATGAAATCTAAATCTTGCAATACTGACTGTTTTTTATGTTTACTTAAAAACAGGAAAAGGAAGTGCGGGAAAAGGAAACCATGTGGTGTTAAAAGTGGGAGGAGCTCAGAACTAGCTTGCTGCTAGCGCGAAGTTTTCTCCCACTTTTACATCACATGGTTTCCTTTTCCAGCATTTCCTTTTCCGTTTTTTGGAGTAAACATACGCACTCATTAGGCTTATTGAAAAATCGTAAGTAAGGTAATATTGCCATATAGATTACACAGGCCAAGATATATAGAGCGGGAGCGGTGGGTGGCAAAGAATGCATTGAAATGTTAGCATTGAGTGCGTCTGTTTACTCAAAATGCGGAAAAGGAAGTAGCCGGAAGAAGAAACCACGTGATGGTAAAAGTGGGAGGTAGCTCCAGGTAGCTCAAGGTTAGCTTGCTGCTGGCATCAAGTTTTCTCCCACTTTTACCATCACGTGGTTTCCTTTTCCGGCACTTCCTTTTCCGCATTTTGAGTAAACAGAAGCAATCATTTACCCCCATTTTTGTGCAAGTTGTTCATTTCCTTCGGGTTTCCTTCGGGTACATTGGTTTTCTAACAATGATAGTATCTCATTGAAATAGCATGCTTATAAAATAAATATTATTATTATTTTCAAATTCGTTAACAAAAATGATATAAGTAGAAACATTTTTATTGACCAAGGCAGTTCATATATTTAAAGAAATAACAATTTTAGAGATTTTATGCGTAATTTTTTAAAACAATGTCAATCTAAACAGTTTTTTAATTACACCTCTTATTAAATGACGTCATTAGTCATTACATGTCAAATAATATCCTTTGTTTACAAGATATTTTATGACATCCGAAGTTACATATAGGATGCGCAAACCACACATATATGTTTTTCCGGGAAAGTGTTACCAGCGAGAAATTTATCTCGGTTTTATTACTTATTTACGTAATTGATTGCATAAATATCAAATCTTGAGAGTTTTATTCTCATTTACTAATTAAAAAATTTCAATCTTGTTTCTTATTTATTATTGCAGCGGCTTTTTGCCATTTTGACTATTGACAATTTTTTGCCAGGCTAAAAATAGAGGAAAAAAATTATGTCCTTTTAATTTTTACACGTCATTTAATGTTTTGCTTGTACACAGTGGTAAAAGAGGGCCGGGGTAGCCGGGATGGTACCCCGGCATATATTTGAGTGCCGGGATCGTATCCCGGTTCATTCCGTCGAGAACCCTCTTCAATTAAATAGAAAAAATATATAAACAATTTTAATTTTTTTTTTGAAAATGCCGACTTTTTTTAAATGTTTTTTTTTAACACTTTGACAAAAATTCTGCTCGCTGCGCTTGTTAATTTCAATGCATGTTTATAATACAGTACTGTGTATTATTCAATGTTTTTGTACAGTACATTTCTCGATATTTCATTATGACTTCAACTGCTGCCAATATGGTTTAATTGAACAATATATATGATTCTTTATAAACATGTCCTTAATGTTGCCTGCCTAGATATTTCCACGGTTTCTCTAGGCTATCATGGCAGAAACCAGGCTGTGTACTTAGGTCGTGGCCAGCCCGTGTGTGCTTTTCCATTAATTGTAAAGTCCTAACCTGTCGATAAGACAATGTCTTGACTGGGACTCGGATTGGAGTAGCACAGTAACACAATATGGCTAGCAAATATATATATATATATATATATATATATATATATATATATATATATATATATATATATATATATATATATATATATATATATATATATAATATAATATATATATATATATATATATATATATATATATATATATCAGATTTTTTTTAACATGAAGTTAGCTATTTTTTATTTTATTTTAAAAACTATTTTATTTTTAATCAGTATTTTCATTACTGAAGAGAACATATACGTGAAAACTGAAAGGTTTTGCCAGGTGATATTTTTGCCACTCCTCGTTTTAAAATATAATTAATTTACTTTCAGTGGTCAAGGAAAAAAGAAGCTATTGATTTTTTTTTTTTTTTTTTTTTTGTAGCCTATATAGAGACTAATTTTCTGTTTTTGAAAACTGTCAGTCAAAATTGAGTTTAGAATTTTGGCGATTTTTGATCGATAAGTCACTTTTGCCAATTTGGCTTATATCTGGCAAAGTTCATCTATATTGTACTCTGTACTATAGAGTATCCTAATCAATTCAAAACTTTTAGTCGCTCCAAAAAATTAATTTTCAATTTATTACTGCACCATATTCATGTGAAATTTAAAATTTTTGATCAAGCTTAAAGATTATCAAAGAAATCAAACACACTATCATTATTTGATAGAGAAAATATATATTCATGAAATAATAATTTTATAGATGATGGTTTAGACAGTATTCTATTTCAAACATATAATTTTATTCATTTTTACTTTCTTAGGAAAAAAAGAAAAAAAAACATAATTACACATTATGTATTTTAAATTATATATACTATTATTAACTTGTATATTTTTAATATTACATTTAAAACTTATGAAGCTCTAGTTGTATTGCGTGCATAAAAAAAATGTATCTATAATTTACACTGACAAGATACAAATTTTACAAATTCATGTTATATTCGTGTTAGGACGATGTAATTAAGTTAACAATCTGAGAAATATTTAACCTTCTTTTCCAAATTTTAAAGGTACGTAATATTAAGGTTGGGCCGACCATTTGATCCCATTTGAATTTTCAATAATTTTTTATGAGAAAAGTTGCAGCAATATTGTCTTGAATTTATAACTATCATCTAGATTGGAATTAACAGAAATTATAAAAAAATCCCCAGGTCTCAATTTTCATTGGCACCCCAAAAAAACTATATTTAAAATTTTTTTAGGCCATCTATTGACAAGTTTAGGAACTAGGTATAACAAATTTTCCGATATAGTTTTTTCTGTGTTGGGCTTAATGTAGACTCACAAATAAAAAATAATTTAATAGATATTGTATTGTTCTAGATGATAGTTATGATTTGAGTCAGCTAGGTTAAATATTTTGCCCGTAATAAAGGAAAATAGTTTCACCAAGAGATGGCACCACTGTCGCCGACACCCCTAATGGTCTGCCCAACCTTAACACAAATTTCTAGGAAGATATTGCGTTCAAATCATATATAATTACATACAAATATTAATAACAATTTTAAACAATTACTTGCTAGCAGTTCATATAATATGTCCATAAATGTGTAATTTTTCTTTTTTGCTGAAATATTTAGGTAGTTAGTGACAGTGTTTGCTAAAAGAAGACAACTGTACATAGAAATTTATAATCGAAAGCTAGAATATTGGTAAGTGCTTATATTTTATAATTAACGTGTTGTAAATATATTATGATTATATATAATTTTTTTACTTTTTTGAAGGTTATACAAAACACATTAAATTGTGAGTAATTATAGGCTTGTGTTAAAGGAGTCTGCTGGTGTAAATGGGAAAATATATTCAGTAAATTTTGATTGAGTTTGTTACTTTTTTTTTTAATAATAAACCTGTGAAAAAATAGCTTGATAATTTTATTTATAAATTATAATAATGTCTAGATCTTACTTAATATTCAGAGTTAGTTAATAACATAGGGAGTTTCTAAGTTTAAAGTGTTTTGAAAAAAAACATAAAAAGTTGTTTTTTTAAATTTGCATTACCTTGTATGTATGTACTTAATTACAATAAGAATGTGTAATTTGCATCATCAGATTTTAATATCAATTTTAATTTTAAAGTAAATGCTTTATGATTCATTTTTTTTTTTTTTTTAATTTTCAGATTCTGATTTGCCTTGTTTTTCTGATATGAGCAACGATGGCAGTACTTGCTATAACTGATGACGTCAAAGAACCAGCAAACGCAGCAGTTCATGCAACAAATTGTAATTTTTAAACTGTCGTACGTTTGCATTAGATATGGATTTTGTTGCTAATAATAAAAAAGGTTTGAAAGTCAAATAAAAATTATTTTTAAAATTAAATTGTTTGTTATAATTATTTTTATAAACATGTCACTAGAAAAAAATTATTTTAATTGGAATATTGAGATAGCAAACAAATCATGTAAATCTACTAATTTCAAAACTATATATAAATCTTAACAATCGCAGAACTAAACCTTGAAGTTGCAAGTTCAAGCATGCTTCAACTTCGCCATGTTTTGATCATGCTAAATTTTAATTTCTTTGTATTTAAGAATCGAAAATTTATAAATGAACTTCATTTATGTGATTATATAAAATTTATGTTGTCCACATGTCGTATAATATTACTCGCCAAGATCTAATTAAATAACTTTTTAATAATTTTGTAAAGAGAGAAAAAAAAAACAAAAAAAAACGCAATTTATTTAATTTATTGCAATCTTTAAGAATAAGATTTTGATTCATTCACTCTTCTGTTTTGGTTTTGTTAAAAATTGCATGTCAATATTGTTCGTAAAACGTGTAACTTGTGCTCTTAAATATGCACAATTCTAATTTAAAAATATAATTTTATTGTTAGTTTTTCATATTTTAGAAAAGAGAATTAGTTTTTTTTTTTTGTTTTTTTTTTGTGCAACAAGTTTTAAAATTTAACAAAATCAATATGCAACATACTTTAAATTTATTAACATGTATAAGGCTGTAAGCTATCATTTAAATAATAATAAATGATTTTTTATATAGAGCCCCCTTTTTATTATTATTATTATTATTTACTATGTATTATTATTAAAATTTGCCATATTGCGTTCTCGTGCTACACCTTTACCGTAATCCCGTTGAAACATTGTCTTATTGACGTGTACAATGGAAAATGCACCTATAGGTTGGACACGGGCTAAATATATACAGCCTTCTCAATAACAGCGTAGAGAAACCATGGAAAATCTAGGGAATCAGGACGTTGCAGCACCGCCTTAATACTGTGTGGCGTGTCGTTATAAAAATTAAAAAATTCAAAACTTCGTTGTAAAAAGTTTCATCCCGTTTTCTACAACGAAAAATAATGTCATTTGTTCAAGAGATTTCAACGGTCGGTTTAAATAAACATCGTAGTCGTGAGAAACAAAATTTTTTGTTAGAAAATAACAAAATACACCAACGATGAAAATTAATAATACACACGATGTTGGGTAAAAATAATAAATAAATATGGATGATTATTCAAAATAGCTATGACTTAATGTTATAAAAATAGACATGCAGTAGTAACAAAAGGTAGCCAATCATTACATGCATAGTCGTCTTTATTCAAAATAATAATAAAAAAAGTGTAGAACTGACAACATGTCTGGCTCACTCTTATATCTAAACGTAATAACAAAATAATAAAGAAAACAAATTTGTCCTAATGAACATAAAAAGAAAGATAAAAAAATAAGGTTAAACTAATTAATATTATTTTTGCATACTATATAATGTATAAAGAAATGCAATTAGTAAAAAAATAAAAATACAATGATCAAACAAATTAAAAAAGCAGCAAGTAAAAAAAGTCATATTAATAAATAAAAAGTAATAATAATGAATTCTATTATTTAATTTTTTGAAGCACCAGTAGAATGAAAAGAAAGAGAGACTCGTGGCTTGCAAGCAGGTGCCTTATTAACAAGTAAATAAATATATTCATGTAACAATTCTATTTCTCAAGGTATTAATGTTAATGACGGAGAACACCTTGAACAAAAAATATGTCTAATATCCTAACATATCTAAATATCAATGTTGATTTGGGCTGAGCCGTTGATTTCTAATTTATTTTCCATTCACAAAATGGTAGCTGCGGGTTTATGACATCACATCTCACTAGTCCACGCGCGCAAAAAAAAAAAAAAAAAAAAAAAAAGTCGAGCTATTTTGTGAATGGAAAATAAATTATAAATCAATGATTCAGGCCAAATCAACGTTGATATTTAGATATGTTAGGATATTAGACATATTTTTGTACAAGGTGTTCTACGCCTTTAATTTAATGTGGATGCTATACTGTATATTGTAAGATATATTTAACGTTGATTTTATTTATTTTTGAAATTTGTTAGGTGTTAATGCTTAACTCAAATCTCTCTCTTATCCTCTCACAAATCCTCCTGCAGTTAGTTAGAAAGGCAGTTACTTGAAGATGAAATTGTACAGCAATTGGACTTTGGCAGTAGCTCTCATGAGTGTGGCGTTAGTTTGTGCGCAACCAAACAGTGACTATGACTATGATTGTGTGACTTGCGAACAAGACTCGAGTTCACAAGACTCGACCCCAGTAACAAGAGACGATGGAACCCTCGATCCTAATGACTGGACGTTAATAGAAGAGCAGGACGATCATCAGATTCATTTACTATCATTAATTATAGCCCCGAATAGAATCAAATGTAAAGATGGCGAGAGGCTTTACAAACACAGGAATGGGAAAACACGATGTTTAAGACTAACTTCGTTTTTCTCAGGTAACCGTAATAATTAACAAGTAAGCGTAGTGTGCATGAACAATAATAAGAGGTGTACGTGAATTTTACATTTCGACAATAATTATAGATTTTTTTTTTTTTTTTTTGACAGGATCTTTTTTTAATCAAACATGATATAAAATTTTTTTGTATTTTTTTGTATGCATGAAATCTTTTATTAATAATACACACTGAATTTATATATTCTTAACCCTCCGAGGGGTATTGTGAAAGCTAAAAGAATAGGTTCATTGCCTGTAGAGTAACTGTGTTAACCATTATTTTTTTTAACAATAAGTCACGTGAAAATGCTTAAATCTCTCTCTCTCTCTCTCTGACTCCTGACTCTCATACTGCCTCTTGGAGTTGTTTAACAAGATGTTTAGTTGAAGATGAAAATTTACATCGGCTGGACGTTGCCAGTTGCTCTCATGAGTGTGGTGTTTGTTTGTGCACGACCAAACATCGACGATGACTATTCCTTCATTGATTTGTGTACGACTTGCGAGCAAGTCTCGAGTTCACAATCCCCAGTAACGGACGACGATGGAACCCTCGATCTTAAAGACTGGACAGTAGTTCAGGAGCAGGGGAGTCATACTGATACATCATCAATTAGTGCCCCGACTAGAATCAAATGTAAAGATAGTGAAAAGCTTTACGTAAACAAGAATGGGATAAAACGATGTATAGAGATGCTGCTTTTAAATCAGGTATAAAGTTAATAATTAAAAAATAAGCGTAGTGTACATACATTGATACCTGTCTTAAATGAATATTAATAAGAGGCATATAATATTTATTTTTCTGAAACTTCTAGATATAATATTTTAATAATATTACAACAACAAAAAAAGAAGTTAAAATTCGACACCAATTTGTACCTAACATAATAAATTACTTACATAATATTACTTATATAATTTACGTTAATCTTTAACCCTAATATTCTATTAATAGACACGTAGTAGCTATGTAGCCTATAATTAAATATTAAATTAAGTATTCGTTTTTATTCAAAAACTTGAAAAGAATCTTTTTAAAACAGCGAGATTTAGGCCTTTGACAACACGTTTGGCTCACACTCACACTTACACCTAAAAATAAAATAATACTAACAAAATAAGAAAGAAATATCACTAAGTTTTACTAATGAACATAAGAAGAAACATTAAAAATATAAATATATAGTTATATATTATTAATAAGAATTATATTTACATATATAAAATAAAATAGAATGCAATAATTTTTTTGTTATTTAATTCTATTAAACACCAGTAGAAAGAAAAGAAAGCCTCTTGACTTCGTGACTTACAAGCACAAGTAAATAAAAGTATTTGTAATAACAATATATTTTTTTCAAGGTTATAATGTTAATTTGGATGATTATGTCTATATATATATCGTCGCTGTGTCGGCTAAAGTGCCGATCTGCAAAATCATCAAAGGTCATTTTTCTATGTTTTTGTATTGATAATTAGCCTTGTTGATTTTGTAGATCGGCACTTTAGCCGTCACAGCGACGATATATAAATAGACACTGGGGAAGATTTTTTAATTAATCACGTGAAAATGCTTAAATCTCTCTCTCTCTCTCTCTCTCTAACTCTCATACTGCCTCTTGGAGTTGTTTAGCAAGATATTAGTTGAAGATGAAATTTTACAGCGGCTGGACGTTGTCAGTTGCTCTCTTAAGTGTTGTGTTTGTTTGTGCACGACCAAACAGTGACTATGACTATTCCTTCATTGATTTGTGTGCGATTTGCGGGCAAGTCTCGAGTTCACAATCCCCAGTAAGGGACGACGATGAAACCCTCGATCCTAAAGACTGGACGGTAGTTCAGGAGCAGGATGATAATGAGACTCATATTGATACATCAGTTATTGTTGTGCCGACTAGAAACAAATGTAAAGATGGCGAAATGCTTTACAAACACAGAAATGGGACACTGCGATGTAAAAGCCCTACTGTTTTTAATATCAGGTAACGGTATTAATAAAAAAAAGCGTAGTGTACAAATAATAATAAACATTAATAGGAGGTGTACAGGATATTCCCATCTCATCAATAATTATTGTTGTTGTTTTTAGGCCAGTATCAGTAAAACACATCTGATATACAAGTTTTGCTCATTTTTTTATACTTTAAGTGATTTTGTGTAATTCACACTAATTAACTTTATAATCTTTAACCCGCAGTAGGAGTGTCTTAACAGCCAACATACCAGATTCAGTAAATTTAAATTATATGCAACATATGTTTACCATTCACCTAAGTATTTTTTTTCAAATTAGTCACGTGAAAATGCTTTAATATCTCTCTCTCTCTCTCTCTCTCTCTCTCTCTTTTCTCTCTCTCACACACACACTCACTCTCTCTCTCTCTTTGTCTCTCTCTTTGTCTCTTTCTCTCTCGCTCTCTCTTCCTCTCACACTACCTTCTGGAGTTGTTTAGCAAGGTCGTTAGTTGAAGATGAAATTTTACATCGGCTGGACGTTGTCAGTTGCTCTCATGAGTGTCGTGTTTGTTTGTGCACGACCAAACATCGACGATGACTATTCCTTCATTGATTTGTGTACGACTTGTGAGCAAGTCTCGAGTTCACAATCCCCAGTTACGGACGACGATGGAACCCTCGATCCTAAAGACTGGACAGTAATTCAGGAGCAGGGGAGTCATACTGATACATCATTAATTGGTGCCCCGACTAGAATCAAATGTAAAGATAGTGAAAAGCTTTACGTAAACAAGAATGGGATAAAACGATGTATAAGAGATGCTGCGTTTAAATCAGGTATGAAGCTAATAATTAAAAATCAAGCGTAGTGTACATACATTGATACCTGTCTTAAATGAATATTAATAAGAGGCATATAATATTTATTTTTCTGAAACTTCTAGATATAATATTTTAATAATATTACAACAACAAAAAAAGAAGTTAAAATTCGACGCCAATTTGTACCTAGCATAATAAATTGCTTACATAATATTACTTATATAATTTTACGTTAATCTTTAACCCTAATATTCTATTAATAGACACGTATTAGCTAAGTAGCCTATAATTAAATATTAAATTAAGTATTCGTCTTTATTCAAAAACTTGAAAAGAATCTTTTTAAAACAGCAAGATTTAGGCCTTTGACAACACGTTTGGCTCACACTCACACTTACACCTAAAAATAAAATAATACTAACAAAATAAGAAAGAAATATCACTAAGTTTTACTAATAAACATAAGAAGAAACATTAAAAATATAAATATATAGTTATATATTACTAATAAGAATTATATTTACATACATAAAATAAAATAGAATGCAATAAAAATTTTGTTATTTAATTCTATTAGGCACCAGTAGAAAGAAAAGAAAGCCTCTTGACTTTGTGTCTTACAAGCACAAGTAAATTTAAGTATTTGCAATAACAATACATTTTTATCAAGGTTGTAATGTTAATTTAGATGATTATGTCTATATATATATATATATATATATACAGGGTGTCCGTAAAGTCTTTGAGGGTGTTTAGACATAAAGAAAGCACACAAGACTTAACGTAAAATTAACTTTTTATGCATCAAATTAAAGCTTAAATTTTTACAATTTTGAAAATTTAAACAGTTTTAAAATCAAAAAATTATTAACTTTGCTAGAGGAGAAAAAGCAAAAAGTGAGATTTTGTCATTTTTTTTTTTTTTTTTTTTTTTTACTTTTTTACATTTGTTTTAAAACTTAACATTATGTTATCTTTACGTGGGCACCGTTGGCTGCGCGATATACGACCAGACAAACCTCTAGCTCGCGCCACACATTATGGAGCATTTGCGGCGTGATGGACTGGATGGCGGCGGTGATCTTCTGCTTCAGCTCTCGCACGTCATTCACTGGTGTTTTGAAGACTTTATCCTTGACGTAGCCCCAGAGGAAGAAATTTGAGGGGGGAGGGGCTGAGGTCAAGTGATCTTAAGGGCCCATGCAATAGGTCCATCTAGACCAAGCCTTATCTACCTGGAAACACCGTACTAAGCGTGTATTTGACATTATGTGCCCAATGTAATGAGCACCGTCTTGACCCCATTGTGTCTGTGCTTGAAGCAGCTGAGGGATCGCAAAAGTTTCTAGCATATCCAGGTAATTATCCTACTTGACTGTTAGCTCTTGGAAGAAGAATGGTCTGATCATTCTGGTCAGGTGGGATAATTACCTTGATATGCTAGAGAGTTGTGCAATCCCCCAGCGTCTTCAAGCACAGGCAGAGTGGGGTCATGATCTCATCTTCCAGCAAGATGATGCTCCACCACATTGGGCTCATAATGTCAGAGACACGCTTAATACGGTGTTTCCAGGTCGATGGATTTTTCGAGATGGACCTATTGCATGGGCTCTTTTAAGATCACTTGACCTCAGCCCCCCCCCCCCCCCCCCCCCCCACAAATTTCTTCCTCTGGGGCTACGTCAAGGATAAAGACTTCAAAACACCAGTGAATGACGTGCGAGAGCTGAAGCAGAAGATCACCGCCGCCATCCAGTCCATCACGCAAATGCTCCATAATGTAAGGCGCGAGCTAGGGGTTTGTCTGGACGTCTATCGCGCAGCCAACGGTGCCCACGTAAAGATAACATAATGCTAAATTTAAAAAATAAAAATGTAAAAAAGTAAAAAAAAAAAAAAAAAAAAAAAAAAAAAAAAAATCGACAAAATCTCACTGTTTGCTTTTTCTCCTCTAGCAAAGTTAATAATTTTTTTATTTTAAAACTGTTTAAATTTTCAAAATTGTAAAAATCTAAGCTTTAATTTAATGTATAAAAAGTTAATTTTACGTTAAGTCTTGTGTACTTTCTTTATGTCTAAACACCCTCAAAGACTTTACGGACACTATATATAAATACACACTGGGGAGATTTTTTAATTAATCACGTGAAAATGCTTAAATCTCTCTCTCTCTCTCTCTCTCTCTCTCTCTCTCTCTCTCTAACCCTCATACTGCCTCTTGGAGTTGTTTAGCAAGATATTAGTTGAAGATGAAATTTTACAGCGGCTGGACGTTGTCAGTTGCTCTCTTAAGTGTTGTGTTTGTTTGTGCACGACCAAACAGTGACTATGACTATTCCGTCATTGATTTGTGTGCGACGTGCGGGCAAGTCTCGAGTTCACAATCCCCAGTAAGGGACGACGATGAAACCCTCGATGCTAAAGACTGGACGGTAGTTCAGGAGCAGGATGATAATGAGACTCATATTGATACAGCAGTTTTTGTTGCGCCGACTAGAATCAAATGTAAAGATAGTGAAAAGCTTTACGTAAACAAGAATGGGATAAAACGATGTATAAGAGATGCTGCGTTTAAATCAGGTATAATGCTATTAATTAAAAATCAAGCGTAGTGTGCATCCAGTATTTAATTTTCTTACACTTCAAAAAATGGTATGTTGTTTGTACAGTATTAACAATAATAATAATAAAAAAACTAAAATTCAATGCCAACTTGTGTATAAATTACTAACATATGTTACTCATATAATTTGGCGATTTCCCTCTCCATATTTTGAAGTTTCGATGCTGATGTTACTATAGTGGCTGACATCACGTACTGTATACCATAACATATTAATAGCTTTCGTATTACGTATTATAATACTTTAATTATTTATTTACATGCGATGTCTTTCAAAATTTCCTTATATTATTTAATATGTGTTAAAGAGTTGTACTTTGTACTCCGTATCACCAGAATTCAAACTTTTTACGTCCTTTGAAGCTTTTGATGAAATGTTCGTAGACTCTGACCAGCAGATAACAGAGAATATATTTATATTATCATAAGGTATTTGCATCATAATTTTCAACTGGTAATATATATATATATTTTTGTTTTTTTTTTGCTTTTACAATTTTGTTTGGCTATGTAACCAACCATAGTATATCTTATTTCATTATTTTTACAGTACACCTTAGTGTTTAATAAATTAATAATAATAATTATTTTACATATTATTATATCAGTTAATACATGAAAGTGAAGAAATATTTTAACAACTAAAATGCCTTATATTATGGAAAAATAATATTAAGTGAAATTCTTTAATAATTAAAACATAATAATGGCACGTGCAAGCTCTAGACCACGAAACAAAGAGAGAATAGGATATTTTCTAATGTAGTGAATGTACAACATTACTGTACTGTTACCTGTATTATCAATAAGTCAATCTTCAGACACGTGATTCGATCTAATCACCACCAAAATATCGTATATTTATAATACAGTTAACGGAAGTGGGAATGGTGGTCTCAATGGCATTGAAAAGTTTGTAATCACTTTTTTTTACCGCTCTCCTCAAATCTTCTCTTCGTAGAATAAGCTATAACCTTGACGATTTAAAAAAACGCATGAACTACACTTTTTCTTACTTATTTAGGTAGTCTATAAAATTCTTATCATTGATGATAACATTAAATAACAATTAATTATGAATGTTATACTTATATTGTACCACATTTTTCCTCTTTGTGGTTGTTACTCTGACAAACATCCTCCTAAATTGTTTCCAAATACTCCATGCACGCTCTGTGCTTTCAATCAGTCTCCAAGATGTCTCGCGTAGGAGTTCTTGTATATCTACTCCTTGTCTTTACAACGATCGTACTCGCAGTACCTCTTTTTGCCCCTGAGCTTAACAGAGTCCAAACTAGAACAACAGAGCTCACTAAATGTCCACCACATCAACGTGTAGATGGCTTTGGGAACTGTAGGATGCCTTGGAAATGTAAGTTATTAAAACTATCTGACTCTGATTACTTTTTATATTTGTGGTTATATTAACAGATTTATTCTTTTATGGAACTTTCCCTATACTTAATAATTTTCAGGTTGTTGATTGCTATTATTACATTTAAAAATGATGTTCATAAACTTGGTTAGGAAAATGTCAATAATACCTTATTAAATATATAATGACAGATTTTTTTTGGGGGGGGGGGGTGCTATGTTGTGTTAATGTGCTTCATTTGAACACAAGTAGAATTATTAACAAGTGCAAGGGAACCGCACACACGTCCATGGTATAAATACACATGTGCAGTCTGGCATTTGCCATTAGAGCTTAGAGAAATCGGGCAGGCTGGACGGTGTTATCACATCAATCATGCACCTCTCGAATTCTGCGCATCATCGTGGAATGCGTTTACACATCTTGTAAACTCACACTTCAGTATCACAGTATTGTTTTGAACCAGTACTAGCTTTGAAGTATATAAAACTTCAAATTAGCTGCCTTAACCAATTATTCATATCAGCTCAATATTACGTGACTATTGAACATAAGAGATTTAGCTTATAAGCTAATGGAATCAATTTTTGATTGATTAAAATAACATATTATATTAACAATTAGAATATTATAAAAACATGAAGTTCATAATTAGCAACATTATTTGTGCACATCTTGTCTATATTTCATGACATAATGCATTTAATCTTTTGTCAGTACTGAGAAAAATTAATAACTCTGTTCTGTATCTTCCTTGAAAAAGATCATGATTTCAAAAAAAAAAAAAAAAAAAAAAAAAAAAAAAAAAAAAAAAAACTGTTTTTATTTTATAAAATATATATATAAACAAGAAAGACAATTTATACTATGAATGAGTTGATGATAAAAATTGATTATACTCATATATGGATGCATGGTACACGTACAAATCAATTTTTTTCTCTAATTAAAATACTTTTTAATTTTTCTGTTATTGTTGTTTGTATTTAAAAATTCAATGCATTTGATTTTAGTGCATCTGCCCTTTAACTATTATTTTTTTAAATTTTTTTTATTATTATTATTATTTTTTACAGAATCTCTTCCAACTAATTCCAAAATTATTTATTTCAATTAATTTTTTTATTTTATTATTGTACAGTAAATAAATCGTAAATATTTATAAGAAAAGACCAATGGTTGTTGTAACTCCTTGTTATTATGAACTGTGTAAGTCAATAATAAAAAAAAAATAAAGGGATTCTGCCTTCAAAACATTAAATCAAAAACGTAAAATTCATAAGATGGGACCATCATTCATACACATTATGCCCCTCAACCCCTCTGTACCCTCACTAACTGGAGGTAAAAAAACTATAAAGTAGGCAACTCCAGGAATTCTGGACGTAAAGAAATTCAGGTCTAAAATAGAAATTTCAGCACGGGTTGCATACTTTACAATTTTTTCTCCTCAGTTTCAGAGGGTACAGAAGGGTTACAAAAGTATATTATAATCTGTTTATGTATGATATTTCGATCTCATCAATAATTATATTGAGAGGATGATTTTTTTTTTTTAGACTAAGATCTGTTTAAAACAAATCTGATGTATAATTTTTGCTCACTTTTTGTATGCTTGAAGTGATTTTGTATAATTCACACTAAACTTTATATATGTTTAACCCCATAGTAGGAGTGTCTTAAAAGCCAACAGAACAGATTCATTGCCTGTAGAGAAAATTTAAATTATATGCACTATGTTTACCATTCATCTAAGTTTTCTTTACGACTAACAAGTTTTAGAAAAGAAAATACGATTTGCAAAGCAAAAGTTTAAAATTTACAGTCTGAACAAGTTTTATACCTGACTTGTTTCCTTAAATAGCTTTTAAACATTAAAAACAAAATTTTGTTATTTATTTACAAAGAAAATCTACAAACAAGATACGCGTTTTTTTTTTTTTTTTTTTTTTTTTGTCTAATAATTTTTTCTCTTTATTATACATATATACAAAACGAAAATATTGACTAAATAATGATGATTGGAGAAATTAATTAAAATTTGATTTATTTTATGGTTAATAGTATAGTGGTTGTTTACTTTTCTACCCATACTAATTTTATATTTTCTGATATTCTTATTAACTTATTTTAAGAATTTAAAAATTAAAACAAACTTTTGTTTAAATTGAGTCAAAGTTATTTTTAAATCAATTTATTTGATTGTTTAAAATGCTAATATACAGAAAACAATTAACCAAATTCCAGACTTAAGACTTTTGATAGAGTGAACTGTATAAGCTATATTGTAAAAAAATAATAATAATAATAACGTTCATCAATGCAATAAAAAATTCAAGGGAAAAAAATCCTGAAAATTTTAAATCATTTTATTTAAATTCTCCAGTGAAATAACGTATTGGTTATGCAATTAATATTTGATGTACATATGTTTTATGTTGCAGGGTGAGAAGACATTGATGACAGGACAGGAGGACAATCCCCACGAGCCTTGACCTCATCTTGACCCCAATCTACGTTTCTTACAATGTTCAAAATATCGTCTTGTATACTGTAAAGCCAACTCCAAATAATGCATTTATAATTCTAAAAAAATATATTATTTTGAAATAAAGTTAATTTGCATATTATGTAATTTTATTTTTTACTTATATCTTTTTATTATTGATTAATCAATTAACTTAATAGACAACCTGGAAAATATATTTTACACAAAAACTATATCATATTTAAAACCTAAAATTTTAGTCACAAAAAGCAACAATTCTTTATAAACTTATGGTAAACAAATGAGTTTAAAACTAAATTTGTGTCATATTGCAATTCAATATTGCGTAAAAATTTCATTTTTTTTAAAGTACTTTTTTTATTTGAGGTTTAATTAATAAACTTTGATTACATGTCATTTCATTACACATGCAGAATTTTTCAAAGTATAGAGAAAAGAAAATTTATACTGTTTTCATAAAATCAATAATTAATTTCGTATGTAGAAAAAAAAATTATAATATCCATATTATATGATAAAATAAAGATTTAATCTATATGTTGAAAAAAAAATCTCCCTTTTTTTTGTTTTAAATTATATTGGTCATTATATGAGTGGCTTTTTTAATATAAAAATTTGAGTCACTAAAGAATTACTATTTTTTTATACACATAACACACACACATTTTTTGTAATATAATATGTGAATTTTTATAGTATTTTTTATTGTAATTTTGAATAAGAGATATATTCAATTCATGGTTTAAATTTAAAAATAATCATAATATGAATATTATATTTGGATTATTTCTTTTTTACAAATAAAAAACAAGAATAATAATGTTTTATTAAATTATAATATAAGCTTGCGTGTATATTGGCAATATTGTTCTTACAGTTAGAATTTGGATAATAAAATAATTTTATATTCAAATAATAATGAAAATTTTATATATATATATATATATATATATATATATATATATATACACATACACACATATTATAATATTCCCTTCTGAAGTGAGAATAGCATACAAAATAGAATTAATTTGCATTCATTAAAATCATAGTATATATTGTTTATAATATTTTGCACATTTGTTATTTATGAAGTATTATTTCTTTATGACATTACTTTTTTGCAGCATGTAAAAATACAATTATTATTTTAGGTTAGATTATTTAAAATTTATTTCAAAGAAAACTCGACACTTTCTTCCTGCTAAGAAGTATAACGACACACATTTAACAAGATTTTTTTCTTCTTATTAATGCTATGTTTCACTATAATTATTTAAATTATTTAAATTTATGACAAAATTATGACCAATAAGATTATGAAATAAACAAGAGAAATGAAGCTAAATCAAAGAAGTGACCTGACGAGAAGAGAAAAATTTATTCGCAAAGGTAAGGTAAATAGATTACAGAAAAAGAAATTTGTAAATAATATATTTCATAAAGATATGTAAAAGTAGCTCTCAAATTTTATATACTACCTACTCCATTAATTAATTAAAAATTTCTTAACAAATTTTCAAGAGAAATAAAATATTACCTGAGTTATATTTAACTTAGCTATAGCAAAATTTATATCAAAATTAAATATTTTCATCTAGATCATATTGTATTATTTTCCGGAAATTTTAGGATATACATTTTTTCTTGTAATAGTAAGAAAATTTAGGTAGCATTAAAAACATTGTACGTTTGGGAGCAGTCTTTTGGTTTGGAGAGAGAGAGAGAGAGAGAGAGAGAGAGAGAAAGAGTACATCATATAAAAAAATAAGGGATTGTCATGAGACTTGAAGCTTGATGTTATTTATACAGCTACGTATGTATAAAAGAAAGAAAAATAGACATCATATCTTACTTTTTTATACATTTTTGTGTGTGGATAAACATTTATTTATCAAGTGACACGATGTTCAGTATTATTTGGTCATGAATTCTAAGCACGATCATCTCGTATAAGAGAAACTGTTGTGCGCGGGTGTTGGTGGCACACGAGCTGTTTTATTTCTCGTTGTATGCACGTTATTGTATCATAGCAGCATTATCTCTCTCTCTCTCTCTCTCTCTCTCTCTCTCTCTCTCTCTCTCTCTCTCTCTCTATTAGCCTCACAATATCCCGAGAGTAAGCACGGTAAAAGCTAGAGATAGATGATGTTATGACTTTTCTGTCTTCTACTTATGATTATGCCACCAAGTGAGATGGGAGAAAGAGAATGAATGAAGACAAAGAGAAAAGAGTTTAAAAAAGCATCATCTAGTTATTATTAGAATTATCACTCAGGGAATACAAAGTCTCTCTCTCTCTCTCTCTCTCTCTTACCCATTATATACCTGCTATATTATATAAACATAATAACTAAGAAAGTTGTATATAGTTGTTAACACCTCTATGGTTTAGTTTATACAACATTTACAATGAAATAAAGCTGTTGTCAACAGACACAATAGGGAATTATATATTATAGACTTTGTTTTAAATGTTGAATATTATTATATATTACATGCTTTTACAAATTATACAATTCACATAATCATATACATATAGATATAAACTTTATATATTGTTGTAGTATTATATTACTTATTGTATATAGTTTATAACAATGTTAAAAGATAACCACATATTTAACAAATTGATAAATATTAACTTAATTACTGTATATACATTGTATTGTATTCTTAGTTTTGAGTAATATATTACGATTTAAGATACAATGCATAAATAAAACAATGTCATTTTTGAAAGAAAGGAGAAAATATGTGTTTGTAGTAAAGTGTATAGCTTCAAAAAAAAATAATAAAAAAATAATAAAAAAAAAGCACTAAAAGAGGTCAAAAATACAAGTTTGAAATTATCATTAGTAATTTGAATAACTACATTGATCAATGGCAAAGAGTATTTTAATTTTATGTAAAATTTGGACTGGCATTGTTATTATTATTTGTTAAATGTTCAATTATTTTCATGAACAGCACTGAAACACATATTATATCAAAAAACACGGTAATTATATCAGTGGTTAGATTTTCTTTTCTAAATTTTATTAAAAAAACATAATAATATTTTGTATATCATTTCTTTATAAGTTTTAAATAAACTATAAGAGCTTGGATGAGATATATACAAGATTACAAACGATGAAAATAATAATTCTGTTTCTTTAAACAAGTAAATTTTAGATACATTAAGGTTGTTAATAATGAACCAAAAGACGTAATTAAGTATTCATTGATCATTTGAATATAATATTATTGACTTTATAAAGTCTTTACTGTTCAAACAATAGTATAAAGTTGACAAAGCATCAGCAGCATCCTTACATATCACAACAATAAGAGAAGATTTCCTTGTCTTATTATTAACGACCTGCGCAACCAAAGCAAATAACACACTGCATTGAATGACCTAACTGTTCACCGCGTTTCAAGATTATTCTGCTTGTTTTACGATCTCTCTCTCTCTCTCTCTATGCTCATTCTGTAGCACCCTACACAATACAAAAGCAAAGAGTAAAACGTTCTGATTTGTGCAGTAACAATAGCAAAAGCGGTTTCATTTTCATTCTCTCCTTCTAGCACTATACAAATTATATATACATAACTTTACTATTGTTATTATATATGCATATTATACAACAAGGGTTCAAATAGTAATAAAAAATGTAATATATTATATATATATATATATATATATATATATATATATATATATATATATATATATATATATATATATATATATATATATATATACATATATATATATATAAAGAAATTTTTATTATGCTCTACCTTATTTTCTAATTAAATGATCATGAACTTTATGTGCTGTAAAATGTTTTTAACTTATTTTCAACTTGAACATAATTCCTTAATAAACTTTGTATACCAAACAACCAATTAAATACTACGAAAGTAAAGAACAAACTTTTGCTTTAAACAAACGATTTCAGTGGTCTATTTTTATTACTCTATTTTAGCACTCCTTGTATTATGTGCTATAAAATTTTAAATGATCTAATTTTTATATTTAACTTTTTCGTAAAAAAAAAGGCATAATGTTTTTTTTTTTATAATTCAATAGTATATTATTCTCGTTACACGAACGAATTTATCAAGTGTTTAGGGAGGTATATCATGAATAATTTGTCAATTTCAAAGTATATATGTGTTTTTCAGCTTTTGTATACGCATGTTTGTGTTGTGTTTTTTTCCAAACCACAAAATATATTCATGAATGTTTAGTAAACATAAGCAAACTGACCAAAAGCGATAGAATTTTCAAGCTTCGTGTATTGAATTGTGATTGGAAAGGCGTCATTGCGTGTCTTTCAAAGTACATACACACGCCGCAATATTCGTCTCTGCAATAGAGTTTTTTTTTTCTATTCTTTCAATATAGAAAGAAGCAATTTCAACCACCACCTCCCTTTTTCCTTTTTTTTTTTTTTTTTTTTTTTCTTTCTCACATCACTGATCTGCCCTTTGGAACAAACAATCGAGATGAGCATGAGAAAATAGAACAAGATCAGATCTCATCATGACCACCAGTGTATAGATATTGCTTCTCTCTCTCTCTCTCTCTCTCTCTCTCTCTCTCTCGTACTTTCACACAAACCTCTTCCTTCACTCATATTTTCTTTCCAACATGAAATTTGATACTAATGATATTTTGGAAGGAAAAAATCATTTCTCAAAACTCTCTCAATCACACACACTCACACACATACACAATATATATATATATATATATATATATATATATATATATAATAATAAGAAATTCTTTTTTCTATGTAACAATTTTTCTATAAGTAAGTTATTTATTTTCTCAAGTTTGTCGCAGTAGGGATGCATGAGAGTTTTATGGCATACGGAACAGTATTACAAGAGTTTGCGTGTAGTTTGTAGGTCGGCAGTGTGGTCGGGAAGTGAATGCAAATATCAACCCCCTCTTTTTTTTCTTATATAGTATCTTGAGAGTTAGTATATATATAGCGTGATACCTTTACCACAAACCCCTCCATAACCCATCACCTTTTCCCTTCCACATGTAACTTTATCTATCAGTTAACTATATTATAATATAAACAGTATAATATTTTAATAAATAATATAGAAAGAAAGAGAGAGAGAGAGAGAGAGAGAGAGAGAGAGAGAGAGAGAGAATCAAATAATAACAATAAAATATTATGTATTCGGACTGATACTTGTTCATGTGTGAAAAAAAATGTTAAATAAATTATATAGGATGAAATTTTATATAATATAAAATAATGGGTAAGCATGATTTAAAATTAACATTTTCCTTTCTTTTTTTACATATAAAATTGCAGTAATTTGATCGTATACACAAAATAGTTAGGTTAAGCACGCGATTTTACACACCTAATTTTTTACAATCGTAATTTTGTTCTCTTGATTTTACGTGTTGATTAAATTTTTATTTACACTTAAAATTAGATATCAAAAATGTATATTTTATTCTATTTTTATATTTTTCCTTGAATTTCAAATTTCTGGAAAATAAATGTGCTATATGGTAAAAATATGAAATTTTCTCAGCATTTAAAAACTCCCCCTTTTTTAAGAGTGTTAAGAATTTTTTAATGTCCTTTATATTACAATGAATCTCAGTTGGAATTAAAAAAAAGATTCAAAACTGCACTACATAATAAATATGATTAAATTCAATTCATGTGCAAGATTTTTTTTTTAATGAATCACCTCATATTTAATTAAAACAGTATCCGTGTGTATGAAAAATATAATATATGAAAATGCTTCCGTATATTCATGAGGACACTTGTCGATGACAGAGTACAAATTACCTCTACTTTTTTTAAATTTAAACAGAAAATGGTTTTTATAAATATTTTTAATTGCGTTAACCTAGTTTCTACTTTAAGTGCTTTTTTATAATATTCATTACCATGTTAAATCTTAAGATTTTTTTTATTTTTTGAATTTTTAGTACAAAATTTAAAATATTTTGTAAATAATTATGTTTTTAAATATATATTTTTTTGAATGGTAAGTTTTTTATTATAGCTTAAAATACTAGTACTTTTTATTATTAAATTTGCAATTAAACTTATTTATATACAATTTATTTTATAATTGGTTCAATTAAGTGGTTCGTCGCTTTGTGAGTACGTAAACAATATGTGTCTCGGGTATACAATCTCATGAGGGTTTAGGGGAGGGGGGAGGGTTCTCGGGGGGCTAAAGAAGAGATTGGCCGAAGGGATCAAGGCTCTGGTTGCCACGCTTGCTGCTAATCCCATTTCCCGGAGCAAGTAAGAAGACTATTGCTTTTACTCTGCCGTGTTGGTGATGAAATAGTATAGGACTCTCTCTCTCTCTCTCTCTCTATCTCTCTCTCTCTCTTTAGAACAAAAACTACTCTCTTCTACTCTCCTTTTCTTCACCTTTCGTGCTATTACAACACTCACCCTCATACACACACACACAAACAACAACAACAAGCTTCCTTTCTCTCTCTCTCTCTCTCTCTCTCTCTCTCTCTCTCTCTCTCTCTCTCTCTCTCTCTCTCTCTCTCTCTCTCTCTCTCTCTCTCTCTCTCTCTCTCTCTCTCTCTCTCTCCCTCTCTCTTCTTCTTCTTCTTCTTTTTCTTCTTCTTCTTCTTCTTCTTCTTCTTTGTTTTGTTTCTAGTGGTGCAAGTTTTTATTTTATTATTCCTTACAAATATTGCTTGCCAATCTTTTGGTAGTATAGCAAGCAGGCAGGCAAGCAGCTAGCCATGTGTATATATAGTTGATTTCCTGAGAGAGAGCTTAGTTTAAGACTATACACGACTTTTCTCTCTGGATCAATTGAAAAAAAAAAGTTTACAATAGAACTAGAGGGGGGGGGGGGGGGTACCGGGTTCACTTAACATTTCAACAACTTTCATAACTTATCATATTTATTTTTTATTTATTTAATACAATATGTTTTTGCTGGCTTTTATTATTTGTTGTACGTAACATGTAGCTCAATGTATTGTAATGCTTATAACAGCTTTAGCTTTTTATTGAACATTTCTTATGTGTGAAGATTATTGTGATTCATTTTTATATTTTTCATTTTAATGTATGATAGAAAAGCTTTTTAAGTATTAAAACGCAATAAAACTTGTTTTTATGTTCCATTATTTATTAAACTTTTTGATAACGGACATTACTTAATTTTGTGAAAATATAATATATATTTGAAATAAAATCTAAAGTCGCCACAATTTTTAAGTTTTGATGCACTTAATTTTTATTAGTGTTAAATGTTTTCGTAAAGTATCAAATTTATTTTTTATACTCAACGCTCAGCGCTCAACTATTTCCATTTTAAAAAGAATAAAATCATTTAACATTAAAGAAATATATAAAATTTTATACTAATAGAAAGTTGTGAAATTGATCAGTAAATAAATAATAAATAAACATTTAGTTTTATAGAAAAACGAAGAAATTTTTTTCCTGTAGTATATTATGTATATATATATATATATTTTTTTTTACTTGGTTAAAATGGTATAGTCTAATAAGGTAAACTGGTGCAGGCATGGAAAGGTACGGCCAAGTAGTTCTTAACTTTAGCTGTTTCATCTCAATTTCACTCGCGCTTGTGGGTCCGCGAGGGGCTATAAACTGCCCCCCACTTCTCCCTTTTCATCCCTCTCTGCGCCCGACTAGATTGGATCAGTGCAAGCTTAGAATACCAACACTGCACCATCTCTCTCTCTCTCTCTCTCTCTCTCTCACCTTTACTGAGTCATCTGAAAACTTTGTTTTTATCACTCAAACCATTCATTTTCATTTTAAAAACTACGACCTAGTTCTTGTTTTCTTTAATTACATATATCTACCAATTCTTCGAGTCTTTTTAATATCTTATAATATCCTTACCTTAATTCATGTTATTTTATAAAAATTCTAAGCAGTATATCAAAATTTATATATAAAAAAAAATCTAAAATATATTTTGTTATACACCACATAGGTTCAATTCTTTAACACACACACACACGCACGCACACACACACACACACACACACACACACACACACACACATATATATATATATATATATATATATATATATATATATATATATATATAATATATAGTTCACAGAATCAAAAATAATTTGTATAGTTTAATTATAGTAGAATAATATTTTTAAGCTAAATTAGTAAACAAGAACAAGAAAAATAAATTGTTATTTCTAATTATTATAGAGCATGGTTGAAAGTTAAAATATAAACATTTATATATTTTCATTAATTATATTATGATTACAATACAAAAAAAACTTTTCCATTGATATTAACTGATCAGTTTATGTAATATATACATATATATTTTTTTGTTTGAGGTCTCTGGCTATATTCAGTGATGCGTTACTTGACAAGTACTCAGGCAATGTTCAATTACACAATTGAATAATTCACCGCACGCCACAATTTATGTATCGTGAATTACCTTGTAGTAGAATAGTATTCAGTAGACATGTCAAACGAACCAGACTGTCATTTTAAACACGCAGCAAATCAAGTGGTTAATTTACACATTTTCATATTCAATAATAATATAACATTTCTCTTTGTTTAGCAATCATATTCATAAATTTACTTATTTGGTAAAAAAATAAATTTTAATTATATCTAATGAGATTATACTTATTAGCCTCATTGTAGTACTTTTTTGTTGTTTGTTTTGCGTACATTTTTGTTATATAAATATGCTACAAAATTGTTGTTATTGTATGCATCACAGAAATCTTCCACTATATCTGATATTTTGTTCAGTCAAAATTATATTACTGATTACTGTAGGCATTTATATAGCATTACTTAATATCTGTAATATAAATAATAAATTTCTGTGTGTTTGAATTCAAAATTTCAACTGACCGAAAATCAGCTAATCAGTTAGGTTAAATTGAGAGGTTTGTATCTGATCTTGTTAAATAAAAGACCATAATTATTATTGTAATCAATGCTAATAATAGTTATAATAAATAAATAATGTAAATAAAATTCTAGTGAAAAATTAAGTGTAATAGACGCAATAAATCTCAGTGTAAATTTATAGAAAAGTCACCTTATGGTATATAATATCTTAGGTCATAACCCTCAGATCACTGGTAGTTAATAAACAAACAATAGTATTTGTAAAATTAGGCTTTAAAATTATTTCTATAAAAAGTGCAACTTTTTATTTATCAAAGGGTTTCGTGTTTTGGTTTCTGTTTACGTTTCAGTACTTCAAAATATAAATATTATAATGCAAGAAGCACTACTAGTTTTTTTTTTTTTTTTTTTTTTTTTTTGCTTGTTTTGGTCTGCAAATTTTACGTATTAATAAGCACTCAAAAATATATCATTTTCAGAAACCATTAAAAAAAATGACTAAGAACTAAAAAAAAAAAAAATAATAATAATAATGTGCACAATAAACTTCAAAAATATAATCTTCTAAAAATAATAATAATATAAAAAAAAACGTATCATGAAGTTAGTGGTACTTAGAAAAAATTAAAATTTAATTGAAAATAATATTCCTCTTTTCTACAAAATGTACTTCACAGTTAAGTGACTATTTTATTTTCTGTTTTTTTTTTTTTTTTTCTTTTTCTTTTATATAAAATATATTTAGAGAAGTCTGTTTAAAAGCAAACCACTATTTCAATTTGATTCTACAAACCACACGGCAAAGAAAAAGTTTGTGTTGTGATGATCAGTATGTGTGTGAGCGTGTGCCAAGTAAGCGAGAGAGAGAGAGAGGGAGAGAAGGCGAGAGTTTTCCCCGGTAACCGCACTTGATGCGTGTGACCGGACAACAACAATTGAGATGAATGGTCTGGACCAAACAAGAAGCTGCAGAGATGTGATTTGTTCCGTTTACAAAGCTCACTTTTGCCACATCTGGCTTATTCTCTTGTAATTGGAACAAAGTATAAGTTTTAATATATATATATATATATATATATATATATATATATATATATATATATATATATATATATATATATATAATCTTCATCTATATGTTATATACTCTTTTACTTCTACGTATATAATTTATAGTTTTCTATATAATTAATTATATTTTTTTATATCAGCTATTATACTCTTTTTTAATTATTATTTTTTCATTCGAAAAATATATAAAACAAATATCCTGGAAGTTATGCAACTTTTTAAGCTTACATAAAATGCGGGTTGCATAATAACCATAAGAAGTAGGGAGAAAAAAAATATCTCAAGATGGAATTGAGCTCAAATTGGTAAGGGTACTTATGTTATATATTATTATACTTATTTTAATAACATACAATTGTATATATTATAAAAATAAGATAAAATTTTCTAAAAATAAGGTAGAGGGTATAGATAACGAGATATCTTTTGAGCATATACTATAACATCTTAATAAATTGATTGAAGCGGTAGTGATGCTGAATTAAAAGTGTTATCTAACTCAAGATCCCCCCTAGCTTGTAAAACACAATTTCAATAAGCTAAAAGTGATTTCCCCTCCTAATAAACTTTTTCAAATCTTTAATAATCTTTAATATATATATATATATTATATCTTTTACCACTGCAGGCTATTTTTATCAATCAGTATAGTAAATCAAACTTTCTTTCCTGCTAAGTAATTATAATTTTATTCTATATTATAATAAATTTAATTGAGCTTTTTTTTAGTGTGATTTAGTTAAAATTAAACTCAACAAAAAGATTTTAAAATCTTTGGGGAAAATGTCAATGTCTCTGACTTTAAAAGTTTTATATTATATATATATATATATATATATATATATATATATAGTCGCTTGCGGACTTATTTTCAAACTATATGTGTTTAAGATTTTCTATTGTAAATCTAAAACATTATGATTAGAGCATTGATTTTGTCTTTTACTATCTATTACAATGCAATTCAAAATTTTCATATATTATAATTTTAAAATGGGATATACCCTGTGAAACTTCAATATAACAATTAATATATTTTTTTAATAAAGATTATAAATTATGATGGTAATATATTTTATATTACCTACAATATTTCACCTTTTATTAATATTAAATCTTAAAACAAAAAAAAAGAAGAAAAAACAAAACAAAACACATGGAAATAATAAATAATTTTATCACAACATTCTTTCGAGTTTATAATAATAAAATATATAATAATGAAATGTTTTACAATTTTAGACATTTATTACTCTCAAGGGAAAGTATATAAATATATAAAAAAAAAGAATAAGAAGAATAAGAAAAGGTGATCCAAATTCTCAACACAGACCATAACGGTTAATCTGAGTTGTGAATCCTGCTGACGCTGACTTTAGAATAAAATAGAAGTTAGAAAAAGAAAAACTTGGTCCAGAGGCCAGTTAGCTATAGCTAGTCAGTTTTATACTTTGCTTGCTACTAGGATATATGGCTACGAAGAAAATGATAACATGTGTGGTATGTGTATAGCTTGCTATAGCTGAGCTAGCATCACGACGAGCTATATACAATACAATACATAACATAGCACAAAACTCCCCTTCCCTATATATATATATATATATATATATATATATAATGTAAGTTGTACGTGCCTTATACTCCTTATTATTCCACACACTAGATATCATATACCAGATTACAAAACTCAACTGTTGCCAACCATATACTCTCTGACTTTCTTATTTCTCATTTTTTTTTTCTTCTACTTCTTCTTCTTCTTAGTAATATACAATGTCACTGAAACTTGATTAAGCTTCTCTTTTCTTTTTACTATTTTTTCCCCTTTACTATACACCAATTTTAAACTTTACCTTGTTATGTTTTACCCTTGCAAAACAAGTTTTTTTTCCTCTTGACTAAATAAATAAATATATTATAATAGTTTGTTGAATTTTAAAAAAGCATTTCATAACTTCTTATTTTACAGAAAAAAAAATTATATACAATTTTTTATAGTTGTACGTTTAAAAGAATCCTTTGCTTTCTTTCTTTTTTTTTCTATCTAAAAAATTGTAGGCTATTATTTTTATGTTTAAAAATATAAACTGTAATGACTTAAATTTTTAGAAAAGATTTCATATATATATATATATATATATATATATATATATATAATATCTTTTGTTTTATTGTAAGATATAAATTACGATTACTTTTTCTAGATCCTTTTACTTAAAATTAGTTAATAAATTACAGAAACATTTTATGTGTGTGTGCTTTTAGAAGTAAGTTTGTAAGTATGAAAAGAGTTTATTTCATATTAAAAAATAAATTTATTGCCAACCAACAAATTTTGTGTATAAAAAAAAAAGGAAAAAAAGAAAAAAAAATCTTTAGTAATGCCACAAAAAAAAAAAAAATGAGATACTTGTACTGTGCAATGATATTAAAGTTAAGTACTACTACCATTTTCATATTACATATTTATGAAAATGATATTTTATTTTTCAATACTCTTCTTACAAAATACATGAAGAATAAAGAGTTAATGTAATAGAAGAAAAAAAGTCTTAAAGACATAAATGTAAGTCCTAACAACATGCACTTCTAAATATTATTAAACGCTAAATGAGACCTCTGAAAGTTATGTCAATTTTCACCAAAACCCAAATGTAAGCATGCAAGAGAGCGCTAAGCACTAAATAACTGTAAAATATGCAATCGGCGCGATTTTTTTCTCGTAACGTCTTGTTGAGACGCTATTCAATGGAAAATGTTATGCTAATAGCGTAAGTAGAATATTTCTGCGCACTTCTAGTACGCTACAAACGTGTATTTGGACAAATTTATGTTATTTCTGCAAGGTCCATTTTGTGATTTGTAAAATAACAAGAAATATTTTAAACCAAAAAAATGTCTTTAATATTTTTACGTATTACTGTATAATCTTAAGCTTAGATTAAGAATTAATATTTTTATTTAAAAAGTTAATCCTATATAATTTTGAAAGAAATGTATAAAAATTGCTAACACCAGTATATAAATACAACCAGATTAAAAAATATTGATAATATTTTATATGTGCCGTGTAGATAATATTAATAGGATGTGTGAAACATATCCTAAAGAAGGAAAAAAATTTTTTTTATATATAAAGATATAGCAGTGGCGCAGCAAGTGTAATGAAAATAAATCGCGGTGAAGTCTCGCGCGCGGGTGACACATGAGGGCAGTAGAGTAATGGTTGTACGTTGTCGGCTAATAAGCTTGGAGCTGAGCTGTCAACATGGTGTGAGAAAACTAAGACAGGCAGATTAGCTTAGCGTAGCTTTAGCGTAGCCTGGCGTAGCAATGTTATTACTTGCACACGGTGAGCTATTGCTGGCGCGTGCTGCTTCATCTTTCAACAAACACCTTACTTTGTCTTAACACATAAAAACTGCTAGAGAAAATATATTGCAAGCAAGTTTATGTTGTACTAGTATTTTATATTGACCTAAAATAAACTCTGCTTAAAAAAAAAAAATGAAGCATGATTTTGTTTACGTTTGTGTTTTTAAAATAACTCGTAGTGAAGTATTATTAAAATAGCTTATTAATGTAAAATTTAAAGATAAATTTTTAAAACATAATATTTTATCTTAATCACCTTTTAAATAAAAACAATTCACCTTATTTAAATATTTATCTAGTATTTATGCTAGCTTATTAAGTATTTTATTTAGTTGAACAGTAGTGTATTCTCAATTCAATATTACAAAAAAAAATTTAATAATTTTTTTTAAGATACGACAAGAGGTGATAAATATAGTCTGTAAATGCTTATCAAATAGTACTTCTACCATAAGTCAATAGAGTGTGTTGAAAATTTATTATAAAATTGGGTAAAAAATAAAAAACAAAAAACAAATTTTATATAATATACGTTTATCTGTCTTAATCTTAATGAACTATGTATGTATTAAATAACATTCAGAAAAATTGTAGATAAAACTCAGGATAAGGATAAGTAAAATTGTTAGTGCTCAACCAAAAACAAAATATCAAAATAATTAATATTCATATAATTAAAAGCTACCTTTCTTTTAAGCTATAAGAAATACTGAATACATTTGTAATAGCAATTAAAAAAAAGTAATATAATAACCTAAATTTTCAAATTTCAATATATTATGCATATTGATTAATTAGAAAGAGAACATAAATTTAAATTTTGTTTGCTAGTTAATGAACCACGTAGTTTATTAAAGGAGAATCAAATATCTTTTGAAATTTCAATAGTATTATATTATACATACTGTAAGGGTTACAGAACGTTGGTCGTGTGTATATTATATATTATAGTTACTAAGAGAGAGAGAGAGAGAGAGAGAGAGAGAAATTGTATATACGTTCGTCCGTAACTGATAAAGTATAATTGCCTACGAGGTTTTACACAAAAGGAGTAAAGCATGTATAGGTTTGGCTTGCTTCCCTTTAGGTGTAATGGTGTTTGCTTGTGGTAATGAGAGAGAGAGAGAGAGAGAGAGAGAGAGAGAGAGAGGCCCAAGGCTGGGATATTGTGGGCGCGGCAGATTATTGCCATGTTCCTCTCACCCTTCTACCTGCTCTCTCTCTCTCTCTCTCTCTCTCTCTCTCTCTCTCTCTTCTACAAGTAATAGCTCGCCAAACAAAACTCCACCCGCTGAGTCAACTCTTCTTGTATGACGTTGAAAAATAAAAGCGCCTTGACGCATAGGCAACCAGTTAAGTATATCTGTCACGCGGGTTGCGTGGAATATGAATTTGTAGGCGCTAAACCAAACGGCATAATATAAAGCCGCAATCCAAGTAAATTTAGAAGTTTTTGCATATTTTTTCTATTTTTTTTTCGACTATGAAGCATTTTATTAATGTAGATACAGCGAAATCAATGAAACTATATTTAATAAAAAAAAAAAAAAAAAAAAAAAAAATGAGGCCCTACCAATAAAAAAAAGTATTAAAAAAGTACAATTTTTAATTTACAGACTGCAAATTCATGAAGTATTGGATGTTTATCAAGTTATTTTAAATTTGCAAAAAGGTGCTAAAAAAATAGCCTGTGAATATTTATAACACGACAGCTCTAAGACGTGCTAAATTAAATACTCACTTTTAAATATTCAGTTCATCATAATTAAAATAATTTAAAAAGTCTGGAAGAGTCAAATAAAGTAGCTAAAGTAGTAAATATATACCTACTAGGAGCAAATTTGTTTAAAAATTGCAATATTTATATTAATTTTTTGAAATTTTGAATTATAGCTTGTCCTTATTTTGTGATATACAGCATTTTGAATTAATATAAAACTTTAAAAATGAATATTCTTACACTTAATTTTGTTCCTAAAGCTTTATCTAGCCCAGCCTAAATTTTTTTTTCAAATTCTTCACGTCAATGATTTTCCATTCGACTGAAACTAATAAAGATTTTGACATCAATAAATTTTAAATGAAAATTCTTGTTTGATTTTTTTTTTAAATAACGACTTAAACAGATCATTTATTTCCAACGATGACGTATAATTACATATTGAAAAATGATATTGAATAAAAAAATAAAAAAATCTGTGAATATAAATAATAGGTTAAATGGTGTAGTGAATCTTATTTTTTTTTCTCTCCCCTTGAAAAAAAAAAAAAAAAGAAAAAAAAAGAAAGATTTATTTTATTATTTTCATAGAGAAATAACTCTGATAAAGTCGTATTTGTTTCTACATTTGTTCCACTAGATCTAACACAACGTATGCTATCACTGTAGTATTTTGCATAGCCAAGCTATTCTATATAGTGGTTTTTGAAAAATGCCCATGCCATTAAGGACGCAGGTTGACTATATGGGAGAAAAGAGAAAGAAAAGTTTGCTTGTTCTATGACAAGAAGAAAAAAAAGTAGAAGCATATGTTGAGATTCATGTAAAACATCTGTTACTTTGTATAACCTCTCATGCATGCATACAGGTATTGGTTACCGATTGTTCTTTAACCGCGTTTTATACACTCCAGCTAGCTCTCTTTATTTACAAAACAAATATATCAATAAATAAAACTTTAAAGAACAAAAAATGAAATATTTACTATCAATATATTACAGTAATAAGCTTTTTGAAAAGAGAAAAGATTGTCTTCATAACTTTTTTTTTAAATCCAATGTATAATAGATCAAGATATATGTATTACAAATAAATTTTATTTTATGATAATAAATCAGTACTATAATGCTATATTTTCACATACATGAAACATTCAAAAATTTTGTGAGGATATACTGGGATTTTTTTAAGGGTAAAAAAAAAAAAAAAAAAAATGAAATTTTTACCATATAATCATAAAAGTATAAGATATAGAGTTATCATACATTTTATTTTTTTTTCTGACAGCTTAGCGGTAAGCACATAAAGTATCCACAGTTATTCACACATGTGCGAGTCTCCCATCTTCTTGCAAGAGTGAACAACCAAGAAAAGAGGTAAGAGGGACTTGGGGTGGGAGTAACCAAATGTATGAAGGAGGAAAACGCCCTTTTTTCTTCTTCTTCTTCTCATCCACCACCTCTCCTGGGAAACACAGCCCGTGCGTGTAGTCTCTCTCTCTCTCTCTCACTCTCTCATCTTCAGTGATATTTATCTCTCTCTTTCTCTCTCTTCTCTCTTTTTCTTCTTCTTTCTCTCTACCCCAAACCACAAAGTTTTCTTCGCTCCGCTAGTCCGAGAGTCTCAGAGGAGCATGTGGCGGCAAGGCCCCAAGTCGATCGCCGAGTCGGTCGTGGTTAAGAGGTCGGGATAACACAATTGTCCTCTTGCCAGCCAAAAAACCTCTGTGGATAGAAAAAGAAGGAAGTATGTGGAAGAAAGGAGGGAGTAGCCAGAGGGATTGATTGTTGGTCTTTAGAAGAGAGAGAGAGAGAGAGAGAGAGAGAGAGAGAGAGAGAGAGAGAGAGAGAGAGAGAGAGTATAGAAAAAAGTTTGTTGAACGGAGGATAAAAAAAAACGAAATAAAAATACGCCTTAAGGTCTTGTTTATGCAACACGCACAACAAAATGAAAAAGTTGACTTAAAAAATAAAACTGTGTACGCAAGGAAAATTGTTGTACACAAAAATTTTATTAAATGCATAAGTTCTGAAGTTTATTTTATTTCTTTGTTTAAATATTCAAATAAAAAAATGTATTATATAAATAAATTTATGTATTTTTGAGCACAGAGGCTAAAATAAAACATCCAAACTAACAATTTTAGATGAAATTTGAGTTTGTAGTTTAATTAATTAACTTCTTAAATATAGTAATCTACACTAAAGCTAAGCGTGTTTTATTTTTCGTGTATATTTTGTAAAGGTTGATAAAACCACTCCAAAACATTAGAAAAAAAAAACTGAAATTCGAGTCTAGATGTGAGGGAGCCAAAGAAAAAAAGAGGAGAAAGTCACGCCGGGTGCCTGATAACGAGGAAGTAGCTACGGAGAGAGAGAGAGCGAGAGAGAGAGAGAGAGAGCAGAAAAACCCCTCAAGAAAGAACGAGTGTATTGGGACAGGTGGTAGAATTTCTTTGCCGAAGTGGAAACTTGATTTCTTTAAGATGTAATACGTGCTTTGTCTCAGGTTCTCATCCTATCATTTTGAACTAACACGTCCGCTTCAATAAAAAAACTATACTAGATATAGTTTTAAATTAATAAACAAGAACAAATATAAAGTTTTTTTTTTAGTGTTCATGTCATTTTAATGCAACAAATGTCATGTTGAACTACTAACAAGAATGAGGTTTCATCTTTGATACTTAACTTTTAATGCAAACTCGTGTTTGTGTTAGTAGAAAAAAAAATTAAGCAAAAGAGATCACTCTCTTAGTTTTTAACTTCTAGCGCATTTTGTTAAAAAAGTACGAGGAAAAGAAAATGTTCTCTTTATTTTATTTTCTTAATGTGAAAAGTAAAGATGAAGTTTTCCTCCACCGCAAAGTTTTGTTAACTTGTAATGTTATACACCTACAGTTCATGAGGTCAATTAACTACAATTTAACATTTGTTTTTTAGTAGTTTTCTATTTCCCCCACTTTTTGCAATCTTCAAATTAAAAGTTCTAAAAGAGACTACAGTAAATATAATTAATATGCAGATATTTAAAAATAATTAGTAATTAAAAAGTTTGAGTCATAGTGATATTTTATACACAAACTTCAGATTTTGTAATTGTAAAAATATGAAATATTTATTTCCATTTATTTCATTCAAGCATTTTCATTTTTATGGGAATAATAAAGTACATATTATGTTGATTTATACACTTGTGGAATTGACTTCAAAGATGCAATTAAATATGTGACATATGTTTAGTACACCATGAATAAAATTAATTGAAAAACGAGCCTATTTTATTTCGTTTTGTCTTTTGTTTAGTTAATATAAAAAAGAGGATTGATTGACCGATACTCAATTACTTTTTTTTTTTTCTCAATATTTTTTTTCCTTGTATTTTTGAGACTGTGGGTAAATGTGTCTTAGCTCTCAGCAGTATATATTTGGAGTGGATGGGGGAATGACAAATTACTGGTGCCCCCTATCAAACCACACACACATACACCGAAATCCTATACTATTCGCTTCTCTCTTGCCTATAATACGACGCGCAATCTATTCTGTTCTGGTAACGTTATATACTGGCATTCACCGCGATGTGATTTAACGGTGGAATGTGCTTCGGCATCTTCCAGTCTTTCACCTTTCTCACCTGGTATGCAACCGCCTTATCAGCCACAGCCTCTCTCTCTCTCTCTCTCTCTCTCTCTCTCTCTGTAGCTATGGTACTTCATTAGTAGTAACATCCCTACATATATTACACTCCATCCTTTTCCTTTTCTCCTATAATATATATGCGTGCGGTAAGACGTGAAACCACATAATGCGTGATTACACACGTTTTACTTTACAAAATATTACAACAATTTAAATACTTTTTATAATAATAAACTTAATAAATTATACACTATAATTTTCGTAATAAGTAGTTTTTTTTCACTAATTAGCATTACATTAGGATTTTATCTCTTTCTTTGAGAGAGTTTCCAATAATAAAGGTTCTATATTTTTATCTCTTTCTCATCTTAAATCAATGAAATTTTAAAAGCACGTTTCCACTTATAATTCGTTATGGTACTTATATAATATAAAGGAAAATTTTCATTTGTAAAAGAAGTCAATTTAAATTACCTTATTTGTTCTATTAATGAACTTTCTTAAATTATTAATTATTTTGGCAAAATTTTATATAATATTTTACTCACTTTATTAAATGACAGATTAGGTGAGTTAATTGAAAAAAAAAATCAATAGTTAAATATTTTTGTATTTTTTCTTTTAAAATTAATTTATAACTATTTATTTTATAAAAAATACAAAATAGTACGTTCAGTATATTTGTATCATTTATTGCATAATAATAATTTTAAAATTGGAAGCATATTTATTTACCATGCTTTTTTATTTTAAATTCTTATTTTAATGTTCTTTGTGCAAATAGTCAAATACTGTTTCTGGACATTCCTGTACTGTACCTCTTCTTCTTGCTATCCTCTGAATGTTAAATTTTGGTAGTTTCAATTACATTTATTATTTAGAGTGCATAAAAAGAATATATGAAATAAATTTGATGTTAAAAAACAAAGTTATCTATGTAAACAAGAATCTTATTTCAATAGAAAAGAACTAATTCAAGAATGTACAGTTAAAAAATATTTTAATTATGGTTTTGAATCATGCTAAATATGTTTCAATCAGAAAATTGTCAACTAAAGATTTTTATGTTTAAAATTACCATAAAATTAAAATTTGTCAATGACTGCATTTTTGAACGGCCATATATAAAGATACAGGTATTTACTGGTCTTTAACATTATATTTTAATTAAATGTTGCCTAGGAAATATAGCATTAAATTTTTTACCTCCACAAAGTTTCCAGCAAACACAGTTTAGTTGTGAAGTACATTTTTTAAATTTACAAATGTTCATTCTCGACACAAAGGTGTCACTCAAGGACCTACACTTGTTACGTACAATTTAAAACAAGTATTTTTATATAATTTGCATACATTATATAATTACGAAGTAATGCATTTTTCTGTATTGCTTTACATTTATGCCTATGTTTACTTTTCTTTTACTTTATTAACATAAATGACGAAATATAGCTACATGTAAGTGCATTGAATATACTTAACCCTATATATCACCAGTTTAATGGATTATTATGACTTCTTGAAAATCGTTCATTCGATCACAATTCAAGCATAAGAATTTTTCATCATTATCTTTTTGAGTCATGTATTTTTTTTTCTTTTTCGTAAGTAGCAATTAAATTACTATATTTATTTATACATTAAATTATTATAAATTTTTTGTTGGTTTAATAGCTAATTAGTAATAATTACCATAAGTTCTATCTCAATTCTCAATGTATCTCCAGCAAAAAAAGCTTGATTTCCTTGAGTTGTTTTCTGTGAAATAAAATATGATATTTTCTTTTTTTTACTTTGACGAAGAGTGATATTGTTAAAAGTGAAGAAATAATCGAGTGCCATGCTGGTAATGGATGCTAACTGTAGAAGTATATACATAAAGTTGCAAGCAGCGGTCTACCAGAATAAATATACACTTACTCACGGCGTCGTCGTGTTTACTTGGCTTAGCTAATTGCATGAGCCTCGTTTATCAAGTCAACTTGTTCTGACGTCCCCCCCTCCCCCCTCCTATCTCATTTAACGAACGTTTTCTATCTTGTGACAACAAAATAACGACAAAACGTACGTTTATTTATTCAACGAAGAAAAAAATTAATACCATTTAAGCAATAAATTAAGTAATATACTATAATAATTAACATACACTCTTTATTTTGTGTTTAAATTATTCAATACATATAAGCTTAAGTTAATTTTTCAGTGATTTATACTGAAACTTAGTATTTTAAAATGGCAATAAAAAAAAAAACATGTTAATAAAGAGAATTTTTTTTACTGCCAATTAATGCATATTATTAATTAGTTTAATTCAATGTAAATTAAAATGCTAACGTAAGCTTTATTTAAGTGTTTTTGAGTCTATATCTGTTTCTCTCAACTATTTAAATAGCATGTTTTATTTTCATACTAGAGAAAGAGAAATAATCATTAATAGTATTAAGTAATAGCAAACACAAAAACTTTAAAGCTTTTCTTTTATATATTATACAGTTAATGCTATACTTTTTAAATTAAATAAATTGTATGAAGTTTGCTGACCTATAGTGAAAAGCTATAAAAACTACTTATTTAAAGAAAAAGTGAGTTTTTTTTAAAAATTTTATTAGAGTTTTTCTAGAGTTTTAATATTGAACTATATCTTTTATCAGGTCCTAAAAGGTATTAAATTTTTCTAAAGGATTATTATTTTTACTTTTAAATTTTTATCATCAATTCACAATTTTTTTACTACATTTAAAATAAAAAGTAAAAGTAAATAATATCTGAATATTTAAAACGCTTCAATGTAAAAAAGTAAAGATAGCAAAATTTTATCGCGATCTAAATCAACATTATTTCATTTAAAGATGTACAGATAATGTATGCAATTATACTTTTTGTACTCTAAAAAATTATTTACATAATATAAAAAAAAATAATAATTATAAAATTAGGGAGTTTAAAACAACATAACATTTCAATATAGTAAGACCTGATTATATTAAATATACGTAGAACTTCAAAATAAACACATAAACACACGGTATAATATGATATATATATATATATATATATATATATATATATATATATATATATATATATATATATATATATATATATATATATATAATGCCAACAGGGGAATACAATTATAACTTTCCCATTGATGGGGGAAATAAATATATTCATTATAACTACACTCCCGTTGAGTTGGTCTATGTGTTAAACATGGATAAGTTTGAGGTGATGTTTTTCATTTGTGCGTAGGCCACAGTGGAGTGAGAGAGCTTTGGCTTTGTCACATAAGTACATTCCTATGTAATCCTCCCGCACTTGTTCCATATAATTCAGTTAAAAAACACTTGGACAAGCCCACTCAACTCACTACCCTACATTTCAAATACGATTATTTTTTACTTTAGAGTACACCACGGTGTTATTTTAAGTCATAAATTTTTTATTGAAGTAGTCTTATATATAAGTGTATGAAAAATGTAGGTTAGCAATAAAGAAAAAAAAGAAAAAAAAAAAAAAAAAGAGAGAGAGAGAGAGAGAGAAAGAGAAAGAGGATGAGAGAGATTGTTTTAATTTAAATTTCATTGGGGTGAGTTTTTTTGTAAGACTATATTTTACTATAATATGAGAGTTTTGAATGAAACAAATTAATGAAACACTTTGATCAAAATGCACTACAATTTACCTTTTTTTAATTTAAAAGAAATTTTCAGTATTTTAAAATTTACTTTATTATTTATATCAATAAAATGCAATTTTCTTTCTCCACATACAAAAATTAAAGGAAAATAACTAAATGATAGCGCAATTTTAAGAATATTCTTTTATGCCTAAATAATTTCAGTGATAATGAATAATAATTGCGCTACACAGTTTATCAAATAAGTTGATCTGAATAATTGTTTATGCAATTTTAAACTGTATGCTATGCAACATAAACACAGTTTTGTTTTGTTTTATATACTGTATATATATATATTTATTCATTTTCTTGAAATTTTGTCTAAATTAAATCTGAAGTCATATTATGATTAAAATTCAATCATTTTGTACATACATATTTTTAATTAATCGTTTCTATTAATGAATAATTTATTTGGGTTTGCATATTTGGAAGTAAAAGGGGAAAAGTCTTGGCAAAAATTTATATAATCATTGCACATATGCTATGAAATAAATTTTATGAAGTATAAAATTTAATACCTGCCCATGTGGTGTAGTGGTTAGCGTGCTCGTTTGGCACGCTGGAGGTTCGGCGTTCGTTTCCAAGCCGGGTTAGCCTTGAAAGACCAGCTTGTAAGAGCGGTGGTTAGAACGGCGAAGTTTCAGTGTGTTTCAATGAGTACGTTTCCGCTGCAATGCGTGGGTTGGCCAGGCAGTTTGACCACCTCTCGTCCATAGTGGCGAGTGCTGCCGTCGTAAGATTTGGTGGTCCGAGCTGCACAGGTCTGGTATTAGGAGTCCAGAGGAGTGTGGTATTAAGGGTAGAGCCTGTAGTCTGGTAAGCCACAGATCATTGTAAGCCCTCTTACTAGAAAGGATTCGTCCTGGCCTACCCCAAAAGGGATTATGGCGTCATGATATGTATGTATGTTTGTATGTATAAAATTTAATCAAGTATTTTTAAAAGCATACTTTAATTATCTAGAATTATAATAGTTTTTTTTTTCGCTTTTTGCTTTTTATATTCAACAATAGATTTCCATTTATTTATCTTGCTTTTTATTCATTCTTTTCATTACAAACAAACAAAGTTGTATTATGCATATGACTTGCATATTAATTTGTGCAAATAATTATAGAAAGATACTCTTTTATTTATAAACGTACGTTATCATCATGCATTTGTAATGAAAGCTGTGGTGAGGTTTTATACTCATGATATACAGTAGCGTGTCATATAAACCTAAATCTCAGCTCATCGTTCATTGATCAGCTACCTCTCTATTTCATACCCACGTCGTTGCTTTCTCGTTCGTGTATGTGAGTTAGCTAGTGAGTTCATTCGAAATGAAAATGCCAGTAGGAAAAATCACAAACCATTTTAGTTCATCCGTTATCTTTATCAAAAAGACAAAAACCCATGACGTCTATCAATTTTACATCAAGAGAAGCCACGATCTCTCTCTCTCTCTCTCTCTCTCTCTCTCTCTCTCTCTCTCTCTCTCTCTCTCTCTCTCTCTCTCTCTCTCCATTGATGTATGTTACACTTCACCTCACAATTTCACCCTAGATTATAACTTTTTAAATAAGGTATTACCGGGTATATAATATCAAAAACAATCAAAATAATTAACTACATTTTTTTTTTTACAAAAAACATATTTATTTTTCAACAGGCTGATTTTATTATTACATTTTTTTTTTTACAATTTTTTTTATTTATATTATAATAATTTAAGAACATAATTAAAACATTAATGAGCTATTTTACATTATACAGTTATTATTATTTTCAAAAAAAGCTCATTATTAATCTTTTTACATTGCTTTTTTTATTTAACACTTAATTATTTTATAACAGATTTTATTGTTTACATTTACGTGGCAGTCACACAAAAATTAAAATTATAACAAAATTTTATTACATTTTTTTTCTCTCTATTATTACAATATTTTTTTTTTTTTTTAGAGAAAAGGGAAGGAAGGATTGATTCTACACAATAATAATATGTTTTTGTTAAGATATGGTTGTCTGTAGCTCGATCTTCTTAACACACTATAATTTATTATTTTTACTTGAATTTTACAGAGTAAAAGTTTGCAATTTCTCCGATTTCAAGCTTTTAATTGATATATTATATATTAAAATTTAGTATAAGATTCTATATAGCACATTGGGAGATGATATGCGTTTCTTTTTTTTTTTTTTTCTGTAATAAAAAAGAACTCATGAACTGAGTGGAAACAATTTTTATAAAAAATGGTAGGCCTATATTATTATATTATATATATATTATAAAATAATAATATAAATGAAAACTGATATTTAGGAACTCGAATATTTATTTTGATAAAATTTCTTTACATTGTCAAGCATATTTATTCACTATATTTGTATTTTTATATTGAAACATTTTTTTTTTTCGAAATTATATTTAAAATTTATTGCATATTTTGAGTTCTTCTTTTTTTTTTTTAATAAATAAAGCTTACAATACTATTTTTTTTTCTTTTTACCTATAAGAATCTGTCATATATATCAAGTACTAATTACTGTAATGAATTAAACAATAAATTTGAAATTAAAATAACGGTACTTTATAATACTTTGATATAATTATTTTCAGATTCTCTTTTATATATATATATATATATATATATATATATATATATATATATATATATATATATATATATATATATATATATAATATTTCATACATTTCAAATATAAATTTGATGTCAATTTCAATATTTTACTATAATAAAAATAATATTTACAAAGCAAAAATCGTATATCAATGATTATTATTATTATAATTATTTTATTTTATATCTGATTGTTGGTTTGGATTGTCAATAAAAAAAAACCAAACCCATCTGAATTAATATAATTAATTTTAGAAAATTTGATTGTTTACTATATATAATATTATGTAAAAACATATAACTACATGTAGTATTTTATATAAAAACAAATCTAATATGAAGCAGAAAGCATATTTATGCATTTGAACAACTTTTTTTTTCCTACAAATATTTTTATGTACGAAAATAATTATCATTATCATCATCATTATAATCAGCATCCTCCAAGTTTTGTCTCGACCTATGAGGCAAAAAATCTAACATTTATAAATTTAATTCCTAACTAACATAAGAAATAATAAGATACTTGCATAATAAAACATTATAAGATTGTATTGCAAAAAGTACGTCAAAAAAAAAAAACAATGTTTGAAGTATTATTCAATATACGATGTTAAAAAAAATCCTTCATTATTATTTATTATTTCAGCCATCAAATTGACTTGGAATTTCAATGTGAATCATCGTTAGAAATTGAAATAATTGTCTTATTGCTATTTTTACTGTACAGTACAATTACAAGTACTTTATAATAGAACAGAATATAGTTTGTGTTTTTTTATAGCGGGCCATTTTCAGACACCTTTTTTTAAAAGTTTTATAGCTTGATTTTTTATAGTTTAAAAGGATTATTTTGTTTAGTTCCATTTATTAAGTTTGAAATTTGCTTATTATTATTATTATTAATAATAAAAATAATCCTCATGATCAATAATTGTAGCTGCAATTAAGTGTTACTGTGTTATTATGCAAGTATCTTCCTCATACTGTACAACGATATTTTACATAAATACACTTATAATATTAAAAACAGTCTCACTATATATAGACACTCAGTAATATAATATGAGTTCAAGTAAAATCAGTTAGTTATTATACTGTCGATAAATAAATACAAGGAAAATTAATTCTGTTTCTTTATAATAGCTTATTAAATATAATAACAATAACGTGTTTTTTTTTTTCTTCTTTTAATATTGCAACATTATTGTTTGAAATTATAAGATATGCATTTATAAATGTCTTTATCTTTCTTATTATTGTTGTGGCAAGTATAAATGATTATTTTATTCTTATGCGGAAAACAACGACTGCGTGAGAAATACGCGCAGTAAAACAGAGTTGTTTAACTGTAATAATATAATTCTATTACCACAGAAAATGCACCGTTGTCTTTGTAAAAAAGAATAAAAATATGATTTTTTTTTAGTCAGCTTTTTCAAATATGTTATTATTTTCTATTATCAAAGAAAAAAATATAACTCAAAACCACGTTTTACATTGACCACGAGTGTATTCAATTTTGATTTAATTAAAAAAAATGACAATCAAGTGATCATATTAAGTGGTAAAAACTGATTAAAATTTCAATTATTAAATGAAAAACTTCTTTTTTTTAAACTATTTGTTAACTATTTCGTTAAAATATAAAAAGTCATAATGGGTAGTTTCATTCAGCAATGAATTTCAGAAAAATTTGAAAACCTTTTTTAGATAATGGAAATTATACAATAGATATCAAAGATAAAGTATAAACATTTCAAACATTTTATACTGAATTTTAAACTTATTTTTAAATAAATAGTATAAGCTTTCCAATTTTTTAGCTTTTAACGTACAAAATTGAAGCAAGTTTCTATTAAGTCATATTTCAATAGCTCAATGGGTTTATTTTAAAATTATGAGCTTTGATTCATTCACTTCATTATATTTTTAAATACTCGATCTACGTTATTATAAACTGTTGTCCATATATATTTTCATTTACATTTTTTTTTTTACCAACTGAGAGATTTTTGTCTGTTGTTGTTTATCTATTTATATATAAATGCTGTAGAATGCAGGCCTTTTTATTTTCTTTGGAATATTTGATATGAAATGGAATTTGTATGCCTGTTTCTGATCCAAATATGAAACAACGATCACCTATCCTGTACATTTTGTATTAGAAAATCTATCTAACTTAATAAATGATTCAGGAAAAAATACAACCAATCATAAAAAAAAGAGAAGATAGAGAATAAAAAATAAAACTATTTTCATAAATAATTAAGTAGTAGTATTAAGTAAATTGAGAGAAGTTTAAAAGCAATGACAAAATTAAATTTTATATACCTCATGTAATAAAAATAAGCTATAAAATTGAAAGTTACTTTTTCGTAGTATAAGTGTTTCTTAATAGAATTTTCTACTACAAAATGTTCCTTTATATCTTATATATAAAAAAACCCTATTTTTAAAGGCCCGTTAATTTTATTTTTATTAATATAATAATATGTTACTGTTTTAATAATATAATTTATCACGAGCAAAAAACTTTGATATGTAGGATTTTTATTTTATTATTAGTTACTTAAATAATTAATTAATAAATAACATATTTACGTTATACACAAATTATAATTCTTAATAATAAATGAAATCAAGGCCGAACTCTAACTATGGAAGTTATGACTTCTTAAATTTTATATTTATTATTATTATTTTTTAAATCAATCTTGAGTTTTAAGGTCTTGACTAATGTTCTCTCCAACTATTGGCTGAAAAATGAGAGAAGAAAGAAAATATAAATTACTATAAAACACTCTCCTAAAATTTATACTTTTATTATAATTATAAAGGTAATAAGATAAGATTTTGATAAGATGATACATCAATAATAATGATAATCGTGATAGTATAAAACTCAAAGGTTACCAACAAAATCTTGGGGATGATCGTTCTTAAAACTACTAAAACTTATACACTAAAACTTCAATTCCAAAAAAATAAGAAAATAATAATAATACACCAACAAATAATATTTTAAATTGTAGGTTTTATATATCATAGATTGAAATTGAAAAATAATTTCTGATTATAGAAATATCAATTTCTTTTTTCCATCTAAAAGGTGTAATCGAAAAATGGGGAGGAAATAATAACAAGTTAAAACATTTCAATCGATTCGTGTGGTAAGATATCGATGTATCGATTGTTCTTACCCTTATAATAAACTTCACGATACATCGATGGGCAATGCTTCATTCCCTGTAACAAACAGAAGAAGAAAAAATACAATTTAATTAAAGTTTCAGATAGATCAATATTTTAAAAAAGTCAACAACAATCTACATTATTAATTAAATATGTGTTTGTTATACAATGTTAAACTGTTTTAGAGAAAGGCAAAAAAAAAAAAAAAAAAAAAAAAAACTGTTATATTGTGTAAGTATAAAAACTTTACTTTATTTGACAATTTTTTGTTACTTGTTTATTTAGTGAATAATAATAATAAATTTTTGAAAAAAATTAAATTATATAATATAATATTCTACAAAAGGGAAGTAATGAAATAATAAAAGGTAAGTAGTATGCAAACAGTTTCTTGTTTTCAATGCTCTCTCTTTCTCTCTCTCTCTCTCTCTCTCTCTCTCTCTCTAGCACTGGAGCAATTGACAATGGTCAACATTACTGGGTATATATAACATTTTGCTGTCAGCTAGCCTGACTATACGGAATGTATGAGAACTGAGTAAACATTGCCTACAGTCAAGCACTGCCGAATGTATAACGTGTGTGTATGTATATATATATATACATACACACTATATAATACAGTACAGTACATATACATACAAACGTATTATACGTATGGTATAATATGTAACGTACGTTTTGTAACTTTCAATAATATAACATTAAACCGACAAGCAGGCACTTCTCAGATTATTGCATAATTTGTACCCCTCCTCCCTACCCTAACATTCTCTCTCTCTCTTTCTTGCTCTCTCCATATAATTTTAGCTTTGATGTATGTATATATATATATATATATATATATATATATATATATATATATATATATATATATATATATATATATATATATATATATATATATATATATTATATATGAAAGTTTCAACTTAAACTTCTGTTATAATAAAATAAATATTTACTATACACTATAGAATATATATATATTATTTTAAAACATGACATCATATACCATATTAAACAGTACTCTATAAAATATTATTAATTTAATTAATTATAATATTGTTTTAATAAATTATATTATAGATACAATATGACATATTAATATTATAAATTATTATTGATACGTAAGCAATTTTAAATATACGTGCTGTAGTACATAGTTACTGTATATAGTTGAATATCATGTACGTACTTATATATACGTACACGAACAATTATTTTTCATATTATGATATATTTAAGCATGACTATACAAGCAAACTTTGTATATATACAAAGTTTTTTTTTTTTCCAGACTTAACTTTTTTCTGTGAACTAAGAAGGCGGTTTTTTTTTAAATGAAATAGCAGAATGTATGTAAAGCTTGAATATTTTTACGTAGTTTCAAATATTATCAAGTATTCATGTTATAAATTGTTAGACTAGTACGTATGTTTTTCTGTTCTCTTGTTTCTAAAAGTAAATTGATATTTTTCATATTTTGCATTTATTCAAATTATTAAAATTTTAATAATGGATTTAATCTTTGATCAAGGATTACACTTTAAAAACCTTGATTTTTTTACATTTTAAAAGCCTTGAAGTTTTTTTTTCATGAAAATACATAGAAAAAATTGCCTATATTTATTGAATTGAAACTTTAAATGAACTACAGTCATTATTAATAGTACTTTTAAATTTTATTTCGAAATGAAATATAAATTTTATTTGATTAAATAATAAATAGAACATACATAAATATTAATAATATTTTTATATATATTTAATTTCTGATTTCAATTTGTATCAAATGGAAACAATTACAATTATGAATAACAATACTAATTACACTTATGGTTTAGAAAAGTTAATTATTATAATAAATACAGTGATATAGTAACATACAGTACTATAATATCAAATTATAAATATATGTGTATATAATATGAACACAATTAATTTTATATTATAATATGTATGGTTATTAAAATCAACAATAATTATAAAAAATATATATAGTTGTAATAATAATTACTAACAACAAAGTTTTTAATTTTTATTCCATTTCATTTTTCTACAGTAGTAAGCAGTAGTATTATCTTATAGAGTATACGATAGTGATAATGCTCCCCCAAGTTTTGTATTTTAATTGTTATGCTTCTCATGAGTATGTAGCCTCTTGTGGTATGCTCTCTCTCTCTCTCTCTCTCTCTCTCTCTCTCTCTCTCTCTCTCTCTCTCTCTCTCTCTCTCTCTCTCTCTCTCTCACGAGCTCGCTAAGTCAACAATAACACTCGCTAATCGCTCAGCTTGAATTAACAATACTGGTATTGTTAGCAACCACCTACTCATCAGAGAAATAGAGTATACTTAAAGGCGTAGAACACTTTGAACAAAAACGTTGTGTAATATCCTAACAAACCTGCAAATCAACGTTGATTTGGCCGGAGTCATTAATTTCTAATTTATTTTCCATTCACAAAATGGCACGAGCGGGTAATGACGTCACAGCTCGCTTGTTTTACGCGTGCTGACCAGGCAAGCTGTGACGTCAGTGCCCACTCGTGCAATTTTGTGAATGGAAAATAAATTAGAAATTTAATGACTCCGGCCAAATCAACGTTGATTTTTAGGTTTGTTAGGATATTACACAATTTTTTTTTGTTCACGGTGTTCTACGCCTTTAAGTAAATAATTATTACATTTTACTGTGAATCTTAAGATCTGAAGAAAGCAATACGAACCAAACATTACAATAATAAAACTTTAAAAGAATACCGACAATGCTGTTTATGCTAGCACTACATTTTATATTGAAGAGCTATTCTGTACTCAAATCAATCTAACATGAAATAGTACCATCTCATATACACAAGTTTCTAACTCTTCGACGATCTCTAGCCAAACAAACTCGGTTAAAAATTGTCAAATAGGCAATTTTTAGTATACGCCCCCTTTATTGATAGAAAATACAAATTGTAAAACAGTGTGCCTATTTTACAAGTTGTCTCCCCAGTTTGTAGAACTATTTAAGGCATATTTCATTGTTATGTATGTATGTATGGTGATATTATAATGAAAGTAGGATGAGAAATTTTGTTTTGAGCAAAACAATTTTCAATATTATTAATTAAGAATAAAAAAAAAGTAATTAAAATTTATAAGTGAGATATTCAAGTTTATAGCTTTCTCACATACTGAAATTATTATTTCTAATATCAAAATATCACATCTTATAATACTCTGTGAACTCCGTTTACTTTAACAAAACCCCAAACTACATACATTAACATTAAAACTGCAGAATAGTATAACAATTTGAACGAAAGAGAGAGAGAGAGAACAATTTAAATATTTACCATTATCCTAAACTTAATACCTCTTATATATATATATATATATATATATATATATATATATATATATATATATATATATATATATATATATATATAATATAGCAAAACTATTTCATTACTATAATACTTGGGAATAATAATAATTTATAAAATCTAATTATGTAGATTAAATATATTTTGTATAATTACAAATTTCATGTTTTTAAAAGTATCTTTTAAATGTTTATATTTCATATTATAATTTAAATTATTAATATCACAACAATTAAATATAAATCTGTATATGAAGGGAGGGGGAGTTTTAAGCTTTAAAAAACATTAAATTAAGAGAGAAAATGTATAGGGTTAATCTGTATATTGGCTGTGTTATATTAACAATTTTTGAAAAATACTTTAAACCTTTTGTAATTCCATATGTATATGCATTAATAATACAAAGTATTATACTATATTTACTTTAATTTAATTAAAAGAATGCTTTTAATATTTAAATATTTTATAAATGTAATATACATTTTTATATACATACATATAAAAACGAGTAATATGCTTATGTGTTATTTCAATTGCAATAAAAGATTATGATTTTTTTTATATAATATGTTTATATTTTTTTAAATGCTATATGTTTTGAATGGGGTAGCATGTGGTTTTTCAACAAAATATTTAGTTTTTAAACGTTAACAAACACAAATGGGGAGTTTTTTTTCTCAATATAAAACTTAACGTTAAGTCGTTAATATTTTATTTATCTAATGAGGCAGAGAGTAAATATACAATTTGTAACATTTTTTTTAACAACAAATATTAAATTAAAAATGCTATGTAATTTTCAAGTTGTAAATGTACTCGACGAAGTTTTTTGTTTTTTTTTTATATATGTAGCAATACTATGTGATTAATTTGTGAGCAGCTAAAATAATGCATTTTAGGAAATTATTAACAATAACTAATTTAACTAAAAATGTCCTAAAATAACTGAAAACAACTCAAAACAACTTTTTTTTTCTTTCTTTTTTTTTTTTTTTTTTTTTTTGCTTGCCATATTGTGTTATTGTGCTATACACCAATCCCAGTCCCAGTCAAGACATTGTCTTATCGACAGGTAGGGACTTTCCAATTAATGGAAAAGCACACTCGGGCCGGCCACGGCCTAAGTACACAGCCCGGCATTAAAATTGCTATTGTTAATAATAACATAACTCAAAAGTGTTTATCTCAAATAAGTTAGGATTCGTAACTGAAGTGATGCACCCTTTTTTTGAGTGTTAATAAATTATTTCAATTCAAGTTAAATAAATTTTTGATAAACTTATGTCAAACAAATATATAGGTTTAATATGATATGGCTATATTGTATGGAATTATATAATAATATATGTACAGTTACCATGTATGAGCTCGAGCTGTCAATAATTTTACTTTAAATTTGAATACAGTATAATAATATATTGGTGCAGCCATTGGCTTATTTAAGCACAACTTCTCTTTGCAGCCGTCTTACGTATAACAAGATTGCGATTCTTAGATGTGACTATGAAGCAGTGACTGATTTATGATTAATGAAAATAATTTAAAGTTTATCAATATGAAATACTTGAAAATAGCAGTAGTAATAAAAGTTTAGTAAAAAAAAAAAAAAAAAAAAAAAATGATATTATTATTATTTTAGTTTATTTATAAAAAAATTTGATTGAGACATCAGAATTAAATCTATATACGAATGCTGCGATCCTTTTCAAAAAACATTGCACTATTTTATGCTCTATTTAAAAATATGCCAAAAAAATTGCTTATTTACTTATACCGGAAAGAGAGAATATTATTTAGTGATCATACAATGTAAAAATATACTATTTATTATTGTACTACGCAACTCTCACTCTATGTAGTATTTATGAGAATAACTACAAAAACATGAATTTAGCACAAAAAATTGTCTTCAAACAAAGGTAAGAAAGAAGTAACATTGTAACCTAACACAATGAAATAAAATTTATCTGACTTTAGAAATTTAAAGAAGCAAACAAGGGTCTGGGATTAAAAAAAAATAATAATATTATTCTTATCGCAATGGGTATGAGAACGAAAAACTGGGCGTTGTTGGAGAAAGAGCGATCTTACCTCTTGTTTGTTGAAGTCGATGTTGGTGCGCACTGGCCGGTGGTGCAGGGGCTGAGGAGGCCGGAAGTTACCCCCCAGAGGAGCAGAGGGGTGCGTATCGTCACCTTGTACCAAGCGGCGAAAACCGTGCAACTAAAACATAAAATAAACCCACGGGTCATTAGTTACGTTTTTAGTAATTAATTTCTAAAATTATTACATCGGTTATTGTGGCTTTTAAATAATGTGGTTTTACTGTGTGATTACAATATTTTACATTCGCCAAAAACACTTCAATTGACTTTGTTTTATAGGCCACCTTTTTATTTATTTTTATGAAAGTTTATACTCACTATAAAATATCACAAATTTCTTTTCGTTTATACATTTTTTATACTAGTTAAAAGCTTAGGGTTTCAGAAATACGAGAATACATTTAACTCAATAAATACTAAATGTGCCTGATAAATAAAAATAACTATTTATTTAAATAAGTTTTAAATAAGTCATTCAATACTAATCAAATTATACTATTAAAATTAACAATATATAAAATCAAATATAAAATTCCCTAATGAGTGGTAAAGATTAAAAAGTCATTTTAAATTGTGAGTTAAATGTATAAAATGTACGTTTTGTTGTGATGTTGTTCACTCATTTACAGTTGCTCTCGAGCAAAATGTGCTTATATAAAGCTTACTTGACATGCACGTCGCGCTGTCGTTTCAAACGTCTGTTGTGACCCTTTAGAGACCGACTTACAGAGCCCTAAACACCTTTTCACCTCCAACATATATACACACAATGAAAAAAAAACTCCATTTCATTGCAATGGGTTTAGAGCAAAGGATTTTTGTTAGAGAAAGAGAGAGAGAGAGAGAGAGAGAGAGAGAGAGAGAGAGAGAGAGAGAGAGAGAGAGAGAGAGAGAGAGAGAGAAAACTGTTAGGTAGGTGGATATAAAAAAACTTTGCACCGTAATATACTTTTAGTTGTTTCATTTTACCTTATGTTATTTTTTTTTCTTTCTTTTCTTCTTTTTTTTTATTCAATAAGTTTATGTGTTTCTATCTTTGTATAAGTTTTCTCATTTATTTTATATGGATAAAAAAAATATATAAAATAAATGTTTAAAGTAAAGGTATATTTTCTAAAAAAGCATTGAAAGTTTAAAACTTGAATTGAATTCTATTGATTGTTAATATATAGATATTTTAATTTACATTATAGCAAATTATAAACCTTGTTTGCTATTAATGATAATGTAAATGATATTTCACAATTTTTATATTGTAAAAGCAATTTCCTTATTCGATTAGTTACAGCTATTCATTATTAAAAATAAAAAGTATTCCAAAAATTAAGCCATAGAACACATGTGCATCGTAATGATTAAACATAAAATGGGATATCAAAAACTGATGATAATTTTTACCAAAATATAAATGTGGCCCTACAAGATAGCATAAAAAGCTGTAAGGTATACTATTTGCGTGGCAATTCACGCAAAAGGCAAAAATTAGTATGAAAAAGTTGTTCGGGTTGCATAATTCGTAAATTTCTGATCCCTGCTACGGCGCTACAGTTAGATTTTGAGACAAACTAATTTTATTTTTAGGTCCCATCGAGTGTTTTGTGTGATATAAATTCTAACGTTTTCTTCTTGTCTATACCTTTAAGAGAATTTCAGCCCACAAGAAACAATTTATGCGATGAAATCTACAAAACGTCTATAATTTTTTATTTAAAAAAAAAAAAAAAAAAAGCTTTCAGATATGTTTTTTAACAATTAATATTTTAACTCATAATAAAACTAAAACTTGGAAAATCCTATTAATTTTTATATTTAATTCACAATAATTTAATAATTACATCATGTTAATATTCAAAGAAACAAACGAACATAGAACACGAGATTAAGTATAATTTAAATTCAATGTACATGTGTTGGATAAAAAAAAATCATTAAGCTTTGAGTGTATATAGAATTGAACACGCATGTATAAAGATTGTGTGGAACACATAAATCAACTCACATTCCCTACTGTAATCTTAATCTCTTATAATTACTATTTGCACAAAGCGCTATACAATCAAAAAAGATGGACTAAAATTTAACATTATTTTTAATGAATAACTTAGAAAATTTTTAACTTTTTTTTTTATTATGGTATGTTGCAGAATACACAAAAGTTTTTCTTAAAAGAAGTATTTTCTCTTATAACCTATATATATATATATATATATATATATATATATATATATATATATATATATATATATATATATATATATATATATATATATATATATATATATATATAAACTACAAGCTTGGTTTAATGGTCTCTTTTTATTTTTAATCTCTTTTATACTTGCTTTTTATAAACATGTATACAGAAAAGAGAATGAAGTATATTTACACAAAGTACTTCGTTGTTTTTTGTGCTATGTAATGATATTAAAGTAGTCATTTGCACCTCTCTCTCTCTCTCTCTTTCTGACTCCACAAACAGACATGAAGTACCATGTTACATTGTTTGCCGCGACATTTGTTGCTGGTTTATACTACATACCAACTAACCGTGTGTAGCTAAAGGGCTTGCTAGCTGAGGAATGCAATATCTAGAGCTTGCTTTGTACGGACTAAACAATTCCTACACGCCTTGCGGTTATTGCCCAATGGTTTTGCTTAGTGGACGTTTGATCTTCGGTTCCCTTCTCTCTCTCTCTCTCTCTCTCTCTCTCTCTCTCTCTCTCTCTCCGTCTAGTATGCCTTATATATTTGCTATATACAACCACATGATTTCTAGCGACTTATAGCCCTATCTCTATCTTTCTCTCTACAACACACATCCAGACGCACACACTTTCTCCCTCTCCCTTTTACAATTCAGCGTTTGATTGGCGTTGCTCGTGTATTTCCAATCACAGCTAATTGTTTGAAACCAACTCTAAAAACACGTGCCTGGAATTCTAATAAATAAAATTAAAACTCTTATATATAAGAAAGAAAAATATTTCTTATATAAACTACAAATTAATTTTGTAAGAAATTCCAGTAAAGAAAAACTACTAAAGATTGCAATATATATATATATATATATATATATATATATATATATATATATATATATATATATATATATATATATATATATATATATATATATATAAACCAGCTGTAGTAGTTATTTTTATATTATACGTTTTTCATTTACTGTTAATCTTATCAGTATATAATAATATTGAACATTTATATAGTAATGAAAAGAATTTAATGTAAAAAAGCGTTGAAATAAGCTAGTATATCCATGGCCAGTATTATTTTTTTATAAGAGTCTCACATGTATAAAACTCATCCTTTTAATTATGAAATATATATATAAAAAAAAAGATATTAAGGAAAAAAAAAAAAACAATATTTTTAATGCTTCTTATTACCAATGAAAAGCCATTTTAAAATAAGGGATTAAATTTAATTTTTGTGTAAATTCAATGATGTGATAATCAGCAATAGTGTAGAGAGTTACATTCAGTTAATTTAATCATTGTATATTAATAGGATTACGCTAGATATTTGAAGTTTAAAAAAATCAAAGTAATCTAAAATTGATATTCAACTGCAATATCAATTTATACAAAAAGTGAATTAATTTTGCATATGTGTCAACTGCATAAAAATTACTTTTTTTCCTTTTTAATTAATTTTCTATTGAAAACACATCGGAAGTTTTTTTTTTTTTTTTTTTTAAATCTTATTATGTATTGTTTATTTTATGTTTTGAAATTATTAAAAAATTAATGTAATATGTAGTTAATTTACTGCAAAATAATAATAAAATTCTGATTTTTTTTTATTTCTATTGAAAGAGGAATTGGAATTGAATTTCAATAAATTATATATTATATACAAACTTATATGTACGTACATAGCGAGACTTGTTCTTATAAATCACATTGAACGAACTGATAGTATACTTTTCTATTCTTTTATTCACTACACCCTCAATTTAACCTTTAAACTTATTAATATCTTTCTATATGATCGATATTGCAATAATATCGCCCAAATTATTGTAACATACATCTCAAACAAAGTAATCGAATTCAAAAATTTATGCCTTATTAAAAAATTATTAAATTTATATCATAATATATTATATTTAAATTATATCCTAATTTTTATAAAATATTAATGTTAATTTTTTTTATTCTTGTAAAATATATTAGTGTATCAGATTTTTTATACAGATAAAATTAATAATAAATTTCTTTTAAAATTATACCTAAATTATTCCAATATACAATATATATATGGTTCTTTTAGTCATAGGGAAAGAAATAAAAAGATGATACACGCAATATTTTATTTTTATTCGTAAAAAAAGAAAAGAAAAGAAAAAAGATAGAACATTGTATGACGTACTACAGTATAACTTTACTTGCAGGGCATATCTTAGGATTTTATTAGGGATATCTAACAGAATTTTTATTTTACCTCTGTAATGAGTGAGTAAAATTTGTTCATTTTTTTAATCAGTAATACGTAATAAAATGAAAATGAAATGTTTATCAAATTCTATGCCAGAATAGAGTGACAAAGAGACTTTATTTTAAGTTTTTTATGACTTCTATTTTAAAATTGTATTAAATAAAAATAGTAATAAAATATTATAAATAACTAGAGGTATCTTATGTTTGGTAGTATGTTACATATTTTTTGACACCTTGGATTATCTTTGTTCCTATTTGAGCTTTTTGTAATCATAATACGTTTAACATTAATAAAATATGTATTATTTAAATTTAAATTTTACAATGTCAAAGTTACACGAATTTTTATTTCATATTATATAAATATATTATGTTATATTTTATATAAAATTTAAACTCATAAAATAGTTGATTAATTAATTGTTATAAAATCAAAGAGATAATATAGTAAGTAATAAAAATAACTGTATTAAAAATTTTAAATGAAGTTTGATAAGTGCGGTACGTGATATTCAGTTTCCTGGTTTTCAAATTGTTGGTTTGGTAATTGGTGTAACTTTACGACGATGTTGGTAGAGATTCCCTCTTCTTCTCGTCCCTCTCTTTAATATATATATATATATATATATATATATATATATATATATATATATATATATATATATATATATATATGAGAGGGAGAGGGAGAGAGAGAGAGAGAGAAAGAGAGAATAGAAGGAAAAGCTATACGTATAAGATACGTATATATGTATAGGTAAGAGCAGGTAGGTAAGGTTCATGGACGGTAGTTAAAAACGACGAGACTGACCATATTATAGTTTTGTGTTTCTAGAGGTTGGTTTTAAACTTACTTCTTGCGTATTGATTACACTTGTGCAGAAAGCAAGCTAAGGAGAGAGAGAGAGAGAGAGAGAGAGAGAGAGCTTGATTTACTACTGCCCAACTCTGACACGTCTTGTCTCAAATGTATACATGTGGGATGCGGGTTACAAAAACCACTCACAACACAAACATACTATAATATACAATAATATACTCAACATATATAAGATATAACCTAATTAAAATAACATTTAAAATATATTTATTATTTATATATATCTACTTTAAAATTAGTTTTATAATTATAATGACTTAATTTAATTTAATAATTATTTATTTTATATAAAAGTTATATTATATTTTGATTTGTAGGAAATTTTTATTTTTTTATTTTTATGCTATAATATTTTTGTTGAGTGTGCAATTGTTAAGTAAATAATATATTGCAAAATATATGAAATTTTACCTTTTGCTTTATTTACATGTTGTGTCAGCAGTAAAATTAATTAGTCAAGTCAACAACTGCCGTGTGTTTTATGTTTATATTCCACTCGTCAAAAATTTACTGATAAATATTACATACATTATTCAAAAGTGTTTCTTGCAATTAATGTCATTATTTATCATGAATGTCAAGTTTTTAGGACTTTGTTGACGCGATCAAAGTTGCCCATTCTAGCATTGTTGTAGAATATTTGTTAAATAATTCACGATTTGACTTTTTTTTCGATGTTTTCTACACTATCATCATAATTTTCATTGCAAAAATGAAAATAATTTTAATGCAAGCCGTGAATTATTTTGTTTAAGAGGTAATTTCTTTATTTTACTTGCACTCCCACATTCGAGAGTTTACGTAAAGCCGGAAATACACGTTAGATACACTCATCTGATGTAGGGCATTTTTCTCATTATGTATAGCATGTAAAATACTCTAGTCGTATTATTAAAGTATGCACAACAATTTTTTAATATTTAATAAAGTATTTCTATAAGTTTCAAAGTTTATATATTAAACATTTTTTTTATAGTGACCCAATATAAGTTTTCTATATCAGACGTTTAAAATTCCTCAGAAAAGAAAAACATTTTTAAAATACAGTAAAAAGAGCACTAAATTCGATAATAAATTTTCAAAGTGCATTCAAGTTTAAAGATCACTCCAAGGGGATACATATAATAATAAAAAATCTCTTTGTACCACTTTTTTGATGTAATAAATTTAAAACTTAAAGTAAATTTTTGTGACCATAGTTGTACTGTATATGATGAAAAAAAAAATCTAAACATAAAAATGTAGCATATATTAAAGTGGGGTAGTGAATGGGTGGTGGACATGAAGGACGTCAGGTAGACAGCATGTCAGTCTTTAGTCTCTTGGGATGTTTCTGTATATGTGTGTGAAGTGAAGTCAGTTCAGGACATCAAGCTATACACTCACTGACCCTGGGTCAACCGTGAACTGCTACAAAAGATAAGTATATGAACGATATCATGGTAAAAGCGAGGTATACTCTGGGAAGCTGATGCGCTACTGTGCTGTGCAGACAAGCAAGTCTAATTACAACTAACACTGGTGGCTGACACTTTTCCCTTAGCTCTCTCTCTCTCTCTCTCTCTCTCTCTCTCTCTCTCTCTCTCTCTCTCTCTCTCTCTCTCTCTAATATTTCTACTGCTGTTGTTAATACCACATATAAACTCTCTTGTTGGATACTAATATAGCGAACTGACATCGTATAATTCTCTCTCTTTCACCTTTTCTTTTTTACAATAATTCTCATTTCCAATTAACTACAAACTTTTATGTCTATGAACTAATTAAAAATAATAATAATAATAATAATAATAACAACATTTTAAATATATAAATAATATATCATACTTAAATTATACAAAGTGAAATTTAAATTATTTTCTTCTTAATTTCAATTGTGATGTAAAGTTGGCCAAGGTTCCAGTCCAAGAGCACAACGTGTATTAAGTATTCCTCTGAGAAATAACCCATATTTTGTCCTTGCTAATTACTTTGTTGCACTCAATTACCTCTTCTACCTGCTTTCTAGCTCTTTGAGATCATAGCGTGTCTGTTAAAAACCCAGATTTGAACTCAAGACCATACTCTGGGGATGATAATCAATCCTTTACTTTGAGTAAAAAAAAAAAAAGAAAAAAAAAAAAAAGAAAAGAAAAAAAGTATATTTCTTGAGTTTTTATCTTCATTAAACCTGTCTTTCAAACACCAAGTTATAAAAACATGAGTTTATTGCAAGATTTATTCGATTTATTTTGTTTCATTATAATTATTGAGCTTGTTAAAGATAAGATGAAATTGCTTTAAAGTCCTTTCATTGTTGAATTCAAATTATTTTCATGCTACATTGAGTATTCAAGTATCTCAAGGAACTATATAGTTTTTTTTTAATTTAAAATAAGGTCACTAAGATTATATATAATAATTTTTAAAGAATTATTTTGTAAAAACATTTGTGGTAAAACATAACTGGAAAACAAAAATACGCGCTTCAAATGTAAAGACGTGTTGAAAACGCCTGCAAAATTATGAAGTATGCAATTTGCGCAACATAAATAACCAACTGGTTGCATACATATAGTATTTGCAGGCGCTCGCTGAAAACCCAATATATAAACTTAAAACTGTATTTTATATGTTGTTGATAAAAATGTTATTTGAGCTTTAAAATAATCTTTATTTACTTGAATTGCTGAAGGTAAATCCAATAAGAGAGAGAGAGAGAGAGAGAGAAAGAGAGGGAAAAAAACATAAATTTTTAGATTTCACCATCAATATATCAGCATTTCAAGGTATTCAGTCATCAATAACGCCTTGTAAATATATATAAAAATATATTCTAGTACTGGTAAAACGAGAGAGAGCAAGAGAGAGTGAGAGAGAGAATGTTGAGAAGAGGAGGTCGAGAGAGACCTCACTCGCCTCAATGGTTTGTTTGCTTGCTTACTTGCTATACGATCGAGAGCTCATTAGAGCTGTAATCCACGGAGAGACAAAGAGAAGCTTCAACCAATGATAACTTGACTTATTTATTCCACTACTGATGACCCTTCAAAAAAATTATTCATTCATTTTCAAATAAATAAATAAAATATATACTATAGGGATTTGATTTCATTTATACAGATTTTTTTAAAAATATGTTTCTGCTACCACTTGAATCATTAAAAAAAATTATTAGCTTATATACTATATATTTTTTTATTTTATGAAAATCTAAAAATACAATTTATGTGTTTGTAATATATTGAAAAAGAGCTTACATATTTCAAAGTTTTACATTCAAATATTCTATACAAATACCATTATTTTCATTTAAAATATTTTCTACCACAGTTTCATACGAATGATTTAAGTATACACTTTTTTACTGTGTTTACAATCGACAATCATTGCAAAGCTCTTTATTAAGAATATTTTACAAATTCAAAAAAAGTGAGAAAAAAAACTAGTAATACGATTTATTTCTTTACAACTTACTTATTAGGATTTTTTTTACTGACAGATTTTCTTTCATTGATTATAAAAAAATAGATTTCAACTAGGAATCTTCTTATGTGATGACGTGAAGAAAAATGAGAAACTGGTGTAAGCTTCTTCAATGTAAGTCTTATGATGAGAAAATCCTGGGAAAGTGAGGCTGATTCTTAGTATTATCGCACATTTCATACACTCTCTTAACACTTTTCACCATATTTCTTAACCAATTTTATTATATGACCACTACTACAGCTTTAAATATAATATCGTCGATGTCCCGGTGTATTGTCGATAAGCCCAAGTCAGTTCGCTTTCCATTTTTTTTTATCAAGAAATGATCGCAAATAAAATATTTTGAAAATTATTTTGGGGCACAACTTATTATTATTATTTAAATAGTAGTTCACATATAATTTCTATGTACTACCCATACGTTTCTGATTATTAGTTTTTATTTTACCACAAATTAAAAAAAATGTTATTTAAATGCGCATTTGGAGATATATATTGATTTTTTTAAAGGAATAAAGTTCATCATTTTATAAGATTGCAGGGTTACATTTCCAGGTAGGTTGTTTACCTATCCTGTTATTATAAACCTTATTACAATGCAATTTCATTACTTTGTAAATATTAAGAAATTAATGACAGATTTGGATCACAGTCGCTTATTGATATACACTTATTCTACAGTATATAATTCAAAGCTTCGAAATTGGTATTTTGAATTTTTGCATGTGAATGTACTATATTTATACAGTAATAGTATCATTATGCAAAATATTTTACTAGAAAAAAGTTCACATGAAGATATCAATAATCACTTCAATCGATAAATTTTTATTATTTCTTTTCCTATACTATATTTTCTATTGTACATTCAACACTAAAGTTTATTTTAAAAAACTAAAAAATTATTATCATGTTTAAAAAAAAAGGTTGTTATCTCAGTATTCGTAAAGATAAGAAAACAATGATCTTCAAAATTATACATTTATATTTTGCAAACAAAATTAAAAAAAATTGAGGAAAAAAAACTTGATTAACTATGCATTGTTACTCTTGTAAACAAATAATAATAATAAATCAATAAAAGATACCCACAAATGAATTTGTTTGTTTTCTTTGTGCTATTTTATTATCCTATTAATCCCATTATAGGAAAATGTTTCTTCATTCAGATTACGTTTTAAGTGTAACCAAATGTTAATGCAACTTCACACAAATACAGTACTTAAACATTCCACCTTTTTATGTTGAAAATTGTTTTTCTTTCTACTTTTTATTATTTTTTTTTTCACAACTTAAGATAAAATCTAATGTTCCATGCAGCGAAAAGTATAATAAAATGTAATATAATCGCTTGTATTTAATCTAAGAGTGATGATAAAAATAAATAGTATACTTATTATTATATATATAAAAAATATATTTATACATGTAGTATCATAAAATCATAAAAAAAAAGTTTTTTAAAATCTGAATATAACATACAGTACAGGGACCACGGAATTGATTCGAAACGGAATTGATTCGACATGGAATTGATTCGACAGAATAAAGGTGGTGGGGATGGTGTAGTAGAGATGACGACTGTGGTGGGGGGTATCCATTTTTGAGTATTATCTGGCAACCCTGCTAACTAAATATAAAATTAAAAGTACACACCTTTGAATTGAAAGGTGGAAATGATTCGACAGAGATTTGATTCGAAAAGGAATTGAATCGACACAAATTGAATATTTATTTTCAGAGTGGAATTGATTCTACAGGGATATGATTCGAAAAGGAACTGAATCGACAATATTTTATAAATATTTTTTAAGTGGAATTGATTCGACATGGATTTGATTCAAAAAGTAATTGAATCGACAGGGATTTGATTCGAAAAGGAACTGAATCGACAATGTTTTATAAATATTTTTTAAGTGGAATTGATTCGACATGGATTTGATTCGAAAAGGAATTGAATCGACAGGGATTTGATTCGAAAAGGAACTGAATCGACAATGTTTTATAAATATTTTTTAAGTGGAATTGATTCGACATGGATTTGATTCGAAAAGGAATTGAATCGACCAAAAATTAAACAGCATATTTAAAGTGGAATTGATTCGACAGGGATTTGATTCGAAAAGGAACTGAATCGACAATATTTTATAAATATTTTTTAAATGGAATTGATTCGACATGGATTTGATTCGAAAAGGAACTGAATCGACAATATTTTATAAATATATTTAACTAAGGAATTGATTCGACATGGATTTGATTCGAAAAGGAATTGAATAGACCAAATTTTATAAATATTGTCAAAGTGGAAATGATTAGAAATAAAGAATATATAAAAGCGCCAACTATTTGAATGGCGAATTATTGGATTTTTTTTTTTTTTTTTTTTTTTTTACATCATCGTGCATTGAATATTGCACGCGAACTGTAAATAATTTTTACTTTAGAGTCAACCTGTAATTGACGATAAGCTGATGTTGTTCCTAATACGTCTACAAGGAATGTACATTAATTATATTCATTTCTCTTTTGTATGCGTTTTATTAATAACTTAACAAAGTATCAGGTAATGTGTAATGTCACTTTATAAGGTGACCGTATAAAAAGATTTTAGAATTATATAAATATACTATATAAAGATCTGAAAAGTAGCTTTATAGTGGTTATTGAGCTGTAAATATATGAAATAATTTTATGTTACATAAGGATCTATGCATTTTTGTCTTCATGTTAAAGTCGACGTTATAACATGGACCGCATTGGAAAACGGCTCAATTTGCTAGTTTCAAAATATTAAACCATAATTTTGAGAGCATTGATGTGGTTAATAAGTTGAATTAGTATCTTAAATATGTGAGAAAAATAGCAATATCACAAATTAATCGTTTTAGCCCCTCAAAAAAAAAAAAAAAAAAAAAAAAAAGTTTGCCCCATGCTATAGCATTTAAGCATTAATTTGTTATTATATTACCCCAGTGTGGCCTCCAAGCGTATTAAATTTGACGTCATGCGCTTACAACCTATATAGTTTAACAATTGACGAGATGAATGTAGAATAGTATAACTCATTGATGTGTTACTCCTAACTACAGCAATATCTAATAAAATAAAGAGAATATAAAAATACACGCAGCTCATTGCGCAACTTGTAGTCTTGGGCTCGATTAACGTATTTTCGATATATATAACGATATTACGTTATCGATGCGTTATAGATCAACAGTTTTAAAAAAATTATCGTTATAGAATAACAAGTTTTGACGATATTATCGTCGCATCCATAACGATACTTAAGGCCCAAAGACTAATAAAAAATACACACAAAAGTAAGAAAAAATGCAAAACAAATACGAAAAAATACAATCATTTCTTTAAATTAATCTGAGTGAAGAGAGCAATCAGTGTAGGTATAGTACAGCAGTCATAAAGACAGATTTGATATATTTTTTTTTATTTAATGAAAACATTGCACTATAATTCATTATGGGGAAAAAAAAAAGTTCGCGACGGGAAGACGAAAAAACGAGCAAAATTTATATGAAACAATTAGAGTACTCTAGAAACAACTTGATGCTTTTCATTTATAAATGTAACCCTAACTATTAGTTACACAAAAATTTTATGTTTAAAATAATAATAAATAAATGAAGCATGTGAATCTAAAGATAAAAATAGAATTTCCCTTAACAATTAACCTCAGACGTGTAGGAGTTCATTATTATTATTATTATTTTTTGACTCGATAACTTTTTTTAAAAAACTCAAAATAATTTTGTATTACCTTTATTCAGTTTATTCAATATTAATCAATAGCATGTGCAAGTGTACTAATTTTCAAATCAATTTGTCCATCAGTTATGTTGGCTAAAAAAAAAAAAAAAAAAAAAAAAGAGCTTATAATATAGGATATCATATCATATATTACCCATTCTATTTTTTTTACACAAATAGCCGATGGACAAATCGATTTGAAATTTGGTACACATAATAAATATTGAAATAAAAATATATCCCGAAAATTATAATAACAAAATTTTTAAGGTAAATCCTTAATTAACTAGCAATAATTAGTGAATAATTAAAAAAGCTTATTCAGTTTTTATTTGTTTTACTTTAAGGGCCCTGATTCAAAAAGTAAAACAAACTTCTTACTTTAACTAGAATTATAACGAAGAAGTATAAACAAAATTTCTAGGTGGAACTTTATTGCATATTCTAAAAAAGGAGAATTAATGTATTAAGTCGATAGATATATGTAAATTTCAAAATTTTGAGTTCATTCATTATTTATAATTAAATTCTTAAAATCTTGTAATGACGTCATAGTAGGTAACTTTTTCTTATGCCCAGATGCATAGGTTTCAGGACAAAATCATCGCTTAGAATATAAAATTTCACCCCGAATTATTTTTAGTTGTATCTATTGGCGCAAATGCCCATATTATTGCATATTGGCATTCTATATATGTATGGAATTTTTTCATTGGTAATAATAGAAAATGAAAATCAATGCAATTGCATAAGTTATAACTATATATACTGATATAAGTATATATTATACTGATAATTTAGTGTGTGGTTTATATTACTTATATATTCATGTGCAACTTATTTAATAAGCCAAAAACGGGAAATAAGCTGTGTATTTGGCCAGTTGGCACCTGCTACTTTGTTAAATTATTAATAAAACGCATACAAAAGGGAAATGAATATAATTAATGTACATCCCTTGTAGACGTATTAGGAACAACATCAGCTTATCGTCAATTACAGGTTGACTCTGAAGTAAAAATTATTTACAGTTCGCGTGCAATATTCATTGCACGATGATGTAAAAAAAAAAAAAAAAAATCCAATAATTCACCATTCAAATAGTTGGCGCTTTTATATATTCTTTATTTCTAATCATTTCCACTTTGATAATATTTATAAAATTTGGTCTATTCAATTCCATTTCGAATCAAATCCATGTCGAATCAATTCCTTAGTTAAATATATTTATAAAATATTGTCGATTCAGTTCCTTTTCGAATCAAATCCATGTCGAATCAATTCCATTTAAAAAATATTTATAAAATATTGTCGATTCAGTTCCCTTTCGAATCAAATCCCTGTCGAATCAATTCCACTTTAAATATGCTGTTTAATTTTTGGACGATTCAATACCTTTTCGAATCAAATCCATGTCGAATCAATTCCACTTAAAAAATATTTATAAAATATTGTCGATTCAGTTCCTTTTCGAATCAAATCCCTGTCGATTCAATTCCTTTTCGAATCAAATCCATGTCGAATCAATTCCACTTAAAAAAATATTTATAAAATATTGTCGATTCAGTTCCTTTTCGAATCAAATCCCTGTCGAATCAATTCCACTTTAAATATGCTATTTAATTTTTTGTCGATTCAATTCCTTTTCGAATCAAATCCATGTCGAATCAATTCCACTTAAAAAATATTTATAAAATATTGTCGATTCAGTTCCTTTTCGAATCATATCCCTGTCGAATCAATTCCACTCTGAAAATAAATATTCAATTTGTGTCGATTCAATTCCTTTTCGAATCAAATCTCTGTCGAATCATTTCCACCTTTCAATTCAAAGGTGTGTACTTTTAATTTTATATTTAGTTAGCAGGGTTGCCAGATAATACTCAAAAATGGATACCCCCCACCACAGTCGTCAACTCTACTACACCATCCCCACCACCTTTATTTTGTCGAATCAATTCCATGTCGAATCAATTCCGTTTCGAATCAAGTACTGTTTCCCACAGTACATATGACCTAATTTTAAATATATTGTTTTTTACATTTTTCTTTTCAATTTCCATATAAAAATTCAATTACCAGATTTTATATATAATATTACTTTTTGTTCTACATACAGGTTTTGAAAAAAAATATCCATGTAATTTTTTTTTTCCTGTTTATATAATATTTGTTTGCTGATTATTGATAAGACTTTGATATACAGTTTGTTTACGTTAACTGCCAAATGTAGATACAGTAGTGAAAATTTAATTAAAATTCACGTGAGTTACGTGTGATATCATTCTCATCACTAAACATGCGAGAAAAAAAAACTTACATATAAAAGAAAAAAAAAACATGTATGTGTAACAGATGCAATAAAAAATTTTAATATTAAAGTTTTGTATAGTATGTAAATTTAAATAAAAAAAAAAGTGTGATATTGTGTATAAAACACGTATATAGTTAGCTTTTATTATTAATATTCACTAAAACTATTTGTTACTATATAGTATTATAGTTATACTTGTATGTGGATTTCTAGTAAAGTTCTGAAATTTGCTGTTAAATTACTGAGCAACAATTACGTAAATCTGAGGTAAAATTTAAAATTGACGTTGTAAAGACTTATAGAGGTTATTATGTCAACATGAAATATATTTTATGAACTATAACTTAGATTTAACAAATTAAAACGTAAAAGTAAAATCATAACAAAGTTCAAAATAAATATTCAGAAACTATAGAAATTAGAAAGAAATAGGACATAAGCAATAATTTTACTACACTATAAATAGATAACCATAATAGTCAGAAAATTAAAAATTAAGAACATGATATTTCAGTACCATGTAAAGACATTTAATAATAATATATGAATTTGAAAATTATTTGAAAATTCGAAAGAAGAAAATGTTAATGCAAAGAAGAGCATAGAGGGGGGAGAATAAGAGAGAGAAAGAGAAAAATAAAGTTGGTGTGAAGTTTGAATAGTGGTTCATTTAGCAGTGATTTTTTTTCTTTTCTTTTTTTTTTGTCGCACGAAATGGAGATTGTTAGCAGGCTGTACAAGTGATTGTGCTTTGTCACGTGACCAGGTCCCGAGATATAATATTCTGATCAAATCTATCTCGTCATAGTATATAGAAAAAAAAAAGCTTAATTCACTATTTAAACTTTTTTTTATTATTATTATTACAAATTCATCTCAATTTTTTATAGTAAAAAAAAAGTTTTAACTTTTTACAGTAGAATATTAAAATTCATAATTTAATTAAAAAAACACACACTTTTCCTGATTTAATAGCTTTTACACGTTTATTAAAATATTTTTCATACTCACATTTGTTTAACATTAATTTATTCCTCCAAAAATACATATCTGTTCAAAATTAAAATATATATTTTTGTAATTTAATTAATTTTTTGATAAAAAAAAATATTCTAAAATTTCAAACTATATTAATAGAAATTTTATGTCATAATTTGAAAATAAAATTCTCTTTGTACTTCTAAAATTGGAATAAAGTTGATATTTTATTTTAAGAGAGGTTATGCCGTGATTGAAGCTATAAATATTTAGGTGCTTTAGAAATAGTTTAATACAAGAAAGACACGATACAAGCTTTAAAAGCTGCGATATTAGGAACATTCCAATCTCTCAACCAGAACTGATATATTGAAAGGTATTGACAATAAAGCAAAACTTCAGAGCTGGGTATGTTTGCCAAAAACGTAGAAAAAGTTTCAAATCACTTTCCAACGCTTAAAATTGGTTTATTATTTCATTTTCAAAGTTCTGAACAAAGAAAAAAAAACGTATTTATGATATCTACTGTATACTTTTAGGATTAAAGAAGCTAGCTTGAAGTTTACTAGTCATGCATACCAGTGCATTGTTTCAATTTTTCAAATATATGACCCGTGATTATTATTATTATTATTATTTTTAATTTGCGTCACTTTGCATTAAGTTTTCACGTACATTTTTATGTTAGACAATTGACTGCTAAGTGCAGAAAATTAGCACTTTTTCTCCAGTAGTGTATACTAAAAATGTGCATGTTAAAATAGCTTTTCTTGTACTTGGCAAAGCATGCATAACGTACACTTAAAGTGTAGAACAAGTATATATCACAGAGTGAACACGCATTTTCTTTACCAAGAAATAGATAAAAAAAAAAAAAAAAAAAAAACGAATTGAGCCCAAATTGTCATAATCTTATTTTTATGCAAAAAAACTAATGCCTAAAGTATTGTTATCCCCTTCAGATATTAACAATTATTTATTAATAATGCAATTGAAGTCTTGATCAAGTCTCACTGGTGCATGTTCATATTAAAAAATTACGATAAACTTTTCATTTGTAATATTTTTTATGCCCAAATTCATATGAAGCATTTTCTTTTCTATTAGTCAAATTAAACTTTGTAAGTTAAAACCTATTTATACTTTCATCCTGGCATATTTGATGTGGTTATATAAAAACCGTGAGAAACCCAAACCCAAATACATTACTATTAAGTGCGGTGACTTTGGACAGAATTTCAAAACTTATTTAATCCCTAACATATATATTGAAACAAATATTACTATTATTACTATTATTTACTTACTAGCTTATTGAAACGTGAAACAAAAACTAAAAGATAGTGCAAAAATTAATCTTTACTTTAGTTTTTGTTTCACGTTGCTATAATTTTTAATTAGGGAATAAATAATTTTTGAAAATTTCGCCAAAGTAACTTTGGACCTAGCAATAATGCAAATGTAAAATAAGCAAGTAACGCAATAAAAAAAAGCAATTTATATTACATTTCATACACATTTATTAGTGTTTAAAGAGTATCCAAACAAATAAATGTATATAGTTAAATATATACAGTGTTACTTGAAATAAAAATTAAAGGTACAGTGTGCAACTAAAAGTTTAATTATAGAAAGAAGAAGAAAAAAAACCTCTATATTCGTTTTTTGTCGTATTAATAAATAAGAGCTGTTCTTTTCTTTTTCCACTTTTTTATAGAGTTTATTTTAAAATTAAAAACTTTGTCTTCACAGAAAAAATCTTTACCTAAATATTTAAATAATACAATGAAAGAAACCTTTATTTTATTACGACATTTTTTTGCTATATGTGATTTTTTTATACACATAAAAAAGGTATGCCTTAAAGAGAAAAAGAGAGGTAGATTTTTTTTTTTAATTTTTAGTGGCAATTTAAAATCCGTTGTAATTATTTTTCAACAACATAGTAACTCTAACTAAGCTTTAATCTTCTATATCTAGAGCTAACCTTAATTAAACACAATTTGTATACGTCTAGTTCATTCTGTGGTTTTAACACCCGCCAATCTCATTTCGACTCATTATCAGCGGACTGCAGAACGTAAGCGGCTTACACCACGTTCACGAGGCGACATCACTTTACCCCTATCCCCCTCCCCCTCGCTGCCCCCTTCTCAAACACTGGACGTGCTTTGCCAAAGCACTCTAAATCTGAGGGAAAGATTAAAAATGTTTTTTAATAATAATAAAATTTAGTTTATATTTATTAAATTATTATTATTACAATTGGTTTTGTCATAATATTCAAATAACAATCAACAGACAATTCAGCAAATCTCCCATTGAAAATTTCTCTGTCAAAAATTTGAAATAAAAAAAAATAAATAGCCATAATAGGATAAGAATCTTTAACGTTAAAATTTTGCAATATTATGCTGAGGAACCCGGAAATCTAAAAAAAAAAAAGGTTATAGTTTTTTTTCTGTCAGTTTAATAAAAAATAGTTGTAGATTTGTTCCCTCACTATTAGATTCAGGGCATAGAATATGTCTATTCTACTACAGTGGGTTTTGAAGATTGCTTATACTTCTAGATTTCTGTCTATATTTTTAATCCTTGCACCATCAACAATAAGATTTATACCTTCTTATAGCTATCAAAATCATTATGCATCATTATGGCTTTGTTGTAAGTTAATCCTTTCATTGGAACTAATAGCAAAAATTAAAACTCTCTAAATGAAGGTTGGATTTTTTAAATTATATTTTCCAATATTATTCAACATATCTTCTTGAAATGATAATAATAAACTCTCGTTAATATATTAGCAATAATAATGTCATTTTAATAGAGTTTATTACACAAAACGTATTAAAAGTAAAACAATGAAACATTTATTTTCTACAAATATTCCATTTCACCAGCTAGCTAAATATAACCAATATATATATATATATATATATATATATATATATATATATATATATATATATATATATATATATATATATATATATATATCCCTTGAACCATTTAAATATATAAAGTCGATACACACATGTTAAACGTTTTAACTCTTTTTATTTCTGATACATAAAAGAGAAGTTAGTATCCTTTATTTAAATAGGCTTTCATACTCAATCTCTCTCTCTCTCTCTCTCTCTCTCTCTCTCTCTCTCTCTCTCTCTCTCTCTCTCTCTCTCTCCTTTTACCTTTATCTCAATAATACTTTCTATTTTATATTCTTTTTTTTTTTTATTCTTTGATTTGCAATGGACTAAAACCTTTTTCTATACATGTTAAAGAGAGAGAAAATAATTAAGTTTTATGCTTCCGGCTCTAAACAAAAAGCTGGCGTGGTCAGCTGGGCAATACGTATAGCTAGCAAAAACGTAAGGTTATACGTATTACTTTTAACGTTATTTATTAGTTTAAATAGTTAGCGATGTGGTTTTTGAACGTATAATGGCAATACTATAAAACTAGGTCTACCAACTAACTATATATTTACACTTTAATGGTAAATAATAATATTAAATAATGTAACCTAACTTACAGTTTAAAACCTTTATTTTTTTTTATATAAACTGATACTATATTTATAAAACTGTGGTTAGATTTTATTTTTTATGAAAGTACTGTACTACAAGATTTATAATATAATAATAAAACCGATATACTTTGTTATTATTATTTTTTTTAACTTTATAAAATTGTTAATTAATTATGATAATATTGATGTAATACAAATTAAGGTATTAAAATCTGATGAACATGCAATTAATTTTATATTGATTGATTGAATTTTATATTGGTAAAGTTTGTCACATTTTACATGTTTGTTATTTGAGGTATTATGACTAAAAACTTTTGCTTGTTTTTTTAAATAAAATTGTTTTTATCAAATATAGCATGTTGAAATTTTAAGTTATTTGAAAGGTATTCTATATAACCTTTGTAGTGAAACAAATGAATTAGCAAATATTTAACATGAATATAAATACAGATTATATATATATATTATTTTTTTATTTAATGAAATTGATAATTTGATTCGATTCAGTAATTGTTAAATATGAAAAGTAGCAGTAAATACAGTAAAAGCTAAATTTTGTCGTTGTTAATCATGTCAACATGTGTCGTAACAGTTAATAAAATGTCAACTCTTCCGATTTTATGAAGAAATCTGTTACTGATTATGGCTTTGCAAAATCAAATAATTTAGTTTTTTAACTCCATAAAAAATGAGCTTATTCAGAAGACAATTTTTGTGATATACAATTTATTATATTGTCATATAGAAATAAACTAAAAATAAGTAAAGAAAAGTCCCCATAAGAATGCACTGCATTGCTATATGACAATAGAATAATATTTTATATCTCATTGTCTCTTCATTTAGATATAAACATATAAGTGAGGTCTGAAAAGTAACATTTTTTGATCATAAGGTGAGCACAAATTGTTACAACCGAGCAGAGGGATTTTAAAAATGAGCTGCTGAAAAAAAAATCAACATATGATCGGAACTTCAGAGTAATGTGAAAAATTAATATGAACATAATAATCATTGGCTGCTCTAAAAAATATATATACATTTTTATTGGTTGATCTTTTTTCACGTCATTTAGAACTATATAAAACATATATATATATATATATATATATATATATATATAAACAGATATTTTGAAAAATGTTACATGCCTAAATAAAAAGCTGCATTTCTGTCAGTGCTAAGCGAAGGGAAAAAATCAACCTAAAAAGTATATTATATTTTTCAAAGCAGCTAATAATTGATTAAGTTAATGTGCAGACCACCCAACTCATGCAGCCTCCTATTTCATCATTTCTATTGTAAAAGTGCTGTGACTGATTGTAACAACTTGTACAAACCATATGATCAAAAAATATGTACTTTACGTACCTCACTTTTGTGAATTTAAACTTGTGTTTCAATAAACAACTGGGCTACTTAACCTAAATACATTTATAATACTCACATAAAAAAATCAAGATTTATCTCTTACAATGATTTAAATTTAAAATTTATTGACATAAAAATAATAAATATTAAAAAAAATATTTATTAATTATCATATATCCGCTTTGTGGTTCTTTTTCTATATGGTAATTCGACACACGTGTTCCCAACATTTTTTTATACTCTCTCTCTCTCTCTCTCTCTCTCTCTCTCTCTCTCTCTCTCTCTAACACTTGACAATACAATACGGTGTAACGTATACTTTTTAAAACAAAAAAGTAATTTATTATATACAACCCTTTCAATATAATATAATATAAAAAAGCTACGCGTTGTGCGCTATAGCGTATAATGTAGAATAGTATGTATGAATATCGAGAATATATCTTATACTATTGCGAACTCGTTCAAAAATGTATTTTTGTTTTATCTTTTATGATGAATGGTTTAAAAGAGGTTTGTTATTGTATATAGTTAGTTACCTTCATTACTCTTTGCCTATCTCTATATACATTTTAATTGTATTTTCTATAATGTTTTTTTTTCTTTTATACATATAATACAGTATATAACATTATATTTATGCACCAAACATTTTATTATTATTACTATATACAAAAAAATATGTTCACACTGTAATCTTACACAAAAATATATACATACTGACATGCTTTATATAAAAATATTATAAAATATAAGAATAATAATGTATTATATAAGATCTCATTCATATTATTTTTATCCTTTATAATTCCAGGTATAAAGTTCAAACATTTTTTTTTTTAATTGAAAGAAGCCTCTGACCTGGATTTTTATATACTGTACTATATATTTATAGTACTTGCATACATACGCAATACTTTGATATTCAACTTTTTTTTATGTAATAACGGTGAAACAAAATATAAAGTATTACATCAGAATTAAATTTATAAAAATAAAATTTCTATAAATAAAAAGATAAATGTTAATGTATTTTTTTCTGTACCTTAGTTCTGATTTGTGTGTATTACATTTTACCTAGCTGAGGTGTATAATATTACCATAATATTTTACATATGAATCAACTTTAGGGTGTATATAAATAATTATTTTTAATATTTTATTGCATTTTTTTTTATATGTTTGTAGAAGAAAATTTTCTACTTATAATTAAATATTTTGCAATGTCAACATATTAAAAACAAACAAACAGAAAGCAAAGTAATTCGAAAGTAAGGAGTTCGCAACTTATATATAAGTGTTTTAAATTTAATTTGCAACAATCAAAAGTACATATATCACGATAGAGATACATATTTGTGAACCAATTACTTTGATGTAAGTCCAGTGAATTTTATTATTAAATTATTTTTATGAACGTAAAAACTAATTATACTTTACTACTTACTTTTTTATATCATTTACAAACGTATTGTAAACAATTTTTTTTAATTACTATGCAAAAGAGTAGTAAAATTTTACAGATTTTGTTATCAAGAAAAATATAAATAATATTTTTAAATGACAAATTATAAAAGTTAGAGCCATAAAGGTTGCGTGAAAACAAGAATAGAAATTTTCTTACCAGTCTATTAGTTGATGTTCACTTAACTTAATTAAATGTCACATTATAAGTCATAAATCTTAAAATAACACGCAGTTTTAGTCAAGTAATAACTCGCTAAGAGAAAATGCAAGTAATTAAGTATATAACGGAACCTCTAACTACTTTTATATTATATATACGTTGCTATAACTTTCACATTATTGTAATCTATTTTATCACTTTAAAATTTTATAATTCATGAAATATTAATTTACTTATAACTTGTTATATTAGCTAAATATAATTAATAATGTAACATGACTTAAATGATAAATCTAAATAAAGATGTTCGTATAAATCCTGTTTTTCGTGTTTCTGTAATGGAGGTTATCGGTGATGAAAAATTCTTAGCGTTTTTATATTAGCTTAAAACAAGTAGGAGTGAGTCTAGTATCCTACATTTAAATATTTGCGATCTCAGTGCAATAGCTTTCTAGGAAAACAGTAAAAATATGATCCTACTATACTAAAGAATAGGAAATTAGGGGACCTTAAACTGATTCCACGCACCTCAACGATAAACTCCATTATGATTTACTATAATACTTTTCAAACACAATTACTTTTTGTGCGAGAACAGATGATTCTAGTTTTTACAAATACAGCAAGCAAAAGAGAATTTATAAACAAGCCTGTATAACAATGATAGAATAAAATTTGAATGGTTGTACTAATAAACGAGTTAACTATTATAATATCAATTACTATTAATATTTCAAACGTATCAAATCATTATTTTAATGTTCAATTAATATTATTTTTATTCAAATAACCGATATCTTAGATTAAGATGATATTAAAATATTTACTTAAAATACAAAATACACAAATACAAATACACAGTAAAATGTTACTATTTTTCCTTTAAAAACAATAACAGCTGATGATATGATCTTATAAAATGTAATACCAAAACTGTGTTGCGAAAATTTAATTCTAAAATAGTTTATAAATAGTAATCAGCTACAACTTACTTCTCTTGACATCGTGTGTCCATTAGAAATTATTTGCACGTTTTTTCACACTGTTACTTTCTCTCTCTCTCTCTCTCTCTCTCTCTCTCTCTCTCTCTCTCTCTCTCTCTCTCTCTCTCTCTCTCTCTCTCTCTCTCTCTCTCTCGACTATCATGTTCCATTACAAAACTATCAAAAAGTTAATACGATTTTACAATGACGCAAGTTAGTTCATCCCAAACATTATATTTTATTACGTAAAGTAACAATTACATTGTATTCTACTTACAGGAACTACGTGATGTAATTTTAGAACTATCACCATGTAAACCTTTTAAAATTTAATCACATCTTATAACAATACATAAAAAAAGTTATTATTTGAAAATGTATTATACACTACTTACATACACCATTCTATAATTTTCTGCATTTGACTATTGACCACTCTGTTTTTTTCAAAAGTATATAAATGAGTTCTATACCACATAACAGAATAAACCCTACAATGCATGATTTAATAGAAATGAATGAGTTGATGTGGATTGGTAAAACGTTTCGAGATACCTGTGACTTGGCGTGACTACCACCTTGAACTGCCAGGACTGGCCGGAGACATGAATAGACCTTAGACCTGTCAAGTCTAAACAACTATCCTTTCGTTTTATCTGTGACACACTGACGTGCACACGAGCATCAACGTGCGGAGACTACGAGAGCGATTTTAGTGCATACCGTGGCCTTTGAAAAAGTCGTGTACGAGAAAAGAACTCGCGATCTCTCACACGTCAAATCAGTACACATCACTGTGCCACAGGCTGTTTTCCAAAATTCTACTATTTTAATACAAAACAAGTGTACTTTTATTTTGACTGATTGCCTTGATCAATTTTCTATGACTGCCCGATTCACTATGATTGCTCGACCTATGACCGATTATTATATTTTCACAATAAAAGTAAACATTATTATTTTCTTATTGCGGTTAGGTGTGCAAAAGTGATAAAAAAATCATATTTATTTTGGAAGTTATTTTGACATAGAAGAACGATTTTGCTTCTAATAAATGTATTGTACTTCATTATTATTATTATTGCCATATTGTGTTATCGTGCTACACCAATCCCAGTCCCAGTCAAGACATTATCTTATGGACAGGTAAGTCGAACTTTCCAATTAATGGGAAAGCATACACAGGCCGGCCTACGTTTTCTTATTTGTATAGTATTTTAAATAGTTTATATTGTTTGAAAAAATTCTGAAACGTTAATTGTGGCCAAATTTATTAATATACATATGTAATGATATATATTATATATATTTTTATAGTAATCTTTAATTTGATCTGTAACAAGTTAACGTTATATGATGTTATCGTTACCGAACTTACGATAATAGAAAAACAAGGCTTGATTATAGGCTTACCTGCTGCTTGGTGATGTAGATTGGCTTGTTGAGCACTACCCACGTGACCGTCTCGTGACACGCAGGCGACGTGAATGAACCGTCATATGTCATATAGTGGTCAGTGTCCGGCAACAGCCCTCGTATGGAGAACCTCCGTATTTCCGCTTCCTGACCTGCGCATGAAACAAAAACATTATTTATAGTTATTTATAGCATGTACAAATATACAGAAATTAATTGTAAGCTTTAAGTCTTATTCATGTGGAATAATATTTTTAGTTTGCAATAAAATTGTTTGCATGCAATCTCCATTATTTAAAACTATTAAATTTTTTATGCAATTCAATTTATTACGTAATGCAAATATAATTGCTTCGTGTAATACGGTAATACGGTCATTACAGTGTAAAATTCAAGCTTATAAAATCAACTTCAGTAACCATATTAGTTATACAAATTAGAAAATTATTTTGACGAAAATATGTTTTAGTATATATACAGAAAATAGTAATTTGTACCTGTTTTACAATTTCAAGTTGTATACTTTATAGTTATTGAAAGAGAGACTAATCATATACTATAAAATGAGGCCCTTTCAAATCAGTATGATACGTAATGAATAGTAATATATTTCTCTAATTTTAGAAGAGAAATGTAACAAGGATACAAAGTCAGTCTAATATATTCAAAATTATAATTATGTAATGGTTATTTTTATAACTATAATTGTCATTAGTCATTAACATTTATAAATCAGTTTAACGTTTCGCAAGATTTTTGTACTGATTTATTCGGACATTGTTCATTGTTATTATATATATTAACAAAAATTGTGGCTTGTTTCATCTGTAAAGCAATTGTGGGTATGTTGTAATTTATTCAATGGTTTATTCACAGTTATCTGCAATGCAATTTGATTTTTATGTGTATTATTTTAAATAAATATATGTATTTTTTTCTTTTGTAAATCTAATAATATTTAAAAAAAAATTACATTTGGAAAAACATTTTGGGGAGAAAGTTCCAAAATCTTAACTGTAGTACGATATATTTCTTTTTAAAAATGTAAAATGAGTATTCCTTAACGATCTCTTTCTATTATTGCACTTTATTAATTATTATTTTTAAATAATAAAGTTGTAAATTAATTTAATACACAAAATGTTTTGTATATTTAAGGGAATACCTCGCAGCAGTAATTAAAACACAAATAAAATAGATTTTAACACAGTTTTACAAAAACGATTACATTTTAATTACTAAATGTATATTTGTGTATAAATAAATATACATTTTTTTATTATATAATTATAAAACAAAATAAATAAACAATATAAATAACCTATATATGTAAATATATATATAGAATACACCATACCTTTATTATATTTATATAGAATTGTTGTTTTTTTAGAACATATGTAAAACAATTATTAATTGAATATAAAATTGAACTTTTTTTGGTACTATATGAAATGTATCATGATAAAAACAGCTATAGTAATATTATATTATGATGATGATAAATAATTTAAAAAAAGGAAACGATGCGTGAATTATTTATTATTTTAATTAGGTCCTTTATTTTTCAGTTATATATTATATATATATATATATATATATATATATATATATATATATATATATAATATGCATAGTTATGGAAATTTAAGTTTGCATTATCGCATTATCGCTTAAAGATATCGCCCATTTCCAATGACATATTTTTGCTTTAATAGACGACTTTTGAAGAACGATCGAATATTCATAACATCTTGACGCAAATAAATGTAAAAATTTGGCAGATTATCAATTTGATAACATTATTTATATATTATTTATAAAAATTAATTTTCATCAATTAATTATAACTTTAAAAAAAATCCGTAGACATTCAGCGACGTTCTTTTATTGGCTGGATTGTACTTTATTTTGATATGTATATTTAAATAAAATAATAATAACAACAAAAAGTAAATAAATAAAAAAAGATAGTGCTCAATGCGCACACAAAATAATCTATGAAACAATATGTTATGATCTACTGTCGTCAGTCTATATATATATATGTTGAAATATCTTGAATTTCTATTTTCTTGTCAACTGCGTATCATCAGTCAAGTAAGATTATGACGTCTAACTGACTCCCACTTCTTACCAGATTATATAACATTGTGTATAACATTAGTTCATATTTCCATTATTATTCACAAATCTCTAACGAATAAGAATGAGAAGACGAGACGTAAAGCTAAAGAATATAAAAGAAGAAGACGAAGAGAGAAGCAACAAGGGAGAGAGCGAGGGAGAGATAGACTCACTTAATAGCCAATTAGTAGCAGCAAACTTATAAAGTCTGTTCTGTGTGATGCCAACTTCTCTCTCTCTCTCTCTCTCTCTCTCTCTCTCTCTCTCTCTCTCTCTCTCTCTCTCTCTCTCTCTCTCTCTCTCTCTCTCTCTCTCTCTCTCATTCAGTTATTACTATTCACTTTAATAAGATACAAAGTTATTATTAATGTCATTAAATGTCCAAGATGTAAAAGAGGATTATTGTATACTTACATAAGAATTAAAATCATCTAAGTTTATAATTTTCAACATCTTACAAACGATGAAATTTTGATACAAATTTATTACGTATCAATATTATTTGCATATTGATACAGCAGATTTAAAAAGATTCATATTTACGTCATTCTTTTTATTATTATTTTCAAAGCCTGATGCTAAACTTTAAGAAATAAAAAATAAATAAATAAAATGATGCGGAATTTAAGACTTGTAAAGAAACCTACGAGATTTTGGAATACGTACATAATCTGTCATTATTAACTGCAAATTATGTATTCATGTTTTTTTATATAAAAAATAACGTAAATATAAGGGAATTTAGCGTGTGAGAAATTTTATTTAAAAATGTTCACGCCATGAGCTGTCAAACATTTTAATGAAAACTGTAAATAAAACGTAAAATTACAATTTATGAAAGAAGTTTACTCTCCTTTACTTATATAAGAAGCATACATTACACATTTTCTTATTCTTTAGTCCTTAAAATATTCGACATTTTATATAAGTAAAAAAGTTTTTTTTTTTTTTTTTTTTTGAAATCTTAAGGGATTTTCAGGTGTTATTTATTGAAGTGAAAACTTAGTAATGGCAAAAAAGAGATTAAATTTTTTTCTATCAGAACAAGTTAAGCTTAACCATTGAATTATATTGTGTAAAAAGTATCACTACATGAATATATAGAATTTATATAACATACGAGAAAGAAAAAAAAAAAAAGAAAGAAAAAAGCTATTACAACCTTACTGAGTTGAACGAAAGAAATGGTCACTTTTCTAAAAGAAAAAGAAGGTAAAAAATAATCATAAAAATGAATATTGCACTGCAGTTACCGTTTATTTGAACTTTTATGCAGTACATTCGTTTTTAACTGACTTATTTTCTAGACTATATTTTTTCTCTTACTGACTTTCATACATACAAGACCGTTTTACTATAATATTCATTCTCTTTTGTTAAAGTCTTATAAACGTTAGAAAAACATTTTATGTAATACCTATAACATATATTAACTAAAAAGTTAACTTTTTCTCAGTTAAACTTTAAGCCACAAACTAACCAAGTTTTCTCATATATGTTTCCAACAGTTGCATAACATACACAGTACAGAAAATAAGTCCTTGTTTTGCTAAAAACAACTTGATATATCACATAAAACTTTAATTTTATTTATGAAGTATAAAAGTTAATTCAATTAAATATTTAATATATTATAAAAAATTGTTTATATGAATTATATAAATTGTATTGAATTTGGAAATGATTCATCAATTTACCGTACCTCATTTATTTCTTATAGAACAAAAGGTTCATGTTTTTATTTTGTTATATAATTATTGGTATACAGTACATATGTTACTTAACTTTTCTTTTTCTTTTTTAATCTCTGATTATTTGTGAGAATCAGTGATAGTTGGTTAGAAAAAAATATATTGATCTAAAATTACTAGAAAAAATAAAACGACTCATTTTGATGTATATGTACCAAAAATTGTAACTTTGCAAATCTAATGTTACTTGTTCACTTCCACCAAATATAATTGTGCGTATCAATTTACGTAGTCAGGAAATATAGTTAAAAAAAAAGTTGATTGCACTAAAATAATATTAAACTAATAGTTCAAATAGTGCAAACAAGGTATTAAAATAACACCAATAACACAAGGAATAAAATTATGCCAGTTATTGTAAGGTAAGAACATTTCTTTGCATGGATTTGAATGAAATGAATTTGTATTTTCTGTTAAATTTTTGTTCACGTTGTTTCCAGTACGTTACAAAATAGTTAAGTTAAAAGTTGACTAACAATGTAGACAATAGATAATTGTATTATATTTTATAACATAAATCATCGATTTGAATGGGGTTCTCTTTGTATATTTTTTTTAAATTGTTACCCTATGTTCTTCACTTTAAACTCACCTTAAGTTCACCCAATATTAATATTAGATGCATATATATATATATATATATATATATATATATATATATATATATATATTATTCAAAAACATCACCATTTGTGTCAGAAATTGTAATAATAACGATAAAAAAAAACTAAAGAAATATAAAAATGTCAATAGCGTCTATTGAAGTTTCATGTCATCTGGAGATGACTTTTCAATGTATATTTTTAGCTATCAACATTTCAAAAACAAAAATTATATACATATACAAATATAAAATACTGTCTGTAGTATACGAAAAAAACAAAAAAAAAAAAATAAAAAAAAAAAAAAACTTACCACCATAACGAATTCTTTCCAACTGATCTGTTAAAATACGCAGTTCAGGATTTGAAAGATCCCCGAGCTGAAACAAATAAATATGAATAATTAGATTTGTCAAAAGAAAATCACATACACCTTAAAAATATTTAAAATATATATACATACGTATATAAAAAGAATGAGGTATATATCATTTCTGTACTATCAATTTAAAAAATACACATGATTGATATCGATAAAATTTGAGGCGTAACTCATTTTTATATATACATATTATATATATATAAATAAAATATATATTTGATAATAAAAAAGAGCAACTGAAATCTAGAGTGAAATTATAATATAACGTAATGGTAAAAAAAAAAAAAAAAAAAAAGCTCATGTATGTATAGTATATAGCTTTAATATCTCTAGTTTAACCCCTTGCTTCACCCACATGAAATGTATGCGTGTGACAGATTTATAATTACAAATCAAAAAGTGTGTGTTACAACTCGACATTGATATAGTATTCGTTATCGATTTTACTGAGAGAAAATATAATATAGAAGAAAAAAATTCTCTCTCTTTCTCTCTCTCTCACTCTGATATATACCTTAGTGTGGAAATATATGCAGTATGAGGGAGGATAGGGGGAAGTCTGTGCGGATTACATATTGACTGAAGTGCCGTGCGTTATTATATTTCTATACTATACATTTCACCTTATTCAACTATTATTATATGATATCAAAAAGTCTATTCTTTACAGTCTGTTGCACGTTCTAAATTTGTTCATTCAACTTTCCAAATTTAAAACTGTGAAATATATACCATTGGAAATTTTAGAAATAAATTTTATTTTATTTTGCTTGTAACTTAAACTTAACTAAATGCACCTTTTGCATTAATTTTTTTCATTCTCCTAAAAATATGGCCTGCAAAATAAATGCTCAGACAACTATTATTGAAATCGTTAATATTTCCATTGGGGAAATAGGAATAAGGATAAGGAATTTTTTTGACTCATGCAGTTCATAGTAACACTAATAAGTAATAAGTTACAACAAGAGTTGGTGTAGTTGTTATTTACATAAATATAAATTTTTGTATTCATAAGTAATTTCAATGGTCTCAAATATATTTAACATCAAACATAATACAATAATATGAATTCAGTCAGTATAATGTTTCTAATTTGAGTGAGAAGTATGTATAAGTATATCAATTTTCCCGAGTTTAAGTTGGGATCAAAATATTCAGTCAAAGGGTCAATTTCTTTCTATATAAAAAAAAAATCAATATTATATTTAACAATCATTTTTAAATTTCGGATTTCAAACATAAGCTAGAACAACAGCAATAATAATAATAAAGAAATTTGGTTTTCTGATATCTAAGGCTATCAAAGCTGTTTTATTTATTATTTTGTTTTATTATTATTAAATTTTTATTTTAATAGAACATTTGTTATATATTTTGCTAATTGTCTATGAGGAACTATATACGTAATGCTATCTTTTTAGATAATTTAAATCGTTAAAAAAAATTCGAAAATGTATTTTTCCTTCCTTAATTAAAACTAATTTTAGTAATTTCAAAAATATTAAATTATGATAAAGAATTTAAAAGACTAGCGTGCATTTAATAGCTTCACAAAAATTTCCTGTTATTAAATAATGCTTATACAAAATATGCAACAAGGTAAAATGTAAAGTTTTAAAATTGTTCCTCTCTGTATCGGGCAGTTGCTGTATACTTTATATATAGGAAATACATTAAAATATTATTACGATATAATGTATTATATATATATATATATATATATATTATCCATAAGTATAATATTTTGAAACAATATAAAAAAGTTTAGATAAAAAAATCACGTATTTTTGTCATGATGAATTGAGTAATTTTGTGGGGATGATGATCGCTTATTTTACAAAGAATGAGCTATAAAAAATTTTTGGTGCAAGCTGACGCAATGTCAGCGCGTGTCTCTTCTCTCTCTCTCTCTCTCTCTCTCTCTCTCTCTCTCTCTCTCTCTCTCTCTCTCTCTCTCTCTCTCTCTCTCTCTCTCTCTCTCTCTCTCTCTCTCTCTCTCACCCTGTACTCTCGTCGCTTTCCAATAACGCTCGCGACATCTTGCACAAACCAAAGTTAGGCAAGTAAAAGCAGCTGTGATGCCAATAATGGTCACAGGTCAGCACTTGGTCGTTAGCCACAGAATGCGACCCCGCGACGAGAATTGCAATCCACATAAGGCAAAAAAAAAAGTATGAAGTAAAGTAAAAGAATGGAGATAGAGAGAGAGAGAGAGAGAGAGAGAGAGAGAGAGAGAGAGAGAGAGAGAGAGAGAGAGAGAGAGAGAGAGAGAGAGAGAGAGAGAGAGAGAGAGAGAGAGAGAGAGAGAGAGAGAGAGAGAGAGAGAGACGCAATCAAAAAATTGTGCGGCAAAAAGAACATCAGTGCGGTAATTTGTTTTGATTCTCACAGGAATAAAACTTATTGGATAGAAAGAAGAAAAAATGAAAGAAAGAAAAAAAACTTTTTAGAAATTAAACTTTAATACTATTATAACGTATTGTAATGAAATAACGTTTCTTATTCTAAAAAGAAAATTAAATACTTTGTTAAAGTTAATAATTGAGTGAGAAATTGCGTACTTAATAAATCAACGTGAGAATTTCTGACGATTTTGTTGTTTACTTGTTGTAAGAGCATGGAAATGAAGATGCCTCACTTTCTCTTCAACGCACTGATATTTGACAGCAAAGGGAAGGCGTGGTTTGACGAGGGCCGAGTAAAGACTTTAGTTGACGTGTTTCCCAGCTGAGCCACCACCCTCCTCCCTCTCTCTATAACCCTGGGGGGATCATGTGATCAGTATGCCAACTTCACACTTGTGTCACCCTCGCTAGCACCAACATCCAAATTACCTGCCTTTTTTTTTCTCACTCCATTGTAATACCGGGATAAACTACCTCAATAACCATCAGATCATTTTATATTTTTCCTTTAAAAAAAAAAAAGGTTATTTAAAGACGTGTTCACATGGTGTGATTTTTATAACATAAATGTTGCACGTAACTGGTTAAACTTTTTCATTATATTCTAAAGAATATACTTCCCCATAGATTTAAATCGTTATATATATAATAATAATATATTATAAATATATATATATATATATATATATATATATATATATATATATATATATATATATATATATATATATATATATATATATATATATATATATATATAAAATAGTAATCCCAACGACTTAGAATTATAATGTTACTTTTTCAATACTAAAAAATAATAGTAATAAACATATACCTATAAAATGACTAGTTATTAATTATACCTATTTAATAATACATTTATTATATTATGCTTTCATCTACTTGTATTTTTAATTAATTTCAAACATAAAAATCTTATAAAATTTTGTATTATATTGCCTTGATTTTTAATCATACTTTTGTATATTATGTATTATACTTTAGAATAGTAACATAGTCGTGGTAGCGGAAAAATGCCATCAGTGAGTTGGATAAAATCTTAACTACTACGGTAACATTATGTTCTGACTGTAGCACTTAAACAGGTTACAGGTCGTTTTCCAATAATATTCATTGACATAAAGCATTTTTCAACGAACACTATGACTCTTGAGTAACAAACACAATATTCTAGATAAAAAAGTAAACTTATAAAATATTCAGCATTCGATTCTATTCGTCATGTAAATCTACCACTAGCTTTAAAAAAAAATTGTCGTATATGAAGAATAATAAATTTTATGTATTATAACTTTTGTTGCTATATAGACATTTTTTTTTCAAGATCGTAATTTATTTTTTATATATTTGTAGGGCAAAGAAGCACACACTTTAGTGTATAAAAATATTTATGAATGTACAAATTGCCATTTTTTTCTTTCCCTTTGCCTTGCACTTTAGGAACAATATTTTATTTTTAGATATAATACTATAAAGTATAAAAACAAATTCTTAGGCAATTTCTTGCATATTCATACAACACCAGGATTATTTTTTATTTTTAGTCTTGAAACTGGAAAAAAAACGTTCTAATTTTATTTAGAGCAAGGCGAAAATATGCAATTTCGCTGTATTTTTATTATTATTTTAAAGCCTTGCAACTATCCTAAAAAAAAAAAAAAAAAAATAAAGAAAATAATTTAGGCTTTGTAAATAAATTATAAATACATGTGAAAATTGAAGTAGGGAAAGAAGGCAAGGAAAGTGAGAGAGCAGAGCTAGTAAGGTCAAATCTTGTAAGCACTAATTCAATTAAATATACGTAGTATCGGTCAATGTGTGTGTGTGTGTGTGTGTGTGTGTGTGTGTGTGTGTGTGTGTGTGTGTGTGTGTGTGTGTGTGTGTGCTGTGTGTGTATATGCTTGTGCGTGAGGCAATCTACGAGAGAGAAACAGAGAGAAATGAAATTTAGACTCAACAAATTTTACTCTTTCAAGAAAGAAAAACAAATTGAAGTAACTTGTTTTATAAAAGTGCTGAAAATCTATATAGATTTAAAGCCTTTTAAACATTAATCTTTGCAGCTAAAAAAGCACATTTTCTTTAATATATATATATATATATATATATATATATATATATATATATATATATATATATATATACACACACACACACAGTAGCATGGTCAGATTTCTTTACGTTATAAAAGCACACTTATTTATATTATTAGAGACAATTTACTTTTAAATGTAAAATATCAATAGAATTTATTATTTATACTTTTATATAGATTTTCCATTAAATGTATTAGTTCTAGTTTATTATTACCTCGTCTGTATTAATCGCATCAACACGAATAAATTTAGTATAAAAAAAATAATAACTTCAATAATACACAAGAATTAGTAATTTTTTTAGTAACAATTTTGTGCTGAAATTGAAAGTTATATAAAAATAAACAACTTAACAAAAAAAAAAAAAAAAAAAAAAAAGTTTAATAAAAATCTCACATTTTCAATAAAAATAATACGTACAAAATGCTACTTCTCAGGTGACAAAAAAAATGTTGTTTATACGTATACAATGTAAAATGAGTGTAAAAATAACAAGAGTTTTTTTTCCTTTTTCGAAGTACACTCATGTAATGTAAAAACATTTTTTTGTATTATTTAAAAAAAAAGTTTTTTTGTATAGTAATTTAATTCAAGCGAGCAGACTGAGATTAGTTAAAATTACTCTCAAAGTCTTAGTGTTAAACGTATTATATAATGTTATTTAACTCTTCCCCCTTTTTTTCTCTTCAAAAAAAGAAAAAGAAAAACCAATGAATAAAAAACAAAAGACAGAATTATTTGCTTAAAAGTATAAAAAAATGTTGTAAGATATATATAGTATTTTATTTAAATTATCTGAGAAGTTTTTTTCGTTCTCTGAGGTTTATAAGATTTTTTTTTCTCGTGCGTATTTACACTTTGCAAAAAAATCAATTTATTTGTATTTTTTTGTCGCAAGGTGTATCTCGAGACGAGAGAAAAAAGTAAGAGAGCGACAGAGAGAGAGAGAGAGAGAGAGAGAGAGAGAGAGAGAGAGAGAGAGAGAGAGAGAGAGAGAGAGAGAGAGAGAGACTACTGCGGTGGATATACACAGCAAAACTCCATTACAAAACTTGGACCTATAAATCACGAATGCCAACATACCCCTAGTGGGAACTGAATGAGAGACCCCTTTTCTTAATCGAGGGCAACCTCACCGGAATAGTCAGCATGTTTATTTTTTCTCACACTCTTTCTCTCTCGATCCTTTCTTTTATCCTTTCACAAACTTATAAAGTGACACTTTTCTATATACCAAAGAAAAACCAATGGAAACTAATACTTATGGTCAACTATTTGAACAAGTATATATATATATATATATATATATATATATATATATATATATATATAATATATCTATATTCTAGATTTTATAATCCCTTGAGATATCAAGTCTGAAAAATCCAATTCAAATGTTTAGTTTTTTTTTTGTTTTTTTTTTTCCACGAGGCAAGAGAAAAGCTATACAACTTCCTTTAGATTTTTTTATTATTGAATAGAATTGAAAAGTGAGTCAAATGAAACTTACCTGAAGTAGAAGTGATATGCCAACTATGCCCTGAGCTCGGTACAGAGCGTCGGAAAAGTTTTGATATAATTGAGAATTGAAGCCGAGTATTTGAATCTGAAACAAACAGAGGAAAAAACATTTTAAATTTATAACATACTGTAGAGAAAGGTATAGTGCTTTTGTTTATGTTATGAAGGTTTTGACAGCTACACTTCGTAGCAAAATTTTATGTGCTCAACTCCCCCCCACCCCCTTTTTTTGATTTTTGCAAAGTACCCAGCATCAAACTATTCAACAGCTTCAATACTGTACCACTACATCATTCATTTTCTAGCGAGTTGTGACACAATTTTAATTCAAATTATGTTAAAAAATCAAGAAGGTTTAAGTATCACAAAGTGCACTAAAAAATAATCTAATTTTTTTTTTATATAAACATTTATTATATTTCAGAGGTTTTGGTTCTGATGAATATAATTTAATGAAAAGTAATGATATAATAATTGACTTCATTGAAATGTTAATAAACCCAACAAAAAAATATTTGAATAGAGAGAGAGAGAGAGAGAGAGAGAGAGAGAGAAGTAGAAGTTTACATTGGTTGTGATGCAATCGTATTGTTAGGTCAATGCGAGTTCAATTTTCAATTTATTTTCTATAAAGCGCGTGTACAAACAAATTATACTACCTCATAGAATTAGTATAGTAGCAATAAATAACTTATTTTGCTCACCATTTAATTAGAATTAGCAAGGTACTTTGTTCCTAGCTATTGTGTTGTAACAACAAATTAATGGAAAACAATCCGATTTTCTTTGTTTTTTTAAATCCCTGTATTACGTTTTTTCTTTCTACTGGTTAGTGAGACTTTATCAATAAAATATAAAATTCTGTTTGAAGAATATTTCTTTAGTTCAATTTAAATATAGAACACTGATTTCAAGAAAAGATTTTTGTATTATTATTTAAAGACTTGTTTTGATCGCTTTTAACAACCAAAAGGGGGAACATTTTTTCTCTCTTTATTTCTTTTTTCCAAAGCAAAATAACATTATTTTAAAATCTCGATGCAAATTTTTATTTCATTAAATCTTATATTTATTTTAAGTAATTATTTAACAGTTAAGTTGTAGAGATAAAAAGTTAATGAAGTTTTATTAAGTGTAATTTTACTTGATATAAAATTAATTATTCATCAATCTTATTAAATAAGAAAGAAAATTAAAATTAGTTTCTGAAAGAAAGAAAAATTATAAAATAAAATTATGTAACATAAACCTATTACACGCAAATACAATTTGTATAAATATATAATAATATTTTTCTTTTGAAATGTTTTATTAATTGTATACAATATACATTTTAAATATACATCTTTTATGTATAATGTAAAGAAAATATAAAATGTTTTGTGAAGAAAAATTCTTTTCATAATATTATTTATTATTATTATTTCTTCAAGAACCATAAAATATTTACAAAAAAAAAAATGTATATAAAAAATAAATAAATACTAAATATAAGATTTGTTATCGTATATTTTATAATTTATAACAAGACATGCAATCGTAATTTTAAAACCACACTTTCCCTTCAACCCTCAACATAAAAATAGTATATTGTCAATATTAAAATTTGCGACACGACAAGTATGACACTTTGTAATGGAATAAAAATCCTAATAATGATATATCTAAATATAATTATATAGCCTAATAATGATATTATATACTTAATTAAAAAAAAAATCAAATTTATTCAAAATTTGCATTTTTGTTTGGTTCATTGAAAAAGGAAATGAGTTCTCTCGCCGTTTTAAACCAAGTTACGTTAAATTTAGAGGTCTTCACGTATGTGCTAAATATATCGGATAACATTTACACCAAGTAATTAAAATTAAAGAACGTCACAAAATAAATAAAATAAAGGGGAATTTTTAATATATTTTGAATGTGTAAGAAAAAAAAATCTTAAAAAGTTGAGAATAAAGTGAAACAAAATGTTAAATTGTAACTTAAAGACGTAGAACACCTTGAACAAAAAACTTGCCTTATATCCTAACATACCCAAATATCAGCATTATTTTGGCCGGAGTCATTGATTTCTAATTTATTTTCCATTTACAAAATCTCAGTTGCGGGTTTACTACGTCACAGCTCGCCTGTTTCCGCGCGCGTGGACCAGGCGAGTTGTGACGTAGTAAACCCGCAACTGAGATTTTGTAAATGGAAAATAAATTAGAAATCAATGACTCCGGCCAAAATAATGTTGATATTTGGGTATTTTAGGATATTAGGCAAGTTTTTTGTTCAAGGTGTTCTACGCCTTTAAACAGTAAAGCTTATTATGTAAGTATAGGAAAATTGTTGAAATTTTGAATTTGCACGCTGTGTATAGTTTTTGCATACTCCTGACTCTGGTGAGGGTTTTGCTGTGTAGAAAAATCAATTATGAAGAAAATGCATATATGAAAGTAACGCATTGGAGAATAAATACACGATATGTTTTGGATCGAAAGTAGTATTTAGAAAAACCAAAGCTTCTATTAAAAAAAAAACAACAAAACTATCAATCTGAAATGTATCATGAAGTAAATTAAATATAGAAGCCATAGATAGTTTTATGACAGTTTTAGCAACAGTTTTCGATGAAAATACATTTTGATTATCCTTGCAGTAGTCTTCAATATACCCACCTCCCCCTCTACTCTCTGTATATATATATATACTAGTAGAAGCTAACTCCATCAAGCATAGCATCTTATATTATGAAGCCATCAAATTAAAGAAGCACCTTCCTTCTTCCTTCCTCTCCACCTCTCACCCTTAGATAGACTGATTGATGAAGTCCCCAATCTAATTATATCGATTTTAGATAAATCAATCGACTTCACTACCTTATAAATAGATGAAAACGAAAAATTTATTTCTAGTTAATTTGTAGAAAAACATTAAGTAAATTGCTTTATTATTATGCTGAATCACTCTATATTTCTTAACTTTATTTATATACAGTATAAAAAAAATATTAAATTTCATTTTTATTTAAATATAAACTCATTTTTCATACGGAAAAAAAATCTATATATATTAAAAATAAATTATTTAATAATAATAATAAAAAGATATAATTTCTTTTTAAATGAAATCACTTTAATACTTCTTAAATGAGAAAGAAATTAAATACATATTAAATTTGTTTAACAAGTATAATAACATTTTGTTGGTTTAATTCGATTGTTTGATATTGTAAAACGATAAAAATAAACAAGTGATAGTATGAAAAAAAAAATCGGGGAAAAGAGAGGGTAAAGGGATGTCTTCACAAAATCTAACAGAGTGAAGCCATTTGAAAGACGTCTGCGGCCTCTCTCTCTCTCTCTCTCACTCTCTCTCCGATGCCGCACTGGGGGTGAAATGGAAAATTCTCTCAACTGGAAAAATCGTCCTCCTTCTCCTTCCAAAAGATTTTTTTTATACCGTATTGACTCGACATCGGTTTTACCACAGCACTGGATTGAAATGATTTGAACTGTAACTAAATTTTTCTCTCCCTCTTTCCCTTTAAGAAGTAAAAAAAAGTGATTCTCCAAACATGTCCTTAAGGAATACAAAGTTGATGATATTATTAAAGATAGAAAATATAATATGTTTATAAAAAAAAATTGAAAATCAGAGATGCGCAAATCGAAAAAAAATATTCAATAACATTTTTTCGAGAGAGAGATTTACAGTTATAGAAACATGAAAAATATGCGATTGATTCTCTTGCAATAGAGTTTTGGCGTGTCATATATGTTGATACTTTTTGACAGTAATTTATCTACGCAGAGATATTTTTCGTTTTCAAAAATAACAAGAGGAATGACAAATCACGCTATGAATATGTATATAATAAGTGAGTAACAATATTATTTTTATATATATATATTTCTCCATCTCTCTCTCTCTCTCTCTCTCTCTCTCTCTCTCTCTCTCTCTCTCTCACACACACACACACACACTCACTCCATATGTTCCAATTTGTGAAACGATGGTAAAAATTTTCAGTTATTGTTAAAGTTCTGTCAATAATGCCATATGTCACCTCCACATAGTCAAACAAGGTAACCATATAATGCTAATTTCTCATGTCAGAGAATATCAATCATTTTATCTTTTTATACAGAGGAAAAAGGAAAATAATACGTTAGTCATATATCTTGAATTAATATACTCTAAAATAAGACTATATTTCACGCCACCATTCATACTTACACAATTTTTTATTGTAGAAAGAAAATTTATATTTATACGTAGCAATAAAAGTGACTGTGGCAATCATTGTTACAATATTTAAAATGTTTTCCAAAAAGTCAGAAATTTTAACAAAATTCCCTACATTTTCAAAGACTGTTTTAGAAGATATGTATTGAAATTGACTGTTGTAATTGTCACCTGAGAATACGACTATTAAGATACAATCGTTTGGAAGTACTGAGTTTGTGTGTTCGAGTATGGTATAATAATGATTCCTATTCGGGGGGGGGGGGGCGGGGGGGGGGAGGTTTGCACCGTCTAGACTGTCTATAGATTTTCCACGGTTTATCTAGCCTATCATGGCAAAAGCCGAGCTGTGTAGGCCATGGCCGGTCCGTGCATGTGTGCAGTTTTTATTGAACACGTTGATAGTACAATGTCTTGACAATACTATTGTAAAGTTATAGCACAATAACACAATATGGGGGGAAAATATACTATATAATTTTTTATATTTAACTACGTTAAAATTATTTAAATACTTTAAATAAATATTAATAAACGCTTAAAAAATATAGATTTTAGAAAAATAAATATACGATATAGAGAACATTTTACAATAAATAAATAGAAATTACAAATAAAATTTGAAGAAATTCAAAAATATATTATTGCAACTTTAATTAGAACATCTGCTTTAATGCAACTCTCTTTTTAGTCATAGTTTAAATATTTTGCATCTGCCAGTGGTAGCAATATAAAACGTTTTGATCTACGTTCTGTTCTGGGTGATATCAATCAAGAAAATATTTTTTAGTAAATAAATTTTAAATAAATTCTACAAGAGTATGCTTTGTTGTTTTCCGATATTCTGTACATCGGCAACAGTTGAAAATTAACACGCATAAACTTTTGAGAAAATAATAAAGAAGTCAAACTCATAAAATATTCATGACGTAAATATTTCCTTCCATATCTAACCTCTATATGCATTTCATATAAATAAAAATATTTTCCCCCTCAGATTGTTTGATAAATTTCAATTTTTTCCATCACTGAAGAAAGATTTATGTATAAAAAAGCATTTTTTTATATTGTGTGTATTTTGATATAGTAGTTTGTATTTTTGTCTACTTTATATATATATATATATATATATATATATATATATATATATATGGTACTATTTTTTTTAACCTATTGTCCAAGTTATTGGGGCAAAGAAAAAAAAAAGGGAAAAAAAAAAGTTTTGAGAGAGTATGTTATGCTATCTCCATACTTGCAAAAAGATATAGGGAAAACGAAAGACTATGAAGAGAAAGCAAAGTAGAAGTAAGATTGAGAGAGAGAGAGAGAGAGAAAGAGTAAAGTTTTTTGCCTGGAGGTCGTCGCACGGTTACAAGAAGAGGGGACACATACACACGTATATTATACGAATATAGAGAGCAATGCCATACTCACATACACCCCCTGCCCTAAAAAAACAAAAACTAAACTGACTCAAAGTCAAAACCCTACTCTCTCTCTCTCTCTCTCTCTCTCTCTCTCTCTCTCTCTCTCTCTCTCCTACATAGCTTTATCTTACAAGTAGTAGAAGAAAAAAAAATGAAACTAAACAAAAAAAAAGAAGACGAGAAAAGAATAAGACGATATCTTTTTCTATGGCAATCTGCAGCAATAAAAATATTAGCCTTTCTCTATGGAGCACTTGTGTTGCTACCTGTATCATTTTCTTCAACCCACCCATCCCCACCCACCTCACCAGTCTCTTCTCTAAACATGGTATATACAAATACTCAAGCCAAGATGCCTAGCTGCTTTTGCACGATTCTTCCAAATGGTACACATATACACAAGCTTTGGTTATACTTGCAATTCAAGAAGAAAATATTGTTGTGATATAAAAAACATCGTTTCTATTTTTATATAACTTTATATTATAGTCTTTCTTTTCTTTAACAAAAATGAAGGGAAAAAAAATAAGATAAGGAATTAGAATGAAAATATCATATAATGTAAGGCTTGCATTTTTATAACGAAAGTGACTAAAGATATTCTCTCCTTAACAATATTATGTAAATTAAATGAACTCCACGATTAAGATAAAACGTTTACAGCCATATGCTTCTTCATTTTCTTCTTCTTCTTCTTCTTCTTTTTTATTTTTCTTTAAAAATAAATTAATAGAGAGGGAAAAAAATTAATAAGAAAACTGCATAATTTTGTGACATAAATGCACTTATTAAAACTTTTATGACACCCTTAAGTATAATTAAAGATTTTTTGTTATTTTAATATTACTTCCTTATTTAAGATTTAGTTATAAGACATGGTATTAATATTTTATATTTAAAGAAGACGAAAAAAAAAAAAAAAAAAAAAAAGTTAGGTAAAAAAAAGTGGTAAGAAGAATTGCAACCCAGTGTAAAAGTAATGTTGTAATTTTCTTATCGTCTCAATTTCTCGTTCGTACATAAATCGCGTGCTGTCATGCATGAAAACTTGCAACCGTCATTATTATCACATTTGAACCATTTTTTACAATTATTATAATGGAAGAATAAATCTAATAATTTTAAACCACCCACCTATTGTACATACAGTTATTATTACACACTGAAACTATATATATATATATATATATATATATATATATATATATATATATATATATATATATATATATATATTATATATATAATTGCATACATTTTTCTGTCCTACTGTTAACTACATAACAGTTACTGGACGTCATAAAAGAAAATTTTTAAATTTTTAACGCAAATTTTATTACGATTTTATCTTTTAAAACATTAAAAATTTGTAATTATGTTTGTAAATTATAGTATACTGTGTATATAAAATAAGAACTTCAAGTACTGTTTAAAACTCCCTACAAAATGCAATTAAATTAAATAAATTTATTTTCGGTTATAAATCTAAATTTAATATTCAACTACATTGATTTATATATTTTTAAAAACACATTTACATATATAAAAATGTCAGGCTTAAATTATTGAAGACGTAAAAAAAATTGTTGTCCAACTTTTTTTTTTTTTTTTTTTTTTTATTTTTTTTTTAACACACAGTACATTTTGAATGTTGTTGCTTTTTTTTAGAGTGTTCTATGTGATGCGCTTGTATAGTTTTAAAAATAAATAAATAAAGTATCATGCCGGATTCGAAAGTGGTCATTTACGTGCTCCATTAAGCCCCAATACGCATACAGACTTTGACAGAATAACTCATTCAATTTGAGTATTCGATCTATTGGAAATAATGCGATACAACGCCAGGATTCACTATAGTGAAAAAACTTTATCCGTTATTCATAAATTCAAATGTGTAGCAATCAAAACAAGGGTGAGAGATAAAAAGTTATATATCTATACAAACTAAGTTAAAAGACGTATATTTTCAATTAACGCATCAAAAAATTTGTTGTTGTTTAAAAATATTTATAGATTTGTCACATTTTATAAAAGTCGTAATGCATATTTATACTATGAAATAAAAAATGTTGACATGATTTTTTTGCATTGAAAAAAATTTCATGAAATATTATCATTGTAATGATAAATTTTATTGTCAACACAGTTTTATAGAGTTATTTTATTTAGTAGCCTTGGAGCACTTGAGCTTTATTTAATGATCATAAAGAATGAATACCAACTGTAAGCTTTGTCATGTACTATTATTACAACTTAGAACATAATTTGACTTTATCCTAGATTGCAAATTTCATGGACTCACCATGACTGGTCAATTTACAGATATTAAACTTACCTCCGCGGGGAAGGCGTTTCCGCTGACCCAGTGCTCAGAGCCCGCTGCATCGTGCAGACCAAAATGCACGTGCAGCTCGTGAAACTGGTACTTGTATGAAAGTGGGCCTCCAGAGATGTTAACTGGCCTCGAGGTGTTGTCCACTGAGAAGAGAACGCCATGACCCGTGTTCATTAGAGAACCTGCGATCTGAAACACATATCCAAACATTCATTTTGACGTTCCCCTTTATAATGTAGCTATTGCACTGATCTATATCTATTGTATTGTTTTAAAGTGAATACTTAAGTCAAATTGTGAATCTTAAAAGAAAATTGTAGTATATATTTAGAAATTTAATTCATAATAAAAAAAATGCTAAGAAGTCATATATATATATATTTACCATGCAACTTTATTATTATTTGAAATCAAACTTGTTAGTAATTGATTCTTTCTGATAAATTGCTAATTTTATAATTTGACAGTTTTACTGATATGTGTACTGCATACAGCTACTGTGAAATAAAACTGTCATTCTAATTTATTTAGAGTGGTACATATTTTGATAATGAATTATAGTATTTCGGTAAGTAAAACCTCCATCATAATTTTATAATTGCATAGTATTTTCATTAAAACAGTTGAATGAGATTTTATGTTGCAGTATCAGCTCAAATATATGAATCCTCTAACTTGCATTATGTATTGCTTTGGCTTTTACCTGTTTATTCAGTATTTCAATTAGAATTTGCTTAATATAAAGATTCTACATTATTGCTCTGTTGACACGTTAATTTATTACACAATTTTAAACTAGGGTGGTTTCATTCATGTTAAAGTCGACGTCATAAGTGAGTACTAAATAACATTGGCCGGTATAGGAAAATGGCACATTTTGCCAGTTTAAAAATACTTTGCGATTTTTTTGAGAGCATTGATGCTGTTAACAGGTTGAATTAGTACCTTAAGTATGCAAGAAAAATAATAATAACAAAAAAAATAGCTAATTTCCAAAGAAAATAGCCAAAAACTACCTTTGCCCTATACTGAGCAATGTTATTCATTACTCAAGATGAGCATCGAAAAGCACTCAGAGTGACGTCATGCGCACACACCCTATACTTTCCGTTTAAAACTATACTCAAAATATTTAAAGATAGTATTCAAATGTAAAACGTTGACAAAATTCTGTCAAGAAATAGTCGTTTACTATATGTATATATCCACAGGAACATAATAATATTTTTCTTGTCGTATTTGGAGGCTACTTTTTCTTCTTATCTTTATTGTTTAATAACGTTTAACGTCACATCAGAGTGCGGTAAACGAGATTGTTACGTCAAGCCTAAAACGATCATCTGTCTTTTACAATCAAGCACAGTCTGTTTTGTATACTAATCCTGTCAACAGAGGTTTTATATGCATGGAAAAATAATGAAAACTAGATTACCAACGAGTAAAATTAATTTTCATTTAAAGAAAAGACATTCCAAAATTAGACTGTCAAAATTCGTTATAAAATATTATTGTTTTGACAAAAGATGACAACGTCCAAAATATTTTTTATATTTTGGTTATGCGGTTTGTTTTAATCAGTACTATTATCTCACTTTTTACATTTAAACTGCTTTGTGTACACTCTATGTCAAACGATGTCTAAAAAATAAAGTTAAAGATATAACTATTGATATGATAATAAGATCACCAATTTAAATATTTAAATAATTGCCCTTACTGTCATAGGAAAATTCACTTTATAAAGGACGCGATCAGGACAGAAGGATAACTAAATCAAACACACACACTGATAGATAAGGAGGGAAAAGATCATTACAACAAATTGTTGGTTGTTTCCTTTTAGGATTTGTATTGATTTAACATTTTGAGCAAATTACCATGCCAAAACTTGCACCTGCAATATTATTTAATATAGTTCTTATAAGAAAACCATTTTAAGTAGTAACATTTGTTACGATTGCAAGTGTACGGTACTTAACAAAACTTTATTTTGTTAATAGTAATATTATGTTTTGAAAACACTTTGAAAAAACAAGCATAAAAAAAAATCTTGTACACGGTTTTGTAACGCTTAAAGTATTGTCAAATTTACGGTTATGACGTCATTAAAGGTAAAAAAAAAAATATAATCAATACAAACGTAATGATGTAACAAGTGTTTGGTGTGCATACAATGAAATTAAAGTCAAAGTTGGACTTTGCAATTTTTTTTTTTTTTTTTTTTTTTTTTACTTGGCTCTAACGCCTGTGACGTTTTTTAAGTTTTTATCGTTAGAATTTCAACGCTTAGTGACCCCGGTAAAACCGCTTATTTAGCAATTCTTAAAATGTTGAAAAAAATGTGTACAATGTTTCAACACTTATTTTTTAGAATGAAATGAAAATATGAAAAATATTTCATAATTCTTTGATCAATTATCATTGAAAGCAATGATATTTTGTATTTGTTGATATTTAATCTAACTAATGAATTTTGAAACAGTAAAAAATATTTATCTATACAAAAAAAATTTTGGTGTATTATAGTATTATTTACTCGTTCCTTTGCATGTATATCTATTGGGAATAAAATAACATACCTTTGGTACTATATTTATTTGTTATTTCGTTATTACATTTTATAATCTTGTACTTTGATGACGAGTGTGTGGGACGTTTGTAATATACTTTTATTTAGCTCAATCAATGCATTAGTTTTTACCCACATACAAACACAAGTATTACACGCAAGGGACAATAAAAAAATAAAATCATGAAATTTTCATTTCAACAAAAATTCCCCTTACTCCTATCATTTTATTTACTCTTCAATTTATTTTTAACATTAAATCCAATATGATATGTGTATTTCCTCTCTCTGTAGAATTGTTTAATATTTTATATTTTTAAATTGAGTTAAAATAAAATTAGTAATATTAACATAATTTTTAATATATATATATATATATATATGTATATATATATATATATATATATATATATATATATATATATATATATATATATATATATATATATATATATATATATATATATATATATATATACGTATATATTTTTTTAATTAAATGAAGTTTAAAATGTGCGTGTGGATCTGTGCCTGATGTTACTCATTTTAAAAACTAATACGTGGAAGGTTCCTTTTTTTTTTAACTTTCTCATTTACTTTTAAAACACTAAATGATATGAAATGTCAAGAACAGAGCCTAGATTATTATTTTTTTTTATTAAGTCTCTCTTATTTTAAAAATATATACACATGGTTAATTTAACAATGCACTTCAAAAATAGGCATTGAAAAGTTATACACAGTTTTTATTATTGTAAAACTAACGGTAATGACGTCACTAATCGTTAAAATTTAAATGATCAAAAACGTTAGTAACGTCACAACCGTTACAACCTTATGGGGATGACATCGGTTTGGGTTGTATTTAGATTGATTGTATCTCAAAATCTAAAAAGAAAACTTCAAAACTTAATGCCACTTGAAAGTTGATAGTAACAGCTACCTATGATAACATTTTCAGAACCCGTGACCATCAGATAAGAGAGAAAATAATAATTGAAATTAACATGGGCTCTTATGGGACTAAAACTTCAACAAAAATCATAATTAAAATCTAGCATGGTAACCTCTCTTATTATTATTATTTTTTTTTTTTTTCATTTTTGAGTGATTCTTATGTATCACTGTACAAAATTTTAGATTTTTCTTTCTTTGCAGCGTTTTAGTCAAATCCCGCAGTAGCTGATTTCTTGCCTTTATAGATGAATCTAACGTCATTTAAATTTTTATGGTTATAAACTTTCAACGCTTAGTGACTTCATAAAAGTTATTTTTAAATACTCTATATTTAAATATTGCAAAACTGTGTACAAGTTTTTTAACGCTTATTTTATAAAGTGTAGAGATATACGTATTTTTAATTTCAGCAATAATTTAACGTCAAAAATATTGTAATGAGAATATCAATTGTATAATATAATTGAATGCATATAGATTGTTATTATATACAGTTAAAATAATGATGAGCATACACTTCTAATTATCTAGTTGATTTGTTTTATTGATTACTAATTAAAATTTATTGAACTATCATTATAAACTGCATAATTGCATACTCTGAATGAATGTAACAATAATGTTATATACATACAGCAATTTGAAAAACATATCAGAAAAAAAAGTGTTAATAATAATGATATACTAATTGAAAGCATAGCTTTGAATAATATTATTGCTAGAATGTTAACATGAATATTTTCATAAATTATTTAATATTTAAGATTGTGCTAAAAAGTTGTAAAGAAAGAAAATTCTGAAATTTTGCACAGAGATACATTAGAATAAGGATTCAAAATTGTAAAAAAATTAAGGGGGGGGGGGCACCATGATAGATTTTGAGTTATGATCTTTTGAAGTTTTAGTTCCATAAGAGCCCATGTAATTTCAATAATTATTTTCTTTCTCATCTGATGTTCATGGGGTACGTCTGAAAATTTTATTGTAGGTAGCTGTTACTATTAACTTTTAAATGACATGTTTGTAAGTTTTCTTTTTAGATTTTGCGATACAATCCAACTGAATACAATCCTTAATTTTATTTTCACATCGATTTTATATATTATTGCCTAGAAGTAAGAAATTACACAATTTATACCACAGTGAATGATTACCATATCACATAAATGTAGTTATAAATAATTCTGCTTTACCACATATATTATGTACATTAACATTCACGCTACACTGCATTTAGTAACGTAAGTACTGCAACATTACATTACTATATAATTAATCACGCATTTATTTTTCTCCGTATAAGAGAATCCCAGTATATTAATCGACTTCAAATAATAATGGTCTGGGAATAATTTACAATCTATCTCTTCTCTGAATGCAATTTAGTGTATAAATTTTGTACGTAAAGTAAACTACTTTGATTGTTACTTCAAATTATAAACATGTTGTTAATTTAGTATTTCATAGCTATTTAGCTTTGTCAATTTTATTATTATTAATAAATCTCAAATACTATTCAGTCTTTTACATGACTTATTCTAATAATCGTTGCTTAAAGAAAATCCCAATTATTTTATACTTTTCAATCTATTTAATTTTTGATCTTGTTATCTTGATATGAACTTTGAGGCTGTTTTTTTTTCAAACAATGTTGTCAAAATCTCCCTGTGTTTGGTTAAAATCTTACTCGTTATTTCCCTAATACACAAAGAAAAGTTTTCAATAAGCTCTTCAAAGTTTTCAAAATTCTTCAGTGCAATTAACCTTTTTATTTTCTTCTTCAGGAAAAAAAAAAAAAAAAAAAAAAAAAAACTTACTTTGCATATAAGGTAATTTTTCAAATATTATATTTTCCTTTCCTTTTCCTCTTTTTATTAATCACAAAAAAATTGTGTATTTGATGAAATTGAGCTACTTATTTTAGTTATTATATTTCTAGCTTAAATATGATTTCAAACTTACCCGCGACTTATCCATGTGCAACAGTCTGAGGTTGGGGTCGAAAAGCAACTTGGAAGGCTCGAGATTGATGGGAGATTGACGCCTTCCTTTATTACATAGACTCCACTCAGGGTTGATTAGACCCCAAAATGCTGGACCTGAAAAAAACAAAAACAGAACCTTTCATTTAGCTTTGTCTCCACAATCAGTGCATTAAACTCTATAGTAAAGATCCTGATTTGAATCCTTCTATCTACAATAAATTAACATAAATAAATGTAACTCAATGTTTTTTATGTGCTCTACAAAAAAAAAGTCGATAATAGGGCGAAAAAAGATTTAAATACCTGGCAATTTTACAACAAACAAGATTTAAGAACCCTTCTTTCACGTGTAAAATGTTATATTATTTCACACAACTCGTAATATCTACTTATAAAAAACTTGAAGCGTAAAACCCAAAAAAACATTTCCTCTAAAAACTTAAAAACAACATTATTTCACTAGATGAAATTTTTTCTCGTTATTATTTAGTAAGATACATAAATTAATTGCTAATAAGATACTGAAGGTTTTATATTTGTATATATTTTATATTAAAAAGCTAAGTATTTAGTTTAACTATAAAGTAAACAGAAATAACAAACTTTAGGGAAGTTTTTTGTTGTTGTTGCTGTAATTGTACATTATCTTACAATTTATTGTTGAAATTTATTTATAGTCTACGTACGGAGTAAAATCACAAGCTACGGATTTCCCAAAGTTATTTACGTGAAAAAGAAAGGTTGATAAGGTAACGTAAAAAAGTGGGTAATATAATGCAACGAGAGAGAGAAAGAAAGAGAGACACATACACACATCACATCAGTTTTTGCATTTTCCTCCCTTCAAATTGATGACTTTTAAACTTTGCAATAAGTCATAATCTTTACACCAACTTGTGGGAATACAAATGGCGGATCAATAAGTTTTACTCATATATTGATAAATCTTGTTATTTATTTGTAACCATATATGGATATATGGATATATTATATATATATATATATATATACTTTTTTATATGTTACTTCTAATTTATTTATTTCTTATGCAAATTTTTGTTACAATTTATACAAAACTAATCTAAAAAATTAATCAGTTTTTTTATTATTACTATTATTTATTGCATTCATTTATTATACTTTTAATATATTTTTTTATCATTGTAATGTATAAAAAACGTAAAATATATATATCATAAATAACTGCCTTTTTAAAAAAGCGAAATACTCTAAATAGGATTCTAACCATATTATTGCTTTTTCGATATTATTTTAGTTAAAATTAAAATACGCATACTCAAAAAATGCAATATCTTATGTAATATATTATAAAAAATTGTTTTTTTCATATAGCATAAAAAACAGTTCAAAAGGTCAACACATTCCAATACAAAATTTTCCCTCTGACCGCGGGCGGGGGGAAAAATGGAAACTTTTTTTTTTTTTTTTTTTTTTTTTCATCTTGAATATACTGTATAGGAAAAAAAGAGAGAATGTATCGCGAGGAAGAAGTGCCGCGGGATGTAGAGAGTTTGTGGCTCTCTGAAGTATATAGAACCTTTTACCACATGCAGATCAAATATCATACAAGCTGCTTCTCCATAATATACAAGGAGATCCCTCAAGTGGATCAAATTTTATACTATATAAATTTTTTACACCTGAATTGAATTACGACTCAAATAAAATATGTTCCAACTTTTTTCAATTTTTATTTCTATACTTTTCAAGTAAAATAGCTTCTAATAAATATTACTTTTATCATATGACTTTCTTCTGTTTATTTTTATTTAAATAAAATTATGCGAATGAATAACAAGTTACTATTTCATTGAACTTCAAATTTTAGAAAACTCATAATATTTATCTCACGCTTAATATTTTATTTTTTAAATCATACTCTAGTTCAAATATCATGGCGTAAAAAACAATAACTAACAATATGTTTTTTCCCCATAATATTTTATTATGATTTAACATTATATTTTTTCAATAAGCAATTTCATTTTTAATTACTTTCCCTCTAAAAATTGAATGATAAGCTTTATATAGATTATAAATTCCAATTATTAATTACATTTTAATGATTCAACAATAAAATAAGCATTTTATAAAATACAATACGTGAAAGCGGATATTATTTATTATTGTTTTTGTATAAACAAATATCAATACTATAATATTTTATCATTGTACGTATATTACTTCCCTTATATATAAGTTCTAACGCATCATGATAATTTATACATTATTTAAATACTAAACTACAAACCACATTAACTTGTAAAATATCTTCTGCGGTTCAAACATGCAGTTTAAATAATTTCCAGATCACACAACTCGAGTATGTTGTGGTTTTACTTTAATAATAAAAACTTACAATATTCTCTCATTCTGATCAATGATTTTGTGTGGAGTATTTGTGTTACTTTATAATATTCACTTTGTATAATATTTGTATTGCCAAAACACTCTGTGCTGTGTAGATTTTTTTTTTATGTTTTAATTTGTAAAAATAACTCCCTTTGCCTTCCCTCTTTCATATTTGTTCAATATATCTATACTGTATATTTATATATAAATTTCTCATCAAACATTCTTTTAACAAATATAAAAAAAACCTTTGAAGTAAATAAAAAAAAAGTAAAATATTATTTGACATTGCTGCCTCTAATATTAAAAAAAATCAGTTCATGTATAAACAAAGATAAGAGAAAGAGAGAGAGAGAGAGAATATTTATTTCGGATGAAAGATCATGAAATTGTTATACATATTAAAACAAAACAACAAACGCATTAATTACTTCTGGAAATGAAAGCAGTTTTAAACAATAGATTAAATATGAGACTTTAATATTAAAAAAAGAGCTTTATTTTGATGTCTGTTAGAAATAGATTAGAGAAAATTTCTGAGCTTTATCCTTTTGATTTAGAGTGTTTGTTATAGTATAGTAGAGAGAAATGTATGAGTGAACACGGAAGGATAATCCAATCACGCATATGTTTAAGACAATGTCCCTTTGCCAGTTATATTCTTCACATTAGCTTATGATATCAAATGAGAATTATTCATTTGTAAATTCATGAAATTGTTTTTATTTATCTTCTTTTACCAGCATATTATATGATACTTTCAATATCTCGATGCTGTATGCTGTTATTGCATTACAATTTTGTTCGTTCTTTATATTGATAGTCATTGATGGTTTATAAAAGTTAACTCACTTTCTAGTTTCAATTCCTCGCTTACTGTTAGTATTGGTATTTTAAAAAAGAAATTGTTTACATTATGAAATTTTACATAAATGCATAAATTATTAAAAAAAAAACATTAGGATTTATATCACACAACAATTGATGAAACTTACATAAATAATATTAATAGTTTGTCTCAAAACCCAACTGTAGCGCCGTAGCAGTGATCAGAAAATTTCAATTTATGCAACCCGCACAACAATTTTATACTAGTTGTTGAAGGTTTTTGACGTCAGACACTGGCAAATAGTTTACTGTACAGTATTTCCACGATTCCTTGAGGGGCAACATTTTTACATTCTGATAAAAATTGGTATCAGTTTTGGAGATCTCATTTTGTGTTTAATCATTAAAAAGTACATCTTGTGTCATGTGTTCTATGGCTTTAATAGACCAATTTAATAGAATTAATAGAATATAATTTTTATTTAATACAATTTATTAGAATTAAAATAAAAATAATGACATAATATTTCAGGGTTAGTAAATTCAATGCCAATGTTTCTTTTTTCACATTTGAAAGCTTGTAATTTTGCAATTATTTTTGGGTACTTTCCGAGTAAAAGATAAACAATATTATAAATACTTGATAATAGTTTGAATTTTCTTTTTCTCCGTTTCATGTTTTTTAAAACTAACATTTTTGTGCAAGGTTTGCTCATCTTAAATTTTACGCATGTAAATTTTATTTGGTATGCAATTATAATCTCATGATTTGAATCTGATTTGTTTTATAAAACGTTACCACCAATGGATGTTTCCATAAATGCTGTTCTTAAACCCTGTTCTCTTGCACCAAAAAATGCGCATTCCATTTGAATAACCATAGGCGATCACCATTTTTGGTGCAGAGAACAGAATTTACGAACAGCATTATTGTAAAACAGTTAACCGGTAGGATAGATAGGATTCAAATATATTATTAAAACAAAGCAATTTGGATTGTTAAATAAATAACAAGTCCTGTTTACGTATATAGCACATTAATATAAACAGCTAAAATGTTTGGATATAATTTATAATAAGATAACTCTAAAAAAAATATTGTTATTAATTAATAAATATCAAAAATAATTATTATAATATGATAATATGACATTAATTTATTATTACCATTAGCATTTTTACAATAGTATGTTGTATCATTAATCATACTTAAAATTATATTAACCATTTTTTTTCTTCTAATGTTATATTATAATAACATTATAATACGATATGCATGCATTATGCTCATATGGTTTGTAAGATATGAATATAAAAAAAAAGTAGAGCTTGGGTATTGAATTGCATTTATACCTTGCTTGTAGGGCAGATATCGATCGAGTTCAGTGTGACATGCAATACCTTCTTTTTTACCGCTGTAATTGCACATGCAATTTTTTTCTTGTCCATGCAAATTTAAAATACTGATTTGCATGAAGAATAAGAAAACTGTTGCTGTGTGTCTTATATATAGGAAGTGAATAATTGTTTATTATTATTATTATTATTTATTTATACACTTATACGTTATACTGAAATATAATTAATTAGTTAATGTTTTTTTTTAAATACTATGTTGCCATTGTTTTAATACTTGGTATATATTTTTTGTAATCAAATTTAATTGAATTTTATTGTTACAATTAAAAAAAGGGTAATATAAAAAATATTGAATCGATTTTATTTAATTAATTAAAAATATGAAATAAATAGAAATTTATACAGAGAAGTTTTATTTTAATGGTACAGTGTTTGTATGTGTATGAGTGTGTGTGTGTGTTTGTGTGTGTGTGTGTGTGTGTGTGTGTGTGTGTGTGTGTGTGTGTGTGTGTGTGTGAGAGAGAGAGAGAGAGAGAGAGAGAGAGAGAGAGAGAGAGAGAGAGAGAGAAGAAGTAGTATACGATAGAGAGAAAATAACTTTACATTTTTAAAAACAACCTATTGTTACGTATTGTTGTTAAACAAAAAACCACAAAATAAAACTAAATTTATACAAATTATTGCTATATTTCAATTGCTCTTTCATGCTTTAAAAAAATATATATTAAAAAACAAACCTATTTCATAATATTATAAAGTTATTTAAATTGATACCCACCTATGATATAACTTAATTATTTAATATTTAGAGAGAAATGAAGAAAAAGCAACATTTGTTTTAAGAAATTTTTGATTAAGCTAGGTCATAATTTAACCAATTATATTATGATATCAAATTATATAGTTTATACTTTGGCGGTCTATATTACTTTAGGACACGCTATTATACCTCTATCGTGCGAGGAATAATATGTTCCCTATCTCTCTCTCTCTCTCTCTCTCTCTCTCTCTCTCTCTCTCTCTCAGTCTCATACTAATGGCTGAATGGCTCACTGAACATATGCACGTCACTAATTTAAATCAGGTAGCAAGCCTCGCAAAGTACGTACGATCACCCCACTGGAATAATAATCTTCTACTCCCCAAACATATCCTGCAAAATCAAACTTCACTTTTTTTTTCTTCCTCTTTTTTTAACCCCCTCGTATAAACCATAAAGTTTTTTTTTTTTTTTTTCATTTTTCAAAGCTTTGCATGATAAAGTATTGTAAGTAAAGAAGTTAAAGAAGAAAAAAGTCATTACTAAAAATCAAATTTTCTCTTACGAGCTTTTTTTTTTAACTTATACACAATCTAAAATCATGCAGACTTGATGGTTATAATAAGAAACACAACTTTTATTTTAAAGTTTCTTGACATTGTATTTATAATAAACACTGATATCCTGAAATCCAAAAGTTTTTTATAAAGATAAAGAAATTAATTTTTTTTAATATCATTATCAATGCATAGATATTGGAAAATAAAGCTATTAAATCACTTTAAATTTAAATAAATAAATATTATAATATTAGTAGTTCCTTTATACATTAAAAGTATTACACTTTTCATAGGATCGATTATTTCCCCCCATTTGTATTACTTTCTAATCTACACCTATTTTGATTGCTTTGATTTTGGTGGTGTAAGTGGTGAGTTTGACCTTGCCAGACTTAAACCTCACTACACCTTTTTAACTGTATTTTTGAATGAAGGTGATTATTATTTTTATTGCTATTATAAGGAAGTACTTGCACGTTAAGTAACATTTTGTGTAAGATTGTACTTTGATAATTAGCAATTACATACTTATTTGATTACGGTTGAAAATTATAAGATTCACAAGGATAAATTTTTAAACTCTGTAAATTGGAGACCTAGTATAATATTATAATATAAGAAATATAAAGCAACTTGTCGTGTATAATATTTTACGAGAAGAGAAAAGAATTGCGTGGTTGTAAAAACATGAATATAAATAGAAGACAAATCATGTACGTGTCACAAATAAAATTACACCAAAATGTACCTCATCATTCTTAATAATAAAACAAAATGTCTTTTATTTTTTTATATACGTTACACACTATTTTGTTCCTTTTCTTTTCCTACTAGGTACTTTATTTTATTTTGTTAGGCAGGTGCAGAACAATCCACGACTCAAATTAACTCAAGGTTTCAGTAATAAAAAAAAAAATGCTCTGTTATATATTTAAACACACCCATGCCCAATGCCACATGTATGTTATACTTTTTATATTTAAAAATAAAACAAAAGTAAAATAAATATATTTTAATAAAAACAACGTTTTTTTATTATTATTATTATATAGTAACCAATATTATATAGCTGGGTTTTTGTATACAAAACATAGAGAGAGAGAGAGAGAGAGAGAGAGAGAGAGAGAGATAAAAGCTACGTTTTTTGTGCAAGCCATTTTACTGTAATGTAGAGAAAAGAAAGAGAGAGAGAGAGGCATAAAAAATGGCAAGGAATCGTCTGAATATATATATATATATATATATATATATATATATATATTCGAGGCAAAAGTCCAATAAAGAGGGCTGAAGTTTATTACTTGAGCTAAACGTCTTGTAGAAGCATTGCACCTGAGCCGTTCGTTCGCGGAATACTCATACTCGCTGCTGCTTATTCTCTATGGCTCGCCGCTTTGCGCGAGGTGAAGCTGACTTGAGGGCAGAAAAGAGAGAGAAAAAGAGGGAGGGGGGGGGTAAGAAAAAAATTGGGGGGTACCACGACCGCCTCAATATCACAACTATCGACCTAACCAACAACCAAGCTGACTTTCAAAACTTAGCAAATGGCTCTTTTTACTCGATATCCCCAAATGAGTTCTTCAAGCACGGCAAGTAGTCTTTTATGTCAGAAAACTTAAAACTAAAGGTAAGAAAGAGAAAAAGTAAAAGAGAAGAAAAAATTTTCAATGTATGGTAGGACGGTTACGTAAATAAAAACTTTCTGTATTTTAACATGATATTTTTATATTCAATATACTTTATTTTACTACTTATATAAACTTCTTAATCGCAAGAAGTAAGAAGAGAGAGAGAGAAAGAGAGAGAGAGAGAGAGAATGTTATAAATTTAAACTAATTTTTATTCATAGTACTAATAATTTCAAACTTTACGAGCTCGGATTTAAAAAAAAAATCCAATATTAAGTTTTTCCTTTGCAAAGAACTTTTATATATAAAGTTTGAAGGATATGAATCATTATTATATCCTTCATTATATAAAACATTAATGGGGTAAATAAAAAAATAAAAAGAATATAAATAAATTTATTTCTCTATATTTTTTTATTTACTTCTTTAAAAATTTTACACATAATTTGTATCTTGAATCTTGACCTAGTCTGATATTTTTGTAATAATGGTTTCATGCGACCTGATTATATGTACTTTATTGCAGTTCGCCCCAGAAAGCCACTTCAATTCTATGCACTTCACTTACTAAGTCAGCTCGATATTTACAGCCTCCGGTAATTTAGTCAACTCAAGCAGTATACCATGCAAGATTTAAATACAATTTAATTTAAAAATATAATAATCAGTAAAATTAAAAATGCCACAAGCAATTTTGCATATTATGTACTATTTATAAATAGAACATACTATGAATATAATGCATTTAATTTTTTTTTTCTACGTATACTTATTTATTTGTTAAATTCAATGTTTTTTATTCATCTCATTATTATACAATCATAATACATTCAAAATATACACGCCAGGTTTATATACAAAGTAATGATTAGATATGCTAGTCAAAATAAAATATTTAAAATGCATAGTAAAAGTATGCTGACATTTCTGTCACATAATTATACTTTTAAAAAATAACACAAATTTATTTGATATCTGAGTGGTTCCTATACCTATCTGCTATTCTAGATTTTCTAGTATTAATAAAAAAATACAAGATTTCAGTTGTCAGATTAGTTTTTACACTACAAAGATTAAATTTTAATTTGATTTGTAATTAATTCACAAAATATAGGAAGACCAAGCTATGAACTTATTGGAGTAAATTATTGATTCTAATGCAATTGAACATATCGACTAACTTTTTTAGAGTTTCCAGTTTTTTATTATTATTATATTACACAATAAAATATTTAAATTGATACATTTTTATGTATACACAATTTTTGCAAATTTTAAATTCAAATATTTAAATATAGGAAGGAACAAAAATACATATAAACAACAAGGCTACTTTGATAGACAGGATAAAAATCAGATACATGGAAACACAATTTATAAGTCAATTACCATGATGGTCCCACAGGTGTCTTGGCAACAATCACTAATTACTTTTCAAATTTTTAAATAACAAAATCGAAAAAAAAATGTTGTATAGTATAAAAAATTATTGTTACACAAACATTGTAATAATTTTTACAGTGAGAGGGGGGAGAGACAGACACAGAGAGAGAGAGACACACACACATAGAGAGAGAGAGAGTGAGAGAGAGAGAGAGAGAGAGAGAGAGAGAGAGAGAGAGAGAGAGAGAGAGAGAGAGAGAGAGAGAGAAATTAAAAGCTTAAGCTATCATTTAAATTGGTATCACGTATAGATTATACTGAATTAAAACAAGCATGAATGTATATATATATTTATATCGAGGGAAGGTTTTGGGGTGGAGGTATAGGCGGGTTGGGGGAGGATATAAAATCAATGATAAATTTGTACGTGGATAACACAAGTATTGATGACCATCATAAATCAGTTCTCATTGGCTGATCACGTCTGTCACAATCAACCTCGCGGCTATATACGACAAGTTTGAACAAGTCACAAACTTTTGTACAAAACACATCAACCACGCAAAGACCCCTATAGCAGTGACGCTCGTAAAATTTGCTTCGAGCAAATTTTATTTATATATATATATATATATATATATATATATATATATATATATATATATATATATATATATATATATATATATATATATATATATATATATATATATATATATATATATATATATATATATATATATATATATTAATAATAATTATGATAAATTGTTATGAATTACTATGTTTCCAAATAAATTTTAAAATAGTTTTTTATGTATAGTTGGATAATACTATACATTAGAAGGGGAGTTTTGTGATTAGTGATTTGATATCTTTAAAAATATCAGATTTGTATAGAATTGTTTGAACAAGTAATAGTAGTAGTGAAAGCGGATTATTTATAAATTATTTAGAAGTACTTCTAATGTTGGATTCACTTGTTGTTGTTTTTTATTTTGACGATTTTTTACCTTTCACACAGGCATTTAGACCACCGCTTGTTCTCGTTCATAGTAATGAGTGTTACCATCGTAAAATAAAAAGACAGTTTGAGCACTTCAGGTCTGGTATTAGGAGTCCAGAAGAGTGCGGTGTTTCGAGCCTGGTGGTATGGTAAGATTAGAGGAAAATTACAGTAAATTACAAACTAGCCCAACTTCACAAGGAGATTATGGCGTCAATTGTATGTTCTATACAGTACCACGAAGCACATCATGCAACTCGTGGAACGACAAAACTCAAAGCCTGTATGAAAAAATAAGTACCGCAAATTAATACATATTGGTAAAATAAATAGTACGTATTTCCGGTATAAGTGATCTTTAATTTTTTCCATGATTTCATAGTAAATTTAAATCTATTAATTCAGTAAAACTATATTTACATATATCACGATTATGTCACAATTACGTAACATTTTGATGTTACGTATAGCTTATATTTCGTACTGTATTTACGAATGCGCATACAACAGATATTTCTATTTAAACTGCATTGCATGACTTGAATGTATAAAATAAATTATTTAAATTAAAAAAAATTTTATGTATATGTACTGTATAACATGTAAACGTATAGAGGTATATCATGTGTGTATACTTTATTCTTTTTTAAGCAACAACAGCTACAAAATAAAATGAGCCCTTGAATATATATATATATATATATATATATATATATATATATATATATATATATATATATATATATATTATGTGATATTATGTAGAATTATTTCTGTTTAGAATTTTAAATTTAAAAACTTTATTTTTAATGTTCTATAATATTGTACACAACACATGGGGCTCACATTGTAAAATATTTTTTTACATTAAAACTTTAAGATAAAATGACTTTTAAAGTACTTTTTTTTTGTTTAAGATTCGTTTTACTTAAAATATGTTAATGATTTAATATTATATAATATAATCTTGCTTTATTTTATAATATAGTAATTTTAATATCCTTTTTTACATAATAAATTAATTCAATTATATAAATTTTGGTAGTTTTATTTAAATATTATAATTTTGAAAATTATAATGGGTATAGTTTAATGTAGATTTAATACCAATTTCTAAGTGCATGATTTACTTTATATTAATAAAGTAATATAAGAATGATACAAAGATTATACACAGTATAAACCTAGAGAATAATGTATAATTTATTTATTTGAAAGTACACACTATCGCGAATATTATTTTACCATTAAAATACCTGCGTTTAATTTGCAATGTTTTTCTAATTAGAAAACAAGCACTGCATTTGAATTGTAAAACATATTATGATAGTCATGATCGAGTCATGTGTACATTTAGGTTGTTTATAACTTTTTATATCGTAGCAGGTGGAATACATTATAATCACAGGAAAAGAAAAAAATATCTCTCTAATTTCCTTTTCCTTTTTTTTTTTTTTTTTTTTTTTTTGCATTTTTGGACCCTGTGTTCTGTGTTTTAGTATTATTATTATTTAGAAAACTTCTACATCAAGATTGCAATAATTACAGGATAAACCTGAGTCCTAAAAAATTAAAATATCTTCATTCTATAACATGAAAACATTTGGAAATTTTATTTAAATTTCTGTTAAAAAAAACTAAAAAAAAAAAATGAAAAGACACCAGTTATAGAGGATGGATACTAGATACACATTTAGATGTTTTATTTCAATTTATTAATTTATTTTTATCATAGATATCTTTTAAAATCAATTATGGAGGCAGATAGACTTATGCTTGTATAATATCGTTTAACGTTAGTTTAAAATTTCACTATTTTGTTTTTATTAGAGAAAAAAAAAAGACACGCAAGAAGAAAAAGAAAACAAATTCGTATTTCCAATTATTACTCTGTCTAGAAAACTAAAGAAAAGGACGTCTAGAGAAAATTGTGGTGGACTCTTGGCGCAACAAAATACGGGATTATGTTGTATGAACGTATACCACGAAGCTTGAAGTAGCTTGAGGGCAAGCTTTACAACAAAAAAATAAGAAGAAGAAAAAGGAAGCGAGTTTTCCGCAAAAACGAGAATTCATGTCGTCACCCACACCCGGAACAGATAAATTCAAATAAACACAAAAGAGAAACTCTCGGAAATGTGAAAAATAGAGTAGAAAAGAGTTTAGAAAAATAAAAGTACAGTACAGAAAAAAAAAAGTTTTATTTTTTATACAAACAGAAATTTTTTCTCTTTAATTTATTTTAGTTTGTATACATAATTTTCCAAAATATTTGTTCAACTACCAATTTCATTTATTAAAACAAATAACAAATAAACATATAAAAAATCTATCCTGTTATTTGCTACTTTTTTAAAATTTATTATATCTGTTACATAACTCGTAAGATTTACTCTTTTTTTTTTTTTTTTTTTTTACATGTTAAAAAATCTTAAATTTATTAAAATTTGTTATCCAATAAATAAATTTTGCTGAAGTTAGAATGAAATCTTTATGGCATGTAATATATATTTTTTTCTATATATATTACCGTTTAAAATTTAAATAATACAATGCTGTGATACAATGCTCTCCAGGCAAAGAGAAAAATAGCCAGAAGTTTATCAAAAACCGTCAGTTATTCTCTTATCAAACTTGACATTACTCTCACAAATTTAAAACCATGTTCATTTTTTATTTAAAAAAAATGTAATTTTATGTTATTTATTTTCATACAGGTTTTATGATTAAATGAAAAATAAGAGAGAGAGAGAGAGAGAGAGAGAGAGAGAGAGAGAGAGAGAGAGAGAGAGAGAAGAGTAAAGATAGAGTTTATACATACATGTAGTTTATGCATATTTTAAATTATTAATAATATTATAATAAAAAAATCATTTATTAAAGCATTTAACGTAATCAGTAGCCTCTAAAACACGTTGTAAATTTTAATTATAATAAAAAATGCCCTAGTGTAAATTAATTTTTTCCACCTTGCTTCTCGAGTATTTTTGCATGTATTATATGTGAGATTTTTTTTATATAATATTTTTTTGTCTTATTAATTTTTTTTAAAGCTATTTTCATTAAATACCAACAAAGTACTTCAGATGAAAATTTCTTTTGAATAATTTAATGTTGTATAAAATGTAGGAAAAAAATCAAAATTCATTCCTCATTGCACTATAATATAAAGTTACTTAAAACTAATATTATGTTGTTTACTGCCACTTTGTTGCTGTAAAAATAAAATAAAATAATTTTGAATCAATTTAAAATAAAATATTAATAATAATGGGTCCTAAAAAATCTCTTTTGGGAACTAAATGTAATATCTTTCACATTGAAAGATTAATAGATCACTTGCAATAAAATGTTTTAAATTGTTGCAGAAAGTAAATGAAAACGATTCAAATTTATTTTAAAAAGTTCGGTTATTGCAAGTGGTCTATTGTGTGTGAGAATTGTGTCATTTTAATATAGAAAATACTGTTTCACTTTACGTTAAATTTACAACAATGCAAACTTTACTAACCATACTTACAAAAATCATTTATTAGAGCGCAACATTCATTTCTAGTAAAAAATTTCAGCACCTATAATAAATATTAAATTATTTTGAATTCTAAGTATTCAAATCAACTAATTTGTATATGACGTTAAACTTTCTAATATTGTACATCTTATAAATCAATTTCATCAATTATTTTTAAATATTTCTAAGATAACATGAGATTATAACTAGACATTTATCAATATTATATTTTAAAGTTTATTACATATGAAAAATTTTCACCGTCAAAGAAAATAAGAAAACAATTCTGCATATTATATCAATTGATTTAATATTTCTCCAATATTCCTTATGGAATAAAAATTGATGTAAATAATGTTATGTAGAGATATCTATATCAATAATTTTATATTATATAAGATACTTTATATTTTTGATATAAAAAAAAGTTGCATTAAAATATATTTCTCTGAAACTAAGGGAATTCATTAAAAAATAAAACTTTATAGTTTTCTAAGATATAATTTCTAAAGTTTTCAGGTGCGAAATCTTATTTAGTATCTTGAAGGAACAAGCTTGCAGGTATGGCGTGATCAGATGAGAGTTACGTGTTACTCTGTGTAAGATCACCTTGGGTTTTTACTGCAGTGTATGAGAGAGAGAGAGAGAGAGAGAGAGAGAGAGATAAGACTATAGCTGGAGATGCCCCCAAGGGTACCGTGTATCCACTCCAAGTACCATGCGTAATGGCTCTCACGTCTTACAAATATGTCATCTCTTTTAGAGCAAAAGTATGTTACTACTATAAATCATTTAATATTATATAATATAAAATAATACATAACTTTATTATATTCTCATAATAATATTACTTCTTTTTGTTTTCAGTTTTATTCATGTATTATTATTTGTTTTATTATTATTATTTATATACACCTCTTACAACTCTTACAAAATTAATTTTAATGATGATTTATTGTGATGAATGATGAATAAAAAATCTTCAATTCTTTAGTATTTTTATTTTCATTTTTTTATACTTATTATTGAATTTATTATTACAAAATTAGATACATTTATATAGAATAAGAGTATGATATAAATTAAATGTTATTCGTACACACAAAAAAAAAAAAGAAAAAAAAAGTTATAATAATTCTATAATATTAATAAAGAAATTTTTTGAAAAATAACTTTTATTTCTTTTGTTTACTAAAAATTTAACATGTCAATACCATATATATTATTATGAATAAAATTCGATAAACAGAAAAGTTGTAAAACAACATAATTAAATATTGTAGGGCGAATATGTATAACATTTAAAGTAAACTGAAAGGTGAAACTATTTCATAAACACACAAACATAAAACAAACAAACAAACAAGAAATTTCAATTGATGAAAAGTAAAATGTGGTTATTGACTTCAATATATTCATAAGAAAAAAAAAGTTGTTTCAAATATATATATACATGTATATAAAACATAAAATTCATTATCATATATTTTTATGCTTGTACTGTATTATAATTATTAATATATTTACTTTTAATTTGTTATTTTTGTCACGCTAACTATGATTATCTTAATGCTTTTATGATGTAAAATTTAGCTCGTTTGTATATAAAAAAAATAATTATACTATTAAATATTGTAGTGTTTTTTATAGTATTGTTATTATTTAAATTAAAATAACAAACAAGAAAATTGACTTTTTAGTTGTATTTTTATTGTTCTGTAACATTTTTTTTTTAAAAAAAGTTATTTATATTGAGATATCTTAGAGGGATGATTTATAAACAAAAGTTCTTTTGAGTTACTCAAAACTACATTTCATCTTTTATATCGTGTTGTATTCTTAGAAATTTGTTGTAATATTTTTACTCTTGGCTACGCAGTATTTTGACGCTGACTCTTTATTATGGTGGTATTGTGTATTTGGTCTTGATCGTGCTAAATTAGTTATAATTAATCATAAAATAAACTATTAAATAATCATGTTCATTCAAAAATATATGTAAAAACCATTTATTAAAGGGTAAGGGTTAGACTTGACTACATGTCTAGCGTACTTTCTTAATACGGAACCATTTGAACAAACACTCTGAAGTGACCAAATGGGAAAGATTACAAAAAAATAGGGAGTAATTTAGTTCATTAAGTATTTTTAATTAATTTTTCAAAGTTGCGAAATGACATTACAGGCTGCAACTTAAAATGTACTTTTTAGAATATGAAATAAAATTACCCCCTAAAATTTCTTAGTCTTTCATATTGCAATAATAAATTTTCTATGAAAACTCTTCCAAACCAAATATTATGGCTTTTAGATTAGTTTTGAACGATAAAATAAATTCAACAACTGCCTATTTTATTTTGGCTAACCTGCCAAAATACCGTTTCAACGTTGATTTACGTAAGTATCCTGAATTATAGGCAACCCGCTTGTCGTTCTTTGATTTTTTAACAAGTAAATACATTGAAATTAATACAGCCTTTTGGCTTTTAAATTAAACTTTTTTTCTTTTATTTATTTTTTTTAATTTACTTTTTGAACTAATTTTAGTGAAAAATATATGAAGTTTGTTTTAATTGAATTTAGCTTAAATATTTTGAGCGTGAAATAAATTAAACTCATTGATTATTAATTTTAAAGTTAATGTACAAAAAGTATCAAAATTATTATTTGTTATAGTTTTATTATTATTTAGCACTTACCTGCAAGAAACAAAATTTTGAGCTAACAGCTATTTTCGTTTTAATTTTTTGTGATAAAAGAAAGCTTTTTTTTTTTTTTTTTGCTATAATTTTAACAGACATTTTTAGATTCAGTTGATATTGATTATAATTGCCAGACAATGCGTAAATTTTGCTTTTAAACAAATGTAATATTTATAAGCTATTAATATATTATATTATTAAATTATAATTTACATACATAAATAAATATTGAGGGTCTCTCTCTCTCTCTCTCTCTCTCTCTCTCTCTCTCTCTCTCTCTCTCTCTCTCTCTCTCTCTCTCTCTTTCTCTCTCTCTCTCTCTCTCTCATTACTTGTTTTAAGATCCTAAGCAAGTAAATTAATATAATGTGTGTGTTTTTTGCCTGTGCTATGTGCTGGAAACGTAAACAATTCAAAGAAATAAATATATAAAGAAATAAAACATAAAACAAAAATATTTTGTAATTTTCACAAAGCTTCTTACTTAATAGAATAAATAAACGAATTCAGTTGACAAAAATTACCTTTGAGTTTTAAATAATTCAATTTAGAAAGTAAGTATAGAAAAAGCTATAGAAAGTTGTTTTTCTCTCTCTCTCTCTCTCTCTCTCTCTCTCTTTCTTTTCCTATTTTGAGAAATGGGTTCCAATTTGTGTGAAATGTTATCAGTTAGCAAGGTTAGTTGAGATTGTTTGTGTCTTGGCTTATTAGAGATATCTTGAGTGACAGAAGGGCTAGTGTGAGTGGACACAACTATCGTGACCCTAACTCTAAGTGCTACAGATTACTAAACCAAACCTTCACAAAATTAACTTGTTCAATCTAAAACCTCTGATGTATTACATGACAAATTTAATTATTTGAAATACTTAAATCATTTTATTATAAATTTTCAATTAAATTAATTAATAATAAAAATATGTTTTATTAATTATATTTAATATTTTATTTATTTTGTTGTAGCATTTAAAGCGCTTTAATTACGTTATTTTATAAATAATATATTATACAATCAATGTCTTTTCAATCATTATTTGTTTGTAACAGTGCAGATACTGTGGCATAAAATTTAACTTCATTGCCTTATCTAGGACAATGTAATAATATATTATTTTACCTTTTAAATTTAGAGTGAGCTTTTGAATAGTAAAATATATTATTATCACAACAGTGTGGAGCCCTGTATATACAATGTAATAATATATGGTATGACATCTTTAATTAACTAACATATTGCTTGATATAAACGTATTATTACAGTACATACATTTTCATCCCCTCGGTATTTTTTTATCGTAATTGCAAAAAAAAATAAAAATAATAATAAAAAAAATAAAATAACATAAAAAAAAGAAGAAGAAAATAATTCCAAATTCTTGTGAGCTCATAGTTTATTATTATGTTTTTGTATACTGATTGTAGGAGAAAGAAATGAATAAAGAATTTTGAATTTGAATTTGAACAAATTTGAACAAGTACTATCAGATCCAATGGAAAATATCAGTAAGTCGCGCGCGAAAAGGATAGCGTCTACAAATTTCCTATCCTATACCTTTGCGGGATCATGTTTTTATAGTTTTAACAATTTTTTTAACCCCTTCCCTTAACGAAGGCCGATAATATTTAAGTGAGAGATACTCTAAACAAACTTTATTTTCAAAGTGTTTTAAGCAAAAATAAAAAAATAAAGAACTTTTTCAAAATAAAAATTGTTTTAGTACCGATAACCTCCATTGCAATAATTTATTTTACCAATCAAAATTTTAAAATAAGTTTTCAATATTATTCCTAGATAAACTACATATCAAGCTCTCTACAAAAGGTGAAATGTAGTATCAAAATCTTTGGTATATAATGTGTCTATATTATTTTATAATGTTAATATATACCATTTTTGTACTATTTTTACAATCAATATCTATGATATAGATTTTTTTATTTATTTATTTGTCAACCAAAAACAGGCTTACGCCCAATACATTAGCGGTACACTTTAGTACAAATAATCAATGAATTACAATTAAATTAAAAATAACACACGCATGCACATAAACATTAAATTTGGATTACAGATTACGTATTATTAGATTTATGTTATAAATTTTATAACATAATCCTTGCTTTTCAACATTCCTATTATACAAACTTTTTATTGTATTACAGGAATCATTGAAGATATCAATGTTTATGTCATTACATAATGTTGTAGCTCTTGTTATAAAGGAGTTTTTAGTAATATCGTTAGTACATAATATACTATTGTGACTTTGTCGTCAATTCAGAGACATTTTGCAGATTAAATTTATGGAGTTATAAGTATGTCAGTCATTGAATTAATTTACGTTGTTTTTTTGCAGCGCGACTGTCAAACATTGCGTGTGGTGCAAAGTATATTATAGTTTGACATTTATTAGAGAGGGGAGAACTTTTGACAGACGTATGTACCTCAGATTCCTCATATCATTTTGATTACCTTTTTTCAATCTCACCGCCCAGTTATTTCAACAATTTTCGTATTTTATGACGTATATTATTAGATATTCTAATTTTATTTTAATAATTCAAAATTTCAATTTTTTTCAAATAATATACGTATTTTTTTTTTACATTTAAAGATTTTTTTTAATTCTATTGAAAAAATATTATATTTTAATAAAAAAAATTCAAGTGGAATATTTTTAGTTGCTTCATTTACATTTAATATCAATTTTTAAAGAAGAAAATTTATATTAAAATTTTAAAGGAAATATTATATTTTTTTAAATTTTTATTAAATTGTAAAGTTATGGAAGAAAAAAAATGTAATAATCGCAATTTTTTGTGGTTTTCTTTAATTTTTTTTTTCATACCACTGCAATTTCCCGTGTTTGTAAAAAAAAAATTTAAAAAAAAAAATGTTATTAAATTTAGCGGCTGCGTGCCAGAGTTTTGCCAATAATTGGGAGACAAGACGGCAAAGCGTCGATATTAATAAAATCCACAAAATATAGGAGGGTGGTCTTTGTCATCTCATGTTTGAGCTTGATTGAATCTTTCAACACATCGTCGCCTCAAAGTATAACACAAAGAAAACATCCCACCAATTTATGTCTCTTCGTTTGTCGTAGAGTATTATTATCGTCTTGAAATTAAATAAGAAAAAAAACATGAGAAGTTTTATAGTGAAATGAATTTTCCTTGTGACGTAACTTCTTGCATTTTATTTTTATATATTGTATATATATATATATATATATATATATATATATATATATATATATATATATATATATATATATATATATATTTAATTTTCTGCCTTATTGAAATATTATACATAGATTTTTGGACCGATTCTAAAGTAGTCATAGTTAAAAAGCTTGTTGGTAAACACTGTTTTTATTTTGTGCTCCGGAAAACGAAAAAATGACCATCACCTAATGATTTTCAAATGAAATTGCTCTAGTTTTTTGGAGCAAAGTAGCTTTACTGACACTTTATGAACAAGCTTGCCATAGAGTAAAAAACAAAAATATTGTATTCTTAATAAGAAATACATTATTTTCTATATTATAAAATATTTGTATTTGTGTCCTAAATTTAGAAATATTCTAATTGAAATTATTATTAAAAAAGGAAAGGAAAGAAAGTTTAATTTTATTGACGCTTTCATTACATATTTTATTTAATATTTTTCCATACAATTTTATTAATAAATTTTTAGTTGTAAATAATAAATAACAACAAATTGAAATTTAAACTCAGTTTCAATTTGATATTCATTTTTTATTAATACCGTATACAGCTCTCTATTATTATTTTTTATATATAATATCATATCTATTACAATATGAATTTTATTATAAACTATAAAACAATGACGAGTATAGTATATAATTATTTAAAATAGAATACTGTAAATTGATATATTAATTCTCTTTGTAATAATATCAACGAAGCGTGTATTATAAATAGAGAGAGAGAGAGAAACATTATAAATGTAAACAAATATATTAAATAAAAGCATTTTCAATTGTTTTAATGTTAATGGTAGGCCACAATCAGATATGTATACACTACATTACAATATTATGCACCGGCTTTGGTTTGTATTTTGTATGCATGCACTTATAGTGCATTTACATTTTCATAATGCAATGTACAGTATATCTTTGTCATAGGATTAAAGAGATGAAACAGAGAGAGAGAGAGAGAGAGAGAGAGAGAGAGAGAGAGAGAGAGAGAGAGAGAGAGAGAGAGAGAGAGAGAGAGAGAGGAGGGGTGACAAAATATACAACTAGGATATCATATATGTATTGTATATAATATAAAACTAAATTGAATTAAAAATAAACATGACCCAATTGATATAATTTTTTTATTTTAAAATAAGTGACTTTTGAATACAGTGTCAGTGCTTTTTAGTTTATTATATATTAATATCAAAAGAAAAAAAATCCATCCATGTTAATGATATTGCTTTATAAAAGATGAATAAGAAATTAAAGCAAAAAAGAGGAAAAGTTTCTATACAAGAGTAAAAATAAAATATATAATAAGAGAGAGAGAGAGAGAGAGAGAGAAAGGGTAAGTGAAAGTGATGAAAAAGGTTGAAAAGATTTAGAAAATGAGTGAAAAGAGTAAATAAAACAGAAAGAGAGAGAATGGTACTGATTTAGTTAATGGATCATCATATATCCCTCCCTCCCTGCCTCCCTTTCTCTCTCTCTCTCTCTCTCTCTCTCTCTCTCTCTCTCTCTCTCTCTCTCTCTCTCTCTCTCTCTCTCTCTCTCTCTCTCTCTCTCTCTCTCTCTCTCATCTCCTACTCATTGCTATTCCAATCTCTATAATATACGTTAACATTATCATATAACTAAAATCTAGAGAGCTAAACGTATTCATGTGTTGACTAGTTTGTTATAGAATTAGCATTACGTCGACAACTCAACGTGATCCTTTCCCCCCTCCACCTCCCTCCACCCACCTGCAAAACCACATTACATAATATATGTTGAGAGAGAGAGAGAGAGAGAGAGAGAGAGAGAGAGAGAGAGCATTACTTAATTACGATGATCTGTCAACTGTCGTTCTATATATTTCATCCTGCTCCGTAACATTTATATTTCCATAAAAATCTTAATTTTGATATTTAACTGTTAAAAGTTAGCAACTGGAAATTATAATTTCTTCTGTTTTCATATAACAGTTTAATTTTTTTTAAATAACCTATCTTTAAAAATATAATTTTTATTTGCAATTTACTGTAAAGGATGGCTTCTCTTTAATTTTCATAATTTGTTTTTCTATTAATGTTAAGCTATCATGCTGTACAAACGTGAAGGTACAGCTCTGGCCAAAAGTTCCCGAACGATTTGCATAGGCAACCCGCAACCACACTATGTTATCTTTATGAGAAAACGCAGCGGCCGCCGCTGCCCCGTTCGGGAACTTTTGGCCAGAGGTGTACATTCAAATATATATAAGTATATTACATAAATTTTGTATGTACAAAAATTAAAAAACTATTTTTAAGACATGGGGTAGTTTACAGCGTGTACTATGTAGTGTAACATATTATAACGATGTGATGTTACTGTAAACTTCTATGTCTAATATATATAAATAAAAAATTAATTACATGATAGATTACAGTTGTCTTGTCTTTTTTTAAAAATTAAATCCGAGACTATGCTAATAAGCTATGTACATTACATATTTGCATTAGTTTTTTTTTTTTTTTACTTGATAACTTATAGCTTGAGCATTTTTTTTCCTATAAATTTCTCTATTTCCATTGAAATAATTTTTAACATTATTAATATTTCTAATATTTTGCATGTCTTTTTTAAAATGCTCTTTAATTATTATAATTATAATTGACGTTCATAATTTTCATGAAATTGCACGGTTTGTTGCACCGTTGGGCAGTATACATATTCTTCTAATCTTTACGCTAAACAATAAATCTTGAAAATTCAAACGGAATCGTGATGCATTCTTTCAATCAGTACCAAATGTAAATGTTTAATTACTTTTTTTTTCATTATTGAAAAGACCCATTACAGACAAAACACTATAAAATTTTTAGTATGTGTTATTATTATATAGAAATATATGTTTGACCCAGGGAGTCCATACAACGTTATCATGTTACAACAAGCATTGGTCTTGTCAACTTAAATTGAAAGGAAAAAAATACAATAATAGGTAAATACATAATATTCAATCCAACAAAAACAAATACAGAAAAAAAGGATATAATATAATAAACATTAATTATGTTTCGATAGTTTCATAAAAAAAAATGCATTAAATATTAATATAGTATTATATTTACAAAAAGCTTTCGCTTTATAATGTAAAATACTACATTTTTAATTAATACTATACAGTAGAATATAATATATTATAATAATGTATAAAAGTTATATATATATATATATATATATATATATATATATATATATATATATATATATATATATATATATATATATATATATATATATATATATATAATGCTTGATTATAAAAGCCAGGTGTTACATTCTTAAGAATATGATTAAAAATGTTTCAAGTTTCTATCTTCTAACAAGACAAGAAGTAAATTTAAAAACAATGTATAATAAAACTAACAAGTAAAAGATTACTTTTCTTATAGACTCTCATCTCTATTGTTTTTAAAATAATAGAAATAATATAAAAACTACTATAAATAGAATATTATACTTTTATACAAAATGTATAAATAATAATAAGAATTTATAATAATAATAATAAAAAGCATATAGGTATAAAATTCACATTTATTTATAAATGTATAAAGAAAAAAAATTATAAAAGATTTTAACAATAGAAATCTCATTTGCTTACTGTAATTTTATGTAAATCTACATTGTTGAGTTAGGATGCAAAGGAAAAAAAATATTGTATTGAAACAACAAGTGTTGAGCCTAAAGTGAAGTGTGGAAACGATCTCTCTCTCTCTCTCTCTCTCTCTCTCTCTCTCTGTCTCTCTCTCTCTCACACACACACCAGATTTTTTTTTTGGAGCCACTACGGTGACGAGACTTTGCTATCAAATCCTCGCTAACACTTTGTGCCACGCTTGCACAACCAGAGAGAGAGAGAGAGAATTAAACGTGGCTGTATCATAAGACGAGACGTGTGGTGCGAGTGATTATGCAAATTAGCTCTCTATGCTTGTGAAGCGTGCGTTGGCATACGCCTCCTACAATACAACGCAGACATCATGTTGTAGCAACTCATTTTACACACATGCTTTTTTCACTTCTCTTTCTTCTTCTTTTTTATTATTATTTTTTATACATATATACGGTTTTCCAACCCCTCACAGTATAAAACCACATTTCTCACTTTTGTATACATTTACACACATATATAAACGTAGTACTTAAAAAATAATTTTAAAACAATTTTTTTTCTTTCTTTTTTTCTATATATAAAACTTTACTGAATAAATATATGTAAAATTTAATTTTTAAAAAATCACATTTTTATAGTCATTGTTCAAAATTTCTATTTAATTTTCTTTCAAAAGAGAGGAAGACATTAAAAACAGAATGATGATTTTCAAAAAGTTGACAAATTTTTATGACATATTTTTTATATTATATTATTTTTAAATCAAAGTTCTAAAGATTTTTTTTTTTTAAGTAATAAAATATTTCTATTGAAACTTTTCACTTTATTCTTAAAAAGTTTTTATTCATATAAAGAAGATATTATTCCAAAAGAAAGAGATTATATTATGATGATATGAAAAGAAGCACACAATAGGTCATACTCGCATATTTACTTACAGTTGGCACAATTGGAATATCTTTGGCATTGATTTTTGTCTTCAAGTTTTTTGGAAAGAGAGAAGGTTTTTGCTTGTTATACAATGGGTACGAAATTGGCCTCACTCACTCTCTGGATGTATGGAAGCTGGCAGCAGCTTGCCATATGGTATGTGCGTGGCTTTGGGCCAGAGGCTAATGGTCCCGCCATTTGCCAAACATACCATCAACGAAACCAATGCTTACTTTTCTACTATGAGAAAACGATATCCATATTATACTTTCTCCTCTATCCCTCAATTTCAACATCTAAACACATCCTTCTTTACTCTTACACTTAAAAAAAATAAATATAGAATATAACATCCCGAGTACTAGCAGCCGGCAAAGCTCTGTTTACTATAGAAATGAAAGTCTCAGACCAGATGAATTGACGCATTGAAATATATGTAGTTTCGTGACTCAAATTGGTAATAGGCTTTTATTAAAGAATTACTTAATGCCCTTTGCTTTTATTAAATATAAACTGGAACCTCACATTTTAAAACTAATTTCCACTACATGGTATCCAAATGTAGTTTTTTTTTTTTTTTTTTTTTTTTTTTTTCAAGGGGCTTTATTTTAAGAAAATACGAATACAGTAAGCATTAATTTTTAGGAATCGGTTGTATACGTATTCATCAAATATTTGAAATTACAAGTGGAAAAAAAAAAGAAAATAAGACAATCTGCGCAAATATATCTAAATATGAAGTCGTGGACAAAGCGTATGGGTTGTATGGGTTACATACATTAAGATATTTTGCTTCCTCGAAAGTGGTTCTGGGACATATAAACGCTATTTTTTGTAAGCTCTATTTTATTTTATTTATTTTTTAATTATTATTTTTTTTTTTTTGGTAAAATAAAAAAGCAATGTTAATGCTGGAGGGTATATTTAATATTATATATCACAATAACTATATTATAGTCAATATTATTCCTTGTTCAAAACATTCTCTCAAGCTTTCTATATTTAATATTGTCATATGTTTTACAAACTTTGTAAGTGTTATTGAAAAACTTAAATAATAATAAAACAAAATAAAACTTCTTCTTCTCCTTTTTTTCTTTTTTTTTCAGTGTATCAATAACATCAAAAGTTATTTCTATTTCTCACTAAAAGTTAAACCATAATACAAAAAGTTTATAGCATTACAAATCTATAATAAAATTTAATAAAAAATACAATATATTTTCAATAATATATCTGAAACAAAATTGTTACGGTAAATTAACTTCAAGAACAAACAGACGGTCTTTGGTAATTGTATTTATTATAACATAAAAACAACATATTTTGATCTCTCAAAATATAGAAAACGTAACATTAAAAGAAATTTATGTAAATATTACAAAATGTTGAATTTGTATTTTCTTTTCAAGCCAACAAGAGAAATCTAATTTGAGAAACCAAACCTGGCAGCTTTTGTTACTCATGAGAATATATATATATATATATATATATATATATATATATATATATATATATATATATTTATATTTATATTTATAATATGGAACAAATTCACCAGAGATTTACCTCTTTATTGAATTTTGTAAAACAAGAGAATATCGCTTACAGCATCAACATGTTTTCACATATTTTCTAATTTTATTTAACAAAATACCAACATTTATGTATTTACGTTTATATGTATGTACGTATACATTGCACCTTTTTATATTATATAATAATATTTTTTTATGACAAAAAATTTATATTCATTGTATAATGCAGTATATAAAACGTATAGGAAAAGAAGCTTTGTGTAGCTTAATCGAAAATATTTTATGTTATATTGAAAAAAATTTCATGAATAAATAAAGGAATTTTTTTACTGTCCGATCAAGATATAAAGAAATTTCTCAGTAAATTATATTTATTGTAAAGAAAAAAATATACGACACTTCATGAATTACTGATGGGAAAAAAACTGTTTTTTATATTTATACAATATATATTTTTTAGATGCGTATGTAATTCAAACCAGACTGAATATTAGCAATTTTTTGTAAATGCTGCAAAAATGTTTATTGTAAATCGCGTAATATACAAAACGAAAAATAAATAAATGATCATTTTATAATTAAATTACACTCAACCAAGATTAAAATTTTACCTCTCAAATTCTGCGCTTTTAAAAAAAAAAAAGAAAAATATAATATCAAGTTTTTTTAAATGGTTCTAGACTTAAAAAATATTATTAAAAATAGATTTACTCTACAATAATCCAAATAGAAATAACCTTATTAAATTTCATATCAAAATTTCTACAGTATTGATATATTTAAATATTTTGTAAAAGTTCAATAAAACTATTAAAAATTGACGTCATCAGAAAAGCAGAAAATAGACGCAGTTCTCGTTATTTATGTGAAGTAAGTAATGATCTAAAGAAGATGGGAAAGATATTAAATAACAAATCATTAGTAAAATATCAGATTACAACATTTTCTATAAAAAGGATCTGTATTTATTAATCTTTTAAAATATATCACTGAATATATATGTATTATATAAAAAAGTATTATGCTAATTGGATTCTTTGTGGTTTATATTTTGTAACTTTGTTGAATGAAGGAGCAAAGAGAAATGGAATAAAAAAAAAGGCTTTTCATTGAATGTGACCTGTAAAGCCTTACATAACCACTACTGATCCCATCTATCCATCTTACCATATATGTACTATCGTACTATCACACCTAACAAGACGTTTCACGTAAGGTTCATTTTATTATGTTGTAAAATAGTGAGAAGTACATTATTTCTCGTCAGTTTAACATTGTATGAAGTATATCCAAGGAATACAGGTGTAGTCTAAGTGTGTGAAACCTGCCAATATTCATCTTCTTATGGACTGAGAGAAAGAGATAGAGAGAGAGAGAGAGAGAGAGAGAGAGAGAGAGAGAGAGAGAGAGAGAGAGAGAGAGAGACCTTACAATATCAGTAGAGTGCCTGCCTTTCAATGTCGCTTTGAATAAAATTTTATCATCATTTTCTTTATTCAAAATCTATATAGACTTAAGTAATAAAAATATGATATATATTTCTACACACTGCATTGAAAATAATTATTTTTCATAAGTTAGTCTATACATTTAACATTGCATCATATTGTAAAGGTAATGACAATTTTGAAATATTTTTATCCAAATCCTTATTCATCATTTTACATAATCCAATATCTGATCAATATCTCTTCTTATTATACTGTATTATATAAAACGTAGAACTATAAGAATATTGTCATGGTTAAGAATAAAAAAAAAATCCTAAAATTTCCAAAATAAGATAAATTATTTCTCGTAGTAAGCTGAAGAAACTATTTCTATCACATGTCCAAGATCTAAATTTTTCAACAACAACAAAACGGTGCAAAATAGACTTTAAAAACTTCAACCTATCAAATTCCTCTCAAATTTGGATTCACATGCAGCTATAGAAACTGTACACATATAAACAAGAAAGTTTACGTTTGAAGTTGATGAGTTGGATAAGATAACAAATTAATTTTACAAATTGATGAACGTACTGAATGTTAGTAGAAAATACATTCCTTCAAACATACTGAAAATATAAATGGTTGACTGTAGAAACTCAAAACAGCTTTGTTTATTTTTGTTTTTGGTATATAATAAATAATGTACGAATTGCTCGAATCTAAATGTTTGAATGTTTAATTGCCTGAGGCTACTGATAAAGTAACAATGCAATCCAGTCTTGCATTTTCTTAGCATTTCTTAAGTGGGTTGCCACAGTGTCAACAAACACGGAAATAAGGAAATTCGTAATTTATACTGAATTTACGTCATTTTAGCATAAATGTTACTAACTTGGAACAGCATAAAAAATAATGATATATAACTTAATATTTATGCTATCTTACATATTTATGTATTATGCAGTATAATTACAGCTTAAGGCGGTGGGGGACCGACTTGGACCGGAAATCGCTAAAAGAACAACTATAGTTTCTCAATAATTTTTTGTACATGATTTAGTTCCAATAAAACAAACACTATAATTTTCAAATAAAACAAAGTAAATTTAAAATATATTTTTTTATACCAAAAAAAATTTTAATTATATTTTTAATTGTAAAAAAGTTTCTAATTTGACTAAAATTTCCCGCTCAAATTTGAATTTCCACATTTACATGTTATCTTTAAAGTGTAATAACTTAAATATTTGATCGTGTTTTCACATGTGTGACATAACTAAATTTTTAAGTAACATTTCTTCTTTACTTAGTGTTATTTATTATTATTCGCAACCGTCCTAGTTTGCGAGATAACAGTCGGTCACCTACCCCCTTAAACGATTTTATATAATGAACAAATGCTGCTGAAAATGAGCTAGCATAATTTTTACGTATTTATTTTTGTCCGTGTAGAGAGTGGACAAATTTATTCTGAAATAGTCTCCGTACATTAACAAGTTAAGTGAGGCAATTATGAGAGATTAATGAAAAATAATTTACCACGCGAACTTACTAATACGTTGATTTTTTTCCATCTGACGTACAAACTCATAGACGAGCTGTTTCATATATAAAATTATGGCACTTCATTAATGTATCATTTTAATACAACTATTTCCTTTCTTTTGTTTTTTTTAAGAGGCAAAATTAAAATAATATTAATAATATACATATTATTGAATATTTGAGCAAATATTATGAGAACAAATTCAGTATTAAATTTTATTCGTTAAGAAAGACATGCTTATTATTCTTGAATAAACTAACCTTGGTGTATTTTTAATTTCAGACATCAATATTAAGTTTCTCTGGGCTATTTTATTCATTGAACAAAGAAGCAAGATACGTGTGTGTGTATATATATATATATATATATATATAATTATATATATATATATATATATATCACGTGAAACCAAGAAAGACGAAGTGCTTCCTCCAGTTTGTGTGACGTAAGCGGCTGGACTGGACTTGCTATCCATTACCTTGCGGCAACGTGGGAGGCACTAGCCACTGCATCTTCTCTCTCTCTCTCTCTCTCTCTCTCTCTCTCTCTCTTTCTTTCTCTCGAGGAACCGACCAGCTAGGGAGCCCGGGCGTCCATCACATGGATATTGCCACTGAACACGCGACCTTACAAAACTAACGAACCTCTCTCTCGCACATGTATACAGGGTGTCCTCATAGAAATAAACCTTAATTTTACGAAAGTATGATGCAAAAAGTTATGTTCTAAGAAACTTAAAAAACGCTAAAATTGTATTGACCTAAAATTGAAAAGCAATATGTGGGTAAAATATGGTCAATTTAAATAGTAAAATTATCATATTAAAAGACAAAGTATAGGCTCATCTCAGAGCCAATAATAAAACAATTTTCTTGTACTAGGGCCATCATACACATAATAATCTGCCTGAAAATAATAATAAAAGTTTAATGAAAATGTAAGAAAAACTCATAGAATGTAAATTAGAAATAATTTTTATTCTAGCACAAAAGAGTCCTAAAGTTCATATAAAATACAGTATTATGCTTTGTTACCATAAATATAAAATTATGTACATAAAAGCAAGATATTAACATTTATAATATAAATCTAAAGATTTTTTAATATTATATATTAGTGTATAAAACGCAATATTTTTATAAAAATTTACCGATTCTAAGTTTGCGCTATTTTATTTATTATATTTTTGTCTTGTATTCTATTAAAAATTTCATTTAATTTGTAAACACTCTTTCTGTAATCACTTTGTACTGAACGGTATATTAATCAATAAAGTAATTAAAATTATACGTACATGGTATTTATATATATATATTTATATCACATACTAACTGGGGAAAAAAATAGGAAAGTCAAATTTAACGTAATTATTTTCTTTTATACAAAATAATTGTGCACTTTTAGATTATTTTTTTAAACCATTCTAAAATTAGAAATAATATAAAATAAAAAAATAACTACTTCTAGTATCTTTATATTTATTATTATTATTATTATTATTTTTTTACTATTCTTTTTTATATCTTAGTGTTTGAAAGCTTCAATAGAAAAAAGAAAAATAAATGTTTGATAATTTCATAAAAAAAAAAAAATTCCACGATTAAATTTTCATTTTTTGCACTAAAATTTTGTAGCTTGCTAATCAAACATACAATACAAAAAAATAGATCGAGATAGAGTTACTTTAATACTATTTTATATTTATGACATGAGACTTGACTATGGGAATCCTCTGTAGTCTAACAACGTGCGTCTTATCTCAACCCCTAAGACTACATTTGCATATTCTACAGTACATCTGCCCAGCAAACTTTATCGTAAGGAAGAGGTAACATAAGCTTACATTATTTTGGTAACGTTTATTCACAGGTTACTAATGATATTACAAGCCACTAAGGAAATGTTACTAGAACAAAAAAATAATAATACAATTTTAAACACACACACATATATATATATATAATTTTATTATTCAAGCCTAAGATATAAATATTTAAATACAAACAATATTTTGAATAATATATCATTATTATTATTATTATTTTAAAATTATACAATAAAAACAATATATTATTAATGATTTAAATAAATTTATTATTATAAAGGACGAAAAATAAAGTAATAATATGTTTAATAATGATAATAAAATGATTTTATATGTTAAATTATTAAAATTTTCTATATACTTTAAAGAAATTTAATAACTTATATTTTCTTTAATAGAATTTTATATTAAAATAAATTTTATACTTTTTATTGATGTTTTTGTATACAATTTAGTAAACTATGTTGGTCTCATTAGGTTCAATTTTAAATAAGCATCGCTACTTGTAAGGTTAAGTGCTTTAATAGCGTGCTATGTAGAGCTCAACTCACCAGGAAAGTAGCATTAAGCAAACAATATAGGGAGAGAGAGAGACAAACGGGAATTAAAGTTATTATGGGAACATATATATATATATACAAGGTATCCATACGGTACACAGTAGTAAAATTTAAGACAAAAGCGCACGGCGTGTTAGGATCATAACCATTACGTTCATAGGCAATGCTAAAATAAAGCAAGAGAAGGGTTTGGTTCCCTGCCCACATATTATGCAAAATAGTCTAACACACCTCTTAGAAAACTGTGTTACCAAACGGTAAAAACCATCAAATAGTATCGGATCTCTTTTCTTTTTCTTTTCTCTTTTCTCGTTCCTTTTTTTTATTATTATTATTTGGCTTACATATCCTGGAGTCTTTTCTTTCTGATCTTCTTATTCTCACTCTTCTCTCTCTCTCTCTCTCTCTCTCTCTCTCTCTCTCTCTCTCTCTTACTCTTACTCTACTCATCTCAATCACAAGGCATAACGATGGCTTTCTCGTACTAAAAAGGGGAGCTTTTCGCTACTTCCCAAACTTTTTAACACACGTCATACATAGGGCTTCCTTTCTGTCTTTTTTTTTTATCTGCAACTCAAGCAGATATGAATGTTAATTTAAGTCAATATTACATAAAATATCCTCTCCATTTTTTTTTTCTGAAAGCAAAGGTTTCAAAAGTGCTAAGAGTATTTTAAAATGATTTATAAGAATAATGTGCTAATTTAATATTATTTTATATTCTTTGTCCTAAAAATATAAAAAAGAAAAAAATGTATATTATATAGAACTCTTGTAATTTTATGATTTTAAATTTAAATCTATAAAATATAATAATTATTGAAATAAAAAAGAATGAAATAAATTTGATAATAACCTTTTTTTATTATTTTTATATTATAAAGTTAAGAGTATACTTAAAATAAAAATGAACACTAAAACATTTTAAGATTGATCGCTTGCCCTTTATATTATAATTTTTTGACATGACCTGACATCTATATTATTAGTTATTATAATTTTTTTTTGTCCTAAAATAAAAATGATGTACATTTTTATTTAAAAAAAGAAAGAAAGATTAATATATTTTTGAATGTATATTTTTTTCTTAACGTTATGATATGATCCATAGTTACAAATAATGCAATGTATACGTCGTGTAACAATGACGTGGAAAAGACATAAGGATCATAAATCATGACAGGGATTATGTCAAAACTCGTTCATTATCATTGCATATCTACAGGTCTCTCTCTCTCCCTAAGCACACGTCTCTATGTATGTAGGTGATGTCTCCCCCCCCCCCCCCACAGAAACTAAGAGAACGTCATAACTTAGTATAGGTTTTAGCGTGCGACTTTAATATTATAAATGGCACACCAATATCTCTTCTGTCATCGCTTTTCTCGATTCTATATAAACTTGAAGAGACGTAAACATAATCCTAACATGCGTAATTGTCACATGTCTTGTATCACAAACAATGCTTTTCTCTCTCTTTCTCTCTCTACTTCCGTTTTCTATGGTATACAAGAAAGTACACATATATACATATAGTAAAACCTTTTGTTATTCAGACGTATACGCTAAACTATATAATACGTACTGTGTGTGTACTGTGTATGTATGCATATATATATTATATATATATATATATATTATATATATATATATATATATATATATATATATATATATATATATATATTATACGTGTATATATACACACACACATACACACGAATAAGTTTTCATCATTGAGAATGAAACATTCCGGAATTCCTTGCCTGCCTTCTGTCTACATCTCCTTAATATAAATGTCTTTTCTTGCTAACTATGTAACGTCTAGGACGTAATATGTTCAAATGTATAATAATATTACATTTAATAATATTGTTATACTTTTTCTCTCTACCTAAATATGATAGAAATTTGCTAAGTATGAAATTGTATAGAATTATATAATAATTTCAAATTATTTTCTTTGAATTATTGACGACTGAAATATATATGAAACGACTTTGTGTTAAAAATATAAATCTAACACATCTGCTTTCTGAGAAGACCTGAAATAATAACAATAAAAATGTATCTTAAATGAGCTGTCCATTATTAATTTTTAAATATTACCACGGAAGGTTATTTAAATATTAACGAAATCTTTTGGCTCAATTCTGTGTAAACTTTAGATAGTATTTTGAAATACTCATTCTTTGACTAATGTTTTTAAAAACATGAGTTCTTTAGACTTTTGCATAAATTTTAATTTAATTCCAATTGTTGCGTATGTTGTGTTGCTCATTTAAATATTTAGAACTTCATCGAGCAGAATTGAAGAGAGAAAACAAAAACGTATTAAAAAAAAATTATAACATAATGCCCGAGTAGAACGCTAAGTATGACATTTCTATGATTTTTCAATGAAATTTCAATGAAATGTCCCATAACGATGACACAACTGCGATTTAATGAAGACAAAGTATGACAAAGTCACAAAAATAATTTTTTTTAAATGTCTAACAATGAAATTTCGATGACAAAAAGACGACATAACGACGACATGAAATTTTTTGTTTTTACAAAAATGAAATAAGTATGACAGCAAAAAATTATTGATGAAATAACGATGGCAGTTTTATTTTTCAAAAACCTAAATGCGACACAACGACGACAACGATTAAAATTCAATATGTATGAAATAACGATGACACGAAGAAATAATAATTTAAATTATTATTTCTTCGTGTCATCGTTATTTCATACATATTGAATTTTAATCGTTGTCGTCGTTGTGTCGCATTTAGGTTTTTGAAAATTAAAACTGCCATCGTTATTTCATCAATAATTTTTTGCTGTCATACTTATTTCATTTTTGTAAAAACAAAAAATTTCATGTCGTCGTTATGTCGTCTTTAAGTCATCGAATTTTCGGTTTTAGCTGGTAGATTGATAGAAAAATATCATTATATATAATTAAATAATAAATCTATATTAATATAACGTGTTTGATTAAAATTACTACTGACATAATTAGATTTTTTTTTCCTATGTGCAAAAATGCATGCTAAACGGTTTCGGAGTGTGTATTTTTCAATATTGTAAAATATAAAATAATTATATTATATTAGTTATTAGTGTAACGAAATTTAATATTTTACTAAAAATTATGCCAATCTAAATCAGCTTTAAATATAGTCAATGTGCTTATTATTAACTCTATATAAGCGTAACAAAAATTGTTAAATTGATTGAATTTTTATTGTTATATATTTCTTAACACGCGTACGATAAGGCAAATTAATTGCAAGCATTAAAAGAAAATTTAAAAAAATATATTATAAATATGTTTCAAACAATTCAAAATTTAGTATTGCATAAATTTATGGAAAGTAATAATTTAGTGCCAACACTGACAATTATTATAATCACTTATATAGCTTTTTTTTTAATGCATAAAATAATGCATAAAAAAATTATTAAATGTGGCAAATACATTGTTGCGTTTAATTAATATTCAATACAAGCAATATATTTGATAAATACATATTATGATTAGAATCCTGTACAAAATCTTTGTGGTAGAGCAATGTAATATAGTAGCTTTTTCCGGTGACTCTCAGACTTGAAAAAAAAAAATTTAAAGTCAAGAATTAATACCTATTTTTTCGTTTGTTTCGGAGGTTTTGATACTTTTTAGGGCAGGTAATAAAAGTTTTAATTATTTATAAAATATGTAATTTACTACAAAAATGACGATTTATTGTGTTTTCTGACTTAGATTTGCATAAAAGCTTTCACTTGATTACAAATTAATTAAGAAATCTGCAAAACAAGTTTCAAGTGAGACTTACATATTGCTGGGTTACTGAGTTTGGAAAGCTTTTTTATATAATATAATGCGAGCGACTCTACACGAAAGAAGAAAACTCCAACCCCGTATATAAAATTTCATGTTAGGCAGGTAGCATTTGGTATATAGGCACTAGATTTTATTAACAGGCAGGTCTCCGAGGTGGTCGCGCGGTGTACTTTGAAAGTTTGTCGTCGATATTTCATATTTTTACATTATTAAAATTTATCCTGAAAATTTTTGTCATCTTTATTTCATACATATGTCATTGAAATTTCATCGATAATTTCTAGTAGTATAATTTTGTCGTCATTATTTCTGATTTATGTCGTCGTTGTGTCATACTTATGCCATCGTTGTTTCATACTTATGTCATCGTTGTTTCATACTTATGTCATTGAAATTTCGTCGAAAATATTTTGCTCATTTTGCTAATATTTTTATTTTTTAACTCCATATAAATAACATGGGGCTAACGATGAAATAACGATGAAATGGGACACGTTTCATCGTTATTTCATCTTTATGTCGCATTTATTTGTCATTCTTATTTCATCGTTGTGTCATCGTTAAAATTTTACTCGGGGCTGACATTTTTGTTAGTCAAAAACTCTACTTTGGTACTATGAATAGTTTAGAAATAAAGTTCAAATAATTACTCAGACGTGATTCCTGCTGTTTATTACTATGTTTAAAAATTAAATATTTAATAAACAAAGCATTTGAGATAGTTATTATTATAGGTTTGGTTTCCAAAGCCTTCACATTGGCAAATGTGAAGGCGAACACAAGGTTCTGGTCATCCACTATCGGACTGAAGCTACCATACACTTTCTTTTATCGTGTGGCCATCTGCACATCCTTATTATTATAATTATTATTATTTTGGGGCTTTATGAAGGTATGTGCAAGAAAATATAATGTAACTCAAGGTTTATACTTATGTAACTCAAAGACATTTCATGACTTTCATTCTAATTTATTATTTCTGTGGTTAAAACAATAACCTGGGTTTTTATACAAATTTATATCTACTGTACTACGTCATATGGAATGATTCGTCTAAACAGCTAAAAACACGTAATTACTTGCTTCAAATCAATGAGATATAAATGATTCAATGTTAATTAGTATATAGGAGACAATATCTAAAATTTGTAATTTAATGTAATAGAGTGAATATATGGAATATACATACATTACAATATTATAATCTGCTATATACAATGCATGATATTTAGGTTTCAAAATCTAAATCTAGTTATATTAAATATTATATAGTTCCACACTCTTCCTATTTCCCCTACCCCCCTCTCCTGGCCTAACATATTATACAATATTCTATTTCATTAATTTGTAACACGTCTAATATTCATAATGAAAAGCAGCTTTTAATGAATGCTATTTTGTGGTTTTCACGCTACGCAATACAAATGAGACTCATTGAATGAGTACATAATATAACAAACAATACTAAAAATTAACTTAAATAAATAAAAACTAAATGATGAAATTTGTACTAACTGTAAAGTTTATTATTTTTTTATTTTAATCATACTTTTGTTTCTATTTATTAAATTCCTTTAATAAATTAAAAATATTATTTTATGATTCTCTATAAACACGCACATACTAGAGACTAAATACATTTATAATGTTGTAAAATACTTTGTTGATTATCTATCATGATAATATTGATTCCAATTATCATTCAATTATTATACATAAAACTCAAAACTCATCACGCTCCTTTTCTCTCTTTTTCTTTTTAACTTTTTTTTCTTTGTCATTCTTACTTTTGTTTTCTTTTCATTTCAAGCATAAAATTAAAATGCAAAAATAAAATATTTACTGTCACATATATATAAAAAAAAATGCAAAAGTTCCTAAATTTTGAAATAAAACACATTCTCTTCAGTAGAAAATAGAATTTTCCCCTTAAATATTTCTAACACTATTCAATCATAAGGCAAGGGCACGCCCTACAATAACGCTTGAAAAAACAATTGTGTTATTGAAAAAGTTGAAAACTCACCAGAAATTCCATCATATGTCCACCACTCTTCCCAACTGACACCAGCAACATCTGAAACAAAAACAAAACACTCGAAAATTAGTTTCATAAACCAATGATTTTTTTTATTATTATTATATGAGAACAAAAAAAAAAGTGATATCATTTGAAATGACATCGCCTGCGGAGTGCGTACAATAAACCCTTTGACATAATCTGTGTGGGAGGAAGTGAGTGACAGTAAGCTGTACTTTATAAATGTTTCCATACCTAGATCAAATAAATTACAATCAGTTGAGTTACCTTGTGAACAATACAATTAATTAAAATAAAAATTGTGATTTTTATTTTAATAATTTTTATTTAATATTAAAAATATTATTATATTGGAAAGAATATAATTACGTAATTTATGCTGTATTTATATCATTATAATATAAATTATGTTAAATTAGAATAACATACATGATTATGCTATAGAAGTTAATATTTATGCTTTGTAACATTATTATTATTAAGTATAGCATAAAATATAATGTTGTATTGAAAAAATTGTGTTGAAAATGAGCTAGTATAATTATTACATTTTTATTTTTGTCCATGAAAGTATTGAAGTTTTAATATTGCACACTGGATTGCATTTCTTTTTCTTATATAGGTGTGTACTTAATGATAATTTTTGAAAATATTGAGGCTCTGTGAATTGCCGGAATGAACTGGATTTGATACATCATTACATAAGAGCTTCATTGTTATATTAAACTCATTCGTAAACGCAGTTTTTTGTACTACATAACAAGACAAAATGACGACCACCTAATGCTTTTACATGGGATTGCGCTTTTTGTTGTTGCTATAAAAGTAGTAAATAAACGAAAAAGCCTAATGTTTCAATTTTGGTACTTTCTAAATTTGACGTATAATTTTATTCTTATTATTATAGCCTCTTTGAATAAATCCTACTATTTTTTATTATAAAGCATCATGTTGCTTTTGATAACCGTAAAGAAAAAAGATTTCTAATTTGAGACAAATTCAAGTATTATATATAAATAAAATTATAATAAAGTAAGATTCAAAAATTTAAATTTAAAGCAGTTGGCCTAATAAGCAGGATAGTAACAACAAAATGTAAAAAATACAATTTTCGAAACTTTTTGTTTACATTTTGCATCAAAACAAAATTTGATTTTACATTTTTATTATGTTGACATTTTTTCTAACATTCTAAATAACAAGAAAGTAATTCTGGTTTTACATTTATTAATAATTAAAAAAAATCTCATAATGAAATAAATTTATTAAATAATTTTTGCTTTGAAATATTTACAAACAAATAAAAGATGAAAACAAAATTGTAATTTAAATATTTTTCAAGTACTTTCAAAGAAATAATTTTAATCTTATATTTTCATTCTTGTATAGTATTCTTGACTTGTATTTCTAACCCTCGTTTTAAATTAAACAAAAGAAAAAAAGAAGAAGAAGAGAGAAATGATAAAAGCAAACAGTTAGGAATTATTAATATTATACGTACAATATTAAAATTGTAATTATACAAACAAATACCTGAACAGTGGAGTTCAAAAAGATAAGAAGGAGAAAAAATATATAAGGTAAAGTAAAAAAAAAAAAAAAAAAAAAAAAAAAAAGGAGGAATTTTTATGTTAAAAAATAAATAGAGGGAGAGAGAGAGAAAGAAGAGAGAGAGAGTTAGAGGGGTTGCAGTGCTTGTTTTTTAATCAGACTCTCTCTCTCTCTCTCTCTCGAGCCAATTAAGGGGATGAGATATTAAGTTTCACGCCTTGAGTTGTCTAAAGATGAGAGGCTAGTCAGCGGACATAGGGTACTTTATTATTTTTTCATCTTGTGTGTATTATATAATCTTAACAAGACGAGTGTAAGAGAGAGAGAGAGAGAGAGAGAGAGAGAGAGAGAGAGAGAGAGAGAGAGAGAGAATGTTTCACTATAAGAAATAAAATGTCCGTAGGGATATATCACTAAAATACATAGAAAACAAATAAAAAAGAATGTTTGTAAATACATGATACATAAATTTAAAATATGCCAACATTATATCAAAATGAAAATGAAAAAAAAAAAAAAATCTTACCTCTTTTTTAATTCAAAAATTATTCTTTAAACACCTACAAGAAAACAAATTTTAACAAGAGGTTTTTATTAAAGAGAAAGTATGTTTACATGACCAGTGAATTTAAATAGAGGCAAAATATCAAATCTACTAATTTTTTGATTTACTTTTATTTCATATTATCAGTTATTTTTATTAACTACAGTATTGGTTCACTTTCAAGTTTTAAGATACGAGATACGTATGTATATTAGTTTTATTAAGTTCTATATGTTTTAACAGAGTAGAACAAAGTTAAATCAAACCTCAAATATATTTAACATACATACATACACACATACATATCATGACGCCATAGTCCCTTTCGGGGTAGGCCAGTACGAATCCTTTCTAGTAAGAGGGCGTACAATGATCTGTGGCTTACCAGACCACAGGCTCTACCCTTAATACCACACTCCTCTGGGCTCCTAATACCAGACCTGTGCAGCTCGGACCACCAAATCTAACGACGGCAGCACTCGCCACTTTGGACGTGGGTTGGCCAGGCAGTTTGAAATATATTTAAACTAATACAATATAAGATATTTATTATTATAATTCAGCTATATTCATATGATATTTTTAAATTTATATTACATTAGAAATTACAAAAGAAAATCAGAAATCCTATAACACCACGCACCGGATTAAATAGTAAAATATTTAATATATTATTACAATCGTGCGTACATTTGTAAGCATGTGTATTGCTTGTTCTCAAGTGATATAAATACTAATGTTTTCTTCTTGTCTATGCCTTTAATTGGAAACTTCTCTCCAGATTTCATCAATAAGCAAAAGGATCATGTAATTTATTATATGTTAATATTAAACCGAACAAATGTTGCTATGTTTTAATTACTCCATGAATTCCTGTGCAGTATAATTTTAATACACTTTTAACAGTAAAAACTCAGATTTTTTTTTTTTAATGACAAAGGGCCATGTAAGTAGGTGTATATCATTTATGGCCTATACTAAATACAATTAATTATCATTATTATTATTAATATAATGATTATTGCTGGAATTATGTTGCTATATATAAATACATAACTAATTTTTTTTTTTTTTTTTACTTATACTTTAAAATCTAAGATAAGTTTCTTTCTTTTTTTTATTTCTTCTCCAGATTCTATGCAATATTTAAGATTAAAGATGTAATTTTATGTTACAAAAAGCATAAAATAAGAAACTAATGTTTCTTAATTTAAAAAAAAAAGGTAGATAATTTATTATCATTCACAATATTCTTTATAGAGTGATCAATAAAAGTAAAATTTATATGATCCAATATTGCATGCATATAAAAATCACTAATTGATTATTTCATTAAACGTTTCTCCAAGCTGTTACATTTAGTATAATAATAAATTGCTTTCTTCATTTTCTACACTTGGCTTTGACAGTCACAAAATATGATGTCAAAAGTCAATTTTACCTAAATTTACAGCATTTTATAATATGAAGTAAACTTAATAAGATTATGTTTTAATTTTATACAGTATTTCTTGGTCTAGTTCATAGATACATAAACATGAAAGTAATACAATGTGTAATGCAACGGAAACAATAGTGAGTATTTATATTGGTATTCTACTGTAGATTAAGGTACGTAATTAATTCTTTAATTGAAATTTTTATTTATTAGATAATTCATTATTTTGTACAGTTGAATAAAATATAATAAATTAAAAGAAAAGGGCAGAGGAAACCAGCAAGAGCCTTAATTCAAGAGATGATACGGTTTAGTGAAAAATATTACTATAACAAAGAGGGATAATAAAGTACACTTTAATCAACTTTCGGCACAAAACTTAAAGAAGTAAGTTAAAGAAGAATTTGTGTATATATCTTCATCATTCCTTACAGAGAAACTACAAACACTACAAAGTACTATAGTATAAAAACCTTGCTTTTTGCTTCTTCCTTTTTATTTTTTTATTTTTTTTAATAGTATTTTTAAATTATTAAAGCAATGTACAATTTAAATGTGTATGAAAGAATCATTTAATGGTAGTTTAAAAATGTAATGCTAATAATAATAATAATTAATGGTTTTTATTGGGCGAAATCAGGCGTACAACCTCTCAATTTAACCCAACTGTTTAACAGTACAGTCAGTTACAATATTTGTTAGTATAGCTTTAACATATAATGTAAAAATTATTTTAAATAATCTTATTGATAATTTTTAATTGTGATTAATTAGTTTATATACTTGAATTTTAATTTTAATTAAATTTCTTTTCACTTAATAGCAAAATTGTAGTCAAGACTTTACATAATAAGGATTATCAAGCCCTTACAACACTTTAAAAATGTGTTTTACTTGCTATTATTAAATAAAATTACCATAAAAATGTACCTTGAATGATTTATTAAATTAAACTTTTTATTCTTCAAAACTGTCAAGTACAAGTGATAATTCATTTGATTTCAAAAAAATTTAATGATCTAATAATTTTGAAATTACTATATACTTCATTATAAATTATAATAAACATTCAGTAAAATAGGCTCTAAAATTTGCGTATATCCATTAACATTAAACCTTAAATGTAAACTGTCCCTTGATGCTCCCCTTATTTTATACACCTAAATTTCCTTGTTTATATATTTATAATCCAACATGAGTACTTTCTCTTTTACGTGTCATAACATGACAGCAAACTCACTTTTAAGTCGTAATTTTCATTGAGATTCCACTTTTCCTTTCTTTAAAACCAACATTCAACTCTAAAAATCATTAAAAAGAAAAAAATTCATTTGCATTTGACTTTTATTTTACTTAAGAAACTGAACAGAAAAAAAAATCTTAATTTACATAAAAAAAATATAGACATTTAAATAGATCAAAAAGAGGGGGAAAAAAGGAACTTTTTTATCTTTATTCTTGGTACATACTTGTAAAACTAAAATGTATGGATTTAATATTAAAATTTCATAAAAACACGTAATTCTTTTCTTTTTATGATATTTCTTGTTCCTTTTAAATATTTAAAACTCAAATAAAAAAATATGAATGAATGAAACCAATAAAATTATAACAGAGAGAGTGAGAGAGTGTGTGTGAGAGAGAGAGAAAGAGAGAGAGAGAGAGAGAGAAGAAAAACAACTAAAATATCGTGCATTCATTATTACTGTTTATATTGTTTTCTGCATTCAAAGTAAACCCTTTTCATTTACGTAATATATTATTATTAAATAAACAAAAATGCAAACAAAAGAAAAAAATATTTTATTTATTATAATAAAAATTGTGTTGAAAAGGTAAAACAAAATACTGCTACTGTGTATTTTAACAAAAATTTCATTTTCTACTACATTGTTTAAAAAATAAACATTTTTTTTCCGACTTTACTTTTTATACTGGATAGATACAACATTATACATTTTGGTTACGTACGGTAATTTTATTTTTAGTTTTAGGCCTAATATCACTTCAGCATACTTTTACAATGAGATTGCAAATTTTAAAGTTAGAAACAAAAACAAAACAAAAAAACTATATCATATGCTAAAATAGAAAAAGTTGGCTATATGTACATACTGTACAACTAACCGGTATCTCCCAAGATGACGTTTTTTTTTTTTTTTTTTTTTTTTTTTTCTATCTACGTTTCTCTAGTGGTAGCAGAGCAACCAGCAGCCAGCAGAACGACGAGGCAAAATTGAAAATAATTAATGCATTAATCCAGCGCTCGGCTAATCCGACTCTCTCTCTCTCTCTCTCTCTCTCTCTCTCTCTCTCTCTCTCTCTCTCTCTCTCTCTCTTCTTTCTACACCCCTTTCAACATACTGTATATATACATTTGTGTGTGTATATATACTTTGTATATCCAAGTGCTCTATATACCCCTTTCTCTCTCTTAAATCCAAACATTGTATAGTAGTTGCAGGTAAAGTTTGACATTACATTAAAGCCTAAATTCACATCTTTTAATATTGAAAACTAATACTAATGTTATATAATATATAAATCAACATCTAACATCTCTTCTAATATGTTAAAACGTTAAAAAATATAAGAACAAAAATTACCAATTTGTTAATTGAATTAAATTAATTGTTGATTTTGTAATAATTAATTATGTATTTTAACTTTTACGCACAACAAAGGATACAAAAAAAAATACTAATTTTTGTGTGTGTATTTTTTAAATTTTTTATTCTCCTCATACCAAGTTTGGTAACGTTATATATTGTGGTAATGTTTGTAATAATCGTTTATTTCGTTGTTCTCGCACCCTAACATCATGTTAATTTGTTTTTCTACAGTATAAAATATGAAAACCACAATTTTTTGGTCATTACAATTTTACTTCTTCTTTTTCTTTTTCTTTTTTTTTTTTTTTTCCTGTTTTTAGAATGGTTATTTTACTTTATTTCTAAATATTGATCTTACTTCCAATAAAATAATTAAAAATTGAACTTATAATAAAAAATATTTCACTTTTATAAAATATACAAAAAAAGAGTATATTTAGGCGTTTTATATTTTTAAGCTGCCATTTAAATTATGGATTTTTAAGACTTAAATATTGATCATGTATGATCGCAACATTAACAGTAAGTATCATTAGATTTTTATGTCAGCTATTTCTGTTAAGACTTTTAAACCATACGTCACCTTTCAAATAAATAAGAACGAAAAAATTGTTAAAATTAACATTAAGCCTTATGCATCTAAAACATTGTTAACAATAAGTTTTTCATTAGTTAATGATCTTTCTCCTATTGAAATTTACAATCAATATATATTCCCCAACAGATAATTTAAAATTTCAATAATAATTAATAATTTTAAACAAGTCTAATGTAGGTTAGTAGAATTTTTAATTTCATATAATTGAAAAACAAACAAAAAAAATCAATAGTAATAGAAGATATATTTAAAAAACTAATAATGTACCGTATTAAAATTTAAAATGTGCAATACTGTGAATTATAATGCATAGAAAGTTTTATGGTTAATGTTCCTATATAAACTCTCAGTATAATAACCCCTTTACTGACACAAATTAACGAAGAATTTACGACAAAAAAAAAAAAAAAAAGCTCAGTAAAATACTGTTGTTTCCAACTAATTGCTGTTAATATAAAACTCTAAATTTAATTATACAAAAAAATTTTAAAAAGTGTTTTTTTAATGTTTAAAGCTTTAAATTTACTCCCTAAATTGTCATATTAAATATTATTCACATTCATTAAAACATAAAAAGAAATATTTATTTCACTATAAACCTGTTCTAATTTGTTCTGTTTTGAGATGATATTTTATAACAACGTGTTAACTAAAATGTGGTCATTAGAAACGCTCTTGAGAGGAAAAAAAAAATTAATGGTATGGTTTTAACTGACAACTGCTCTAACTTTTATGTCTGCTCTCTGTGCGTAACTTACGAAGCTTCTGAAGGTTATTGGTAAGAGCAAAACGTGTTAGAATAACAGACGAGCCAAACTAAACACTTTTTTAACAGCGTAAAATGTGCTAATCGTCGTAATTCAGTAAAAATAGAGCATTTTTAGTAAAGCTGTTAGGTGATTTGTAAAAAAATAAAACGAGAGAGAAAGAGAAAGGGGTTAGAGAGAGAGAGAGAGAGAGAGAGAGAGAGAGAGAGAGAGAGAGAGAGAGAGAGAGAGAGAGAGAGAGAGAGAGAGAGAGAGAGAGAGAGAGAATGAGAATGAGAATGAGAGAAAAAAGCTTTTAACTCACTCTTTTACTGTGGTGGTTAATAAACTAATATTTTAACTTTAAAAAAATAAATTAAAAATATATTATATAATGTTAATATAATACTCTTATCCTAGCACTTAAAAAATATAAAGTTTTATTCTTTGTTAATTTAAAAATAAATATTTAATATATTTATATATTTTTGGCTTTATTCCAAGGTATAGAAACGTGCATTAAAGAGAAAAAAAAATACATATAAGAGATGGAGAAATGGGCACCGTGCATATACAAGCCTGCGGGCTTTTATATATATACGTCTGTTGCCGACACTACAATAATTATTTCTCTCTCTTCATGTCCTTATCCTTCACAAGGATTTAATTAATTGTTGGATGCAGGCACAGCAAGCAAGCAAGCATAGCGCACCTGTGCGGGAGAAGAGGAGAGTTAATTAGGGAGAACTGCTTGTGAGAGAGACCCTCAAGGCTTTCAGATTTTTATCACTAAAGGTAAATTTGTCAGAGATGTTATATTTTGACTATATTTTTGAGATCAAAGCTTATCATGTTTAATCTAATTGATTTGATTCATTTCTTTAAATAATAGGACTATTTTAACGTAATATAATTTTCATATCCAATCAAAAGCTAAATGGAATCATCATATTATTTAATTGTTAATTGTAATTATCTTTAGCTTAACAAACGATATATTGGAGACAAGCCTGCAAAGATTATTGTTTGTTAAGTATGAAAACGTTCATTTAAAGTAAAATAAAAGTTTCTTATTTATACAGTGTGTATACTGTATACAGACTAAGCATGGGACATTTCAAATTTAATATGGTAATCATTGAAATATTTGGTTATTTCATATAATTCATGCAGTATTATATGTTTTATAAAAATAAAACCTCTTTCGGGAGCGTACTCTTTACCAGACAACTTATAACCAAATTTACGGCAAAACTTTTTATACTATTTAACGATTTTACTATATTTTTCACTCAATCTTATACATCTCAATAAACAAACTTTCAAAATATGTGCAGTTCAAACAACAATGCACTTTAAATCATAAATCAAAATTTATATTTCAAATAATTTATGTATCTTAACTTTTTTTTTTTTTTTTTTTTTTTTTAATATTTGAGAAATGTTTTCTAATTTTAATTTATAAAATAAAATATAATGTTAAAACATAACATTGAAAATTTCAAGCATACCTCAATAAGTTTTTCGTTTATGAATATTTCTAATAAAAAGTTTTTTGTGTGTATGTAGAAATACATTTATATCATGATTGTTGAAAAAAAAAATTCTTCTGCTTTAAAAAAGTGTTTGAATGGACGTCAATTTACTTTTACTGAAAAGAAAACTCTTAGCTTTATTCAACTTTTTTTTTACATCAACCAACGCGCATGTATAAAAAAATTTATTCAGTATAACATAATAAAAATTAAAATATATCTCAAAAACCGCATATCTATTTTTTAATATTTTATTCTTTGGCAAACATTTTTTTTTCGTCTTTTCAATCTATAAAAAAAGAAGTTTATTATAAAGCGAAATTTTTTTTTCTTTTTGTTATTTTTTCGACTATGAGATTTTGTAAATGAATTTTTTTTTTTACAAAAGCTTTATATATTTTTTTTCTTTTTTTATTGTGACATAGTATACATTGAACGCGTTTTTTTAAACGAGACGGAGGGAGAGAAAGAGAGAACGAGAAGTATTCGTTCAACACTTGAAATTGTATGTTATTTTCTCTTTCTCGCTTCTTTTCTACTCAGCTATGTAAGCCATCTATCGTGGCTTCAGAACGTTTAACCACTGAAAAGGAAAGGGAAGATGAGTTTTGAATAGTCGCGTGCGAGTCCTCTTGAGATTTTCTTACACCCAAACTTAAGTCCATATTAACTCTAGTTTAAATATAACATACACTATTTCTCTTTGTTAACATTTAGAGCTTTAATTTAAAATGAAAGTATTATATACACATTGTGTATAGTTTTGCTTCTTTAATTTTCTAGTGGCAGATTGGTATTCAAGAGGGATAAAAAGTTTCTTTTGAATACAAAAAATAGTTTTTTTCTTCTGTAACATGTTTGCCTAATGTGAACAATTTTGTTTTATTTTAAAGGTTCATAGGTCATAGATTCATAGTTTCCTTCTAGCTGACGAGAAGAATAATTTACGTCAACAGCTGAACTGAATATGAGTACTATAATATGTTAATAAATATTATTAATATTACGTGGCATATATGAGTATTTTATTATTTAGTAGTATTCATGAGTGTGTATTTTTAATATTGGCAGATGCTTTTAAAATTTCATTTCTATTTAAATTGTAACTGAATAATGTAATAAAATTGCGTTAAATAAAGAGGTAATAATTGTTACTGTTGTTATAAGTAACATTTCATAATTTCAAAGAAATTCTTCATATATAGCTTTTAGATAATTTACAATTATGCTTTCGATCAGATTATTTATGCGGTAAAGTGACAAGTGAAAAAAAAAATCTTAAAAGATTCCAACTCAGGTACCCAGAATAATGATTAAGTTTAATTATTTGAAAAAAATTTAATAAAGTTTGTATCTAATTTTCAGTATTACTAAATGATGTTTTAAATATTTATTTATAAATATTTTTTTTCTTTTTTTAATATCAGTTAAACACAATTAAATGTTTATAACACAATATCCGGTGGCTGTTATGGCAAACGCATCAATAATGTATAAGTAATTTTAGATTCCACTCCACAGCGTTGTTTAAACTCTACCTTGTTTGGTTTGCATGCTGGGGTGGCTCACGTCGAATTATCCGATCGACAGAGTGAATAATTTCTCGTCATTTTTTTTTCTCCGATATAAAATCACGTTTACTTACCACGTAAAAACTCGTTGCATTATATAGATATGCCCTGATTAACCCACAATAATTGATTTCATCATACATCGTCGTAAATCAATTGCATATAATGTTCCATTTTGATTACAAAAATAGCTTCAGTTTTGATTTATATTCAATAATTCAGTATAGAAATTCAATTCATAATATACTGTATTTTTGTATTTTAAAGAAATGTATTTTTCTTATACTGGAAAAGTTAAGTAAGCAATTTGAATAGGTTAGACACTTGGGCATTGTGTATGGGTACATTTTTTTTTCATTGCAAACAGTATAGATGGTACGAGAAAAAGAACTAGATATCGACCCTTGGGTTGTAGAATACAGCATGAAGAGATCGCTGGCCTGACTATTTTAACTGGGATGTTGCCGCGAAGCAATTTCTCCGTACATATACATAGAGAGAGAGAGAGAGAGAGAGAGAGAGAGAGAGAGAGAGAGAGAGAGAGAGAGAGAGAGAGAGAGAGAATGTATATGTCTGGGTGGCAAACGTATTCAGGTAATCATGCTGAATGTGAGAAGTTTATCTTTTGACTTGTCATCTTCCTCTTTCTCTTTTCTCGTCTGCAAAACTCTTTTTTCTTTTTTCTTTCTTTCTTTCTATTTTTTTTTCTCTTCCTTTTTCCTTCTTTTTTTCTTTCTTTTTTTCGCAATATATAAATTTTACGTTTTCTTTCAACACAATTTTTCTCTTTTTTTTTTCTTTCACATACAAAAACATTTTTTTTTTTATTCAAAGCATTTTTATTATTTTGTGTAAAAAAAGAACTCATTGTAAGTAAACAAACAGCCAAGTCATCGCCTCATTGCACACAGACTTGTGTATTTCGAGATAAACATGGTTAGTTACACCAAAGATTAATGAACATTTGTCAGCAATTTACAAAGAAAACTTGTTATTTTTAACACATTTACATTTCTCATAAAGCAAATAAAGTAAAAGTATTTTAACAACAAAAACTTGGTAATTTATATCAATTTTTGATTTTATGTTTTTATTGACTTCTGTCTTTGGATTATTGTACTAAACGGACAAAAATAATTTAGCAATAATTTTTCTATACCATTTTTAGCAAGAATTCTTCATTATAATGAATGTACTTGTTGTAACTCTTAATTGTTTCTATAAACTGCCTGGGTAAAAAAACAAAAAACAAAAAATCATATTTTCATGCAACATTATTAATTCAAGATAACTTAGCTTAGAATTTCTGTCACAATTTTCGATGGGCTCTCGGTAAACTATACAGCGCAATATTATGCTCTACTTCTCAGACTGTTGCTTTTAACATATATGACATTAAGACAATTTTAATATTTCCTGTACAAACAATTAATTACATAAGAAAATCTTTGTTTTGTTTAAATTTCATATTTTCTTCATTTATTACATACTACAACGTAATTAATTATATTAACATCTTAATGGTATTCTAATATGAATCAAGCGAAAATATTTAATGCTATTAAAATACTACCTACCTACCTATATTGCATTATATAATATAATAAAAGGAAGCTCTTTTTAATACTCTTACAAGTGTTTATAATAATTTTCTTTACTGGAAATTTTTTTTTATTTACCAAATACTCAAAACGTAAATATTGATTTGTAAAAAATAGCTTTAAAAACCTATGTTTTTATATAAATATATTATTGACAACATTAAAACCAACATATATACAAACTTTTAATTATTTCAATTCAATTAAACTTTTTTTAATAATAAAAAATGTGCGTGTATAAATAAATAATAAACTGGATTTCATGGTTACATTGTATAAATAAAAAATAATAATAAAAAAAAACGTTATTTTTTTTAAAAAATTAATTTTTCTTATTAAAAAAACTTGTTTACACAGTAAAATAAAAATACAACAAAACATATAATACTGTGTGTATATTTTTACAAGTTCATATTAACTGTATACATTTATAATGTGGATTTGTATGTTCTAGAAACAAAATAAAGTAAAAGTAAAAATAATAAACTTACAACCTTTTTTTTTAGTGTAAAATACTGACAGTAATAACTAATAACCATAAAAATGTAATACACAGAGTAAAGTAGGAAAGACGAGGGAAAATGTTTGAAAAAATTAAATTTAAAGTTAATTGTGAGAATTCTAGTTAAATGTTGGTCATGAGAGAGAGAGAGAGAGAGAGAGAGAGAGAGAGAGAGAGAGAGAGAGAGAGAGAGAGAGAGAGAGAGAGAGAGAGAGAGAGAGAGAGAGAGAGAGAGAGAAGAGAGAGAGAGAGAGAGAGAGAGAGAGAGAGAGAGAGAGAAGTGGATAAAAAATAATAGTGGAAATAAACACTCGTCGAGTAGTAAAAAGTAAGGTTCAAATAGAATGAGAGGAGTAAAGAGAGGGAAAAAAAGTCAAGAATGGTGGAGGGTGACCCGCAGAGTCATTATCTAACTATTGATCTGATATTGGCTCGAGTATGTTTAGTTCTGTAATTACACTTTGTTATTTGCTGCAATCTACGTTGTGTTCAAAACAACAATCTTGTCATTAATTACTGAACCTATATAGGAACATTTTTTTAAACATAACCTTTAAACATGCAAACGTTCATCTTTTTCATGGTAACAATTTCCAGTTCATGCAACTTTTTTTTTTTTTTTTTTTTTTTTTTGGGGGGGGGGGGGGGGGAAGATATTATAATAAAAATAGGTTGAAATTTTTATTTGAAATTATATAATTGCCAAAATTGACAAAAATTGGTGTAATTGATCAATATGTTTGTAAAATTGTTATTGAAAATTTGTCATATTTTACTGAATGTTCATTATCATTTTCAAAGACCATAGCTTCTTTAACATATCTATCAGATACAAACTCTACAGATACTGTAGATAAAAAACAACAACTTAATTTAAGCATAACTTCGTTCTTGTATACAGTCGCTACCTGAATTTTCTATAATGTTAACGTTAAGTTAATTGCATATAAAACTAAAACTTTAATGATAACTTTTACTCTAATTTGTCCCCAACTATAACGTTACCTTTAACGTTAACTTGCGTTAACTATAACGTTAACATATTTTTAGATTATATGTATTTTTTATGATTATTCATACGTTTAATCATTCATAAAGTTAATATTTTACTTATATTTACTCATTTATAAATAAAAGGTTAATTTTATTTATTATTTCTCTCACCTCGTCAGTTGGTATTGTTTTTTTAGTCAGTATAAAAATTTCTTTCTAAAAGTAACGTTATAGTTATCGTTATGTTAACTTCAAACTTTGTTAATCTATAACTATAACGATACTTTTTGCAATGTACTATACTATAGAAATAACCAGTTAACGTTATAGTTAACTTAACGTTAACGACTACAAACCTGCATAACTTTCATCATTTAGCATAAATGTTGCTAAAATCAAGAAGGCATAATTATTACTTTAAACTTTAAAGACATTTAAATATTTAAATATAATAATAATAAAAAATTAATATGGGAACTTCGGTTGATACATTTATTATATTTTTCATAGGGACACACATATATCACGTACTGGTTTAACTAACGCGTGTTCGTTACATGATTGGCTGATACGCAATTAACACAATGACCTACACAAGTCATATTAACTCTATATACCATCAAACAAAACATAGTACTAATTTAACTAATCGTCTACACATTTATACAAACATTGTTTACAGCTTATTTGTCATAACTTATGGTTTTTATGGTCATAAACAAAAAAAAAATCATAAAACATGTTTCAAATATGTGTATAAAAAATAAAATAAATTATATTAAAATATTTATTTAAAATAAAGAAATACCTCATAAATTTATATAAAATATTTAAACATTAAAATATAATTTTTATGTATAAATATCGTATATAAAACTGCTTGTTAAAAATTAACGCTTTGTTGACCTAGGTAGCTAAATATTAATGTAGAAACGTGGTAAAAAAAAAATCATTCCCTTCATCAATATTGTGTAATCAATAATAATGAGAGTGAAAATTAATCACCCGTTATACAACCTGTGAGTACACACAATCAATTTATAATAATATATATTCAGTTAAAATTATTGTTTACTATAATATAATATACCTACACACATGTAAACTTGTTTTCAACAAAATATTATACCTATCGAGTTGTTTTTCATATCATAATATATAATTCACTATGATAATAATGAGCAGTCTACCGGAATTAATACATAAAAAAATATAATATTATGTACACATGGTATAATTTCTATATTATTATAATAATATTTCTGTTATATAATGAACACCTGAGTTCTTTATTATGAGTGAATGAATGATTAAATGAATGAATAAATAAATAACAACACAAGTGATCAAATACGTCAGTAAGGTAAACGTATATCTGAGAGTCCTCTGACAGTGAGTTACTTCAAAAGTAATATTTAATTGTTATTTTTTTATGGTCGTGAGAATGTCAAAGATTCAAATATAGTTAAAGAAACTATAAAGTAATCTTAAATTTTACAACTGACTGGTCATGAGGACTATCATATTGATGCGTTACGTAAAATAAAAGCAAAGCTATAAGTGTCACATTTCTTGTTCAATACCAAACTAAAAATAGAGAAGGTGATTTTAAATAAACGAAAAAAGAGTAGACTTTTCCATCGTTAATTTATTGCTCATGTCATAGTAGGAAAATTACTTCACATATTTCTTGTTTCTAGATTAATACAAAAAGAAAATGGAAAGTTTATAACCAGAAAACATAACTTATATATAGACATTGTTTTCTAATCCTATTTTTTTTTTTTTTTTGAAAAAAATATTGGTTCTGTGGGATTTGAAATTGCAAAACAAAAAGACTGCAGTATTTCTTTTTCTATTTTTTTCTTCCTCTCTTTTCTTTTGTTTCATGATGGAAAAAGAAAGAAATAAAACTGAGAATTTGACATTTCCAGTTAGTTTTGTCTTAGCTGGAGGGCGAAAAATGTTCCCTTGTGGAGACGTTTGGCAAGCCAATTTCTCTCTCTCTCTCTCTCTCTCTCTCTCTCTCTCTTTCTTCTCCCTCCCCCCTATGTCTGGTAGCGCGAAGACAATCCCACGATATCATCCACACAACCTCAGATGTTTCACAGCCAACTTTGATTCTCCACAAAATGTTGTAAACGTCTCTTTCTTTATATAAAGCAATTAGAGAAAAACCAACTGGTGTGTGTCTAATAAATTCAATTTTATAATCATTCGTAATCTTTAGGATAATAATGAGCTTTAAATTAACTTTAAATTAAGACTTTGATATTCTACTTTTGAGCAAAATAGTTCTCCACCTTTTATTCGCATTTCAAAGAAAATACTTAAGTTCTTTAAAAATTTATTAATACTTTGAATACCTTAAAAAATATTTAATGATCTTATAATTTTTAAAATATTTGAGCTACGCATAAAATTGTCCTTTTCTGCAAGATTGAAAGCACTTTATTTTAAATGGTTGTAATCAAAAATTGAAATGCTTAATTTAAGTATTTCTTGATGTCACCCTCTTTTTTTTTATATGCATTATTGATAATGTTATTGGAAATGACAAAATCCAAAATTTTCTTTCGTATTTTTACATCTATAATATTTTACTTAAAATTTTGTTTTAAAACTGTATTAAATATAAATTTTGATCCAATAATAAGTGAAGAAAATGTCAGAAAAATACATTATTTTTATTTATGTTTATATTGAAAAATGTCAAGACACAAATTTCCTAAGATTGATTTTGAGTATATTGAATGGCAAACGAGAAGAGAGAAAGAGAGAGGAGAGAAAAAAAAAGAGGTTTCGGCTAACAATCATTGAGTGATTGACATGCTAAAGTCAACAGGCAGTTAGGAAAAGATAGGAGAGAGGGGGAGGGAGAATGGGGGAAGTACCATTATTTTCCCTCTCAATATTCTGTGAGCAGTGAGTGAGAGAATTGTGTGAGGATAATTAGTATAAAGATTCTATCCATGCTAACGTTGAGTGGAACGGTTTACCTATACAGTAGAAGCCTTCGAAGCCATATGTTTACAAACTAAAGTACCTAAGTAAACATTTCTCTCTCTGTCTCTCTCTCTCTCTCTCTCTCTCTAAAAGAAACACTTCAAATTCTATCTCAAAGCATTGTAAAAATAATCTTCAAGTTTCTTAACTTATTCCCACAATTGTTTCTATATGTTAGAAATATTTATATCTATCTAACACTCTTCTTCTTATTTTCTTTTTATACTTCTTATGGAAAACTTTAATAAAATATTATTTTACTAAAACTATAGGAAGAAGTTTTTATGTAAACAGAATAAAAGTTATTTTTAAAAGCCCATTTATTTGTTTTATTAGCACACAAAAAAAAAAAAAAAAAAATGAAAACTTCAATGTTTTTAAAAGCAATTAATATCGACACATTGTTTTTAAAAGAAAGAGACAATATGTTATTTCTAGTATATACAAAATATGAAGTAAAAAAAAAAGAAAAAGAAAGAAAACTAGTTTAGATTCAAGGTTTTGTTTTCAACGTTATGATCTTCTATTTTATATTGTATATATTTAACTGTTCAAATAAACCCAAGAATATAATGCCCAACAAAATTATTTAAAAAAAATTATTTGTAAACTTCGGATCAGAAGACTTTTCCATAAAGAAGTAAAGGGTAATTGATTTTTTTGCAAGTGTAGAGAAGTAAAAAATAATTTTTAGAATGGTATTTTGGGTAAAAAAAAAAAAAAAAAAAAAAAAAAAAAAAACTAAAACTAAAATTAAAGATAAACTATTATTAAAAAATTTGATGTAAAAATTTTAGTGGTCAAAGGTAAAGCAACTTTATCAAGAAAACTAGCGATATTATTTCTTAGTGTTGAAAGACTTCAATACTGAGGTCGTTGCTGCATACAAATAGTATAAAAAGCTTCCGTTCACAATTTGTTCATCACTTTATTGTTGTAAAGTATTCAAGGTAACGTGCTCGTTTCAAATCCAATATTTTTATCACGTTGAAATATGTAATTCGAAAAAAAAAATGAATAAAATTTTATATAAAATTATTCAATACCATAAAAGATATTATATAGATTAGTAAAAAAAAAAATTCCATACACCATGTTTTTGAAACATAAAAATATTGTCATCAGCGTAAACCAATAAAAAATAGAGATAAAAATTATATTTCATTTTATTATATCTACCTATCAATTACTATTCAATATATTATATAAAAATTAAAATAATAAAAATATATTTTGTAATTACATAAAATATAAATTATAAATATCACAAATATGAATAATGAAAAAAAAAAAAACATTAAAAAAAATAGTATATAGAAATGTGAATGTCTAAAAATATTGGTTTCTGTTATTGGAAATTGATTGAAAAGAGTTTTGACATAATATTTCACTCACGTAATGAATCAATTAATTTATGTAAAATCGTGATAACGGTAAATATCTTTCTCTTTTCTTGAAAGTTAGCTACTAATGAGAAGTGATACTCCGAGTGACTTTGATGCGTATCATGAAGTTTGTTAAGCTATAGATTCAACCACGTGTAAATTTAACTTGTTGCGACAAGATTGTACTATACGTTGTATAATATTTGAAACATTTTGCACTGCTGGCACATGTAATATACGTGTCTGAGGGAGAGAGAAGAGAGAGAGAGAGAGAGAGAGAGAGAGAGAGAGAGAGAGAGAGAGAGAGAGAGAGAGAGAGAGAGAGAGAGAGAGAGAGAGAGAGAGAGAGAGAGAGAGAGAGAGAGAGAGAGAGAGAGAGAGAGAGAGAGAGAGAGATCTTACCAGAATCTATATTCATATAAACTTTCAAGGACCAGTAAATTTGTATAATGTTATTCATAAACTACTAAGCATTACATATTATAATAAACTTTTTTTTTTTTTTTTTTAACAACAAACTAACTCACTATTGCACAACATTATCAAAATATATCATGTTTAATAGTTACATTATGTTTAATTAATTTGTACTATACGTTTTAATTATTACAATACTTTGTAACATGTTTCGTAAAGATATAAAAATTACAGTAGTTTTCTAAAATTATTCATTACATAATATAATATTAATTTGTGATAAAATAAATATTCTTAATGCAATTATTTTAGTATTTTTATTACCATTATTTAAGATGTACAGTTATATAAATTGTTTTTGTATTGCAAAAAAAAAAAAAAAAAAAAAAAAAAAAGTTTTAAAAAAGAATAGTAAGAAAGAAGTGATATATATATTTAAATTTAGACATTTTATTTCGATTTAACGTTGTTCTTGCGTATATAATTTGATGTCAAACTTGAAAACTTTCTTATAAATTGTCACGCTCTTTTGACCTGTTAAGATAACGGTCATCACTAAACCCACACCCCTCAAACTCCCATCCCTCTCTTCCCTTTAATAGCGTGATTTGTTCTTTCATGCGTCTTACTGATTAAAAAATTGACGTTTATATTCTCACTATTAAAGTAACTCATTAAAAAAAATTACGCTAATACTAGCGTAATTTCCTGTGCATAATTACTGAAAAGCAATTAAAAATATTAAAAGAATTAAAATACAACCTCATTCACATAATTATATATATATATATATATATATATATATATATATATATATATATATATATATATATATATATATATATATATATATATATATATATTATATATATATATATATATATATATATATATATATATATATATATATATATTATATATATATATATATATATATATATATATAACGAGAGCATTTGAGATAAGAAAAATCGTTTTGTCTGGTAAAGTATTATAGCATGAACGTTTATTTATAAATAAGATTTTTTTTTTTAATCATAAAATCATAATACTGCAGGTTATGCTTTTCTTAACTGATTCCTGATAGCTATAATTATAATGTAAATTTTTCATTTCAATCTTATGAGCTTATATATTTACAAAAGTTGTTAAAATAATCATCTCGTTATCGAGCTCTTTTATTATTATTATTTCAGTTTGAACACGCCTGAAAAGATTAACATTTTAAAATACTTTACTTTAGCAGCAAAAGAATACATTTTATGTGCATTCTTCTCTCATTATTTAATTTAGATTTAGACTACAGTTGAGCCTATATTAATAAGTGTAAAATGTGTCTCCTGCTTTTCATGCATTGCTATTGTCGACCCCTCATGAAGGGTTTGTGAATCTTCGTGAACATACAGTACACTAGTACACAGAAATAATGTACTTCCGGGTTACGGGTAAAAGACTATCCCATCACATGGTAGGTAGTACTTGTTGTTACCCACACTTATAGAAGATAACAAAAGAATAATTTACTTGTGTGTCATCAAGACGTGGCAAACAGTATTAAAATTATACATAGCTTTTTTTTTTTAACCATAAGTTATATAGCGTTATTGTTATATATTCCAATTTTTTATTATAATGATTATATTTACGCTTTTAAATTAATAAATTTTACCGTAAAATGATAAATTGCCTAACTACACATAAAAATGTATCCTATTCCTCAGATCGTATTTTTTCTAATCGCTGGGCGGTGCAGTAGTAAATAGTTTAGAAAAAGGTTCTCACACCATTCATAATATGTATAAAATAATTTTTACACTTATGCATTAATTCAAAACTACTGCTTAACGACTCATAGATATCACAGCAAAAACAAAAAATAAAAAATCTTTCACGTATTTAAAATTACATAAATAACTGTGAAAACATTTCGTAAACAATTTTGCTTCCCTTCTAATATATTTATATACTAAGAATTTTTGTAAATTTTCTCAGCAAACTTGTGTCTAACTTCTACAGACATGTCGTTGTATAAATAAATAATACGAGGACGAGGGAGTGAGAGAGAGAGAGAGAGGATAATCTTTTCATTTTTTAGACGCAAACGAGCCCAGAGAAGAGAGCACTTCATAGTTGGAAGAACTTTTAAATTTTATATGAAAATAAAATATTTTTTGATTCGTTAAAGACTGCATTCAAAATGAGTATTAATTTATTTTACATTTATGGTATGTATTTCTCTAGAGAAATTTCATACTTGAAAATAAAAAAAGAAAAGAAATAAAGAAGAAGAAAAAAAAAGCTAAATATTGTAACACGTGAAGTAATAAAAATTTTCACAGCTGCTATAAATAAAAAATATATATAATATTATAATATATAAAATATTGACAAAAAATTATATGAAATTTAAATGCTAAATCATGCTTTTATATACCAGAAGGTCTAAAAGTCATATTTAAAACACGGTGCGGACAAAAAAACTTAAAAAAAAAAGTTTTATTTTATTTTACCTTTTTTTTAAGCTATTCTAAAACTTGATATCAAATATTCTTAAAACGTTTCTCTATAAGACATTATACGAACGCCTTTAGGTTTTTATTGTTTGAGATTTAGCTTTTGTATGTGTGGATACAGTGGACCTTACATATATAGGATATAAAAGACAGAGAGAGAGAGAGAGAGAGAGAGAGAGAGAGAGTACGCGGATTGAATGATAAAAATTGATTGATAGAAATGAACTTCAATTCGATCTCTTGATAGTACGATCGTTTGATAGAAAAAATAATAATGAAATTGAGACAACAGTATATTAAATGTATAATGTTACAAGTAAGTATATTTTCGAGTATGTATTGTATACGTTTTAGAGAGTAAGTTTTCGTGTCGAGGAACATACGTGTATTGCGGCCAAGTATACGTGTATATATATGTTTAACTTTTGACCCCTCAATCCCCACCCTATACTATAGCCTTTGTGACATGGGTGGAGCTTTGACTTTGATGACGTCACTAACCTATAGAACAAAACTGACCCATCATTAAAATTATATTAGAGAAGAGATATGTATATTATATACAATAAACCACAAATCAAATAATAATTGACAGACATTATATATGTTATAAAGTGAAACCTATAGCATTATTTTCTTTAATAATTCTATATAAAAAAAAATACATTTATACAGAAAAAGACAAGTTATATAAAAGATTAGATTATTAAATTTTCAAGTAAGTTAAACATTAAAAAAATAAACCTTTTGAGCTGGAATACAAAATGGTATTATAATATTTATAAGATCGTCTACATCTGTAGCCTGGAGCAAGACTTAACCTCAATCCGAAACACTATAGTATAATAACATAGAACAATGAAGACGGGTATTTATCTTTGATTTATCTCCCCCCCCCCCCCCACTTTTTTTTAAATTCTATCACATAGTGCCCCTCTATACTAAAAATAATTCTATATATATATATATATATATATACACACACACATAACCGTAAAAAAAAATCTATCAAATTTTCAACATTGTACAAGATCACAAACAAAACTGATGTATTAACACCAAAAATAATTTATAAATATATTTACTTTGTCTATATTACATAACAAGCAGAGATTTAAAAAAAAAAGGGAAAAAAAGCTTCTCTACATATTGAGGATTATAAAAACATAAAAAATGTCTTTATAAAACTAGATATTGTCGAAATAATAAAAAAAAAAAGTAACATTTGTTTTAGTTTAAAATGTAAAGCAAATATAATAGGTATACGTTCATCGTTTTCAATACAAAGTAAATATTTTTTTATTATATTATACATGTATAGTTTGATATATACACATAAAAAAGTATTTTTCGAAAGCTGCTTTTTCATTAACTTGTGTCTTTTAAACGTCGAATAATAAATTTTTTATGTATAATGTGTGTAAAAAAAAGTATATTAATATCTTTTTAATGCACGTTATTGAAGCTACACACAACAAAGGTATGGTTACTTATCTTTGTTATAAACCAGTCGAAATAAAAAATTTATAAATTATGATTAAAAATAAATTAAAAACACTTCTTGTGGTTCTTTTGAATATAAAAAAAACTCATACCGGTGCACAAAAAAAAGTGCGTTAAACAAAATGTCTGTGTTAACAAAAGCATTTTTTTTATTATTATAAAAAAAGTTTTATCGATTTTTTTTTTCATTTTTTACGTGTTTTTCTCATATTATATTTCTTAAATGTACCTAAGTTACGTTGAAGAGAGACAGAGAGAGAGAGAGAGAGAGAGAGAGAGAGAGAGAGAATGATAGATCAGATACGCAGAGAAATAGAAATTGTAAAAAAAAAAAAGAAGAAATAAGTCTGAATAAAAGTAATTTAAATTCTCAGTGGTCACTTTTAGAAATATTCTTACTAGCAAAGAGGTATATATTCTGAACTGAACATCCAATTTTTATATACGAAAAGGGTTAAGGTAATAAATATTTTTTTTTTCATTCACTTGAAACAAATTTCACGTAGGCTACAAAAAATGATTGATTTTCAAAGTATTGAAAGAAATTCAATTTAGTGTTGCAACAAATTGAAAAAAAAAAAACTTGAGAAAATGATGATAAATATTTATTTTCCACGCAGTGCATTGTGATTTATAATCTTGAAAAATCAATAATAATACATTACAATAAATATTTGAATTTTCCAACCACTCACTATAAAAAATTACATTTAACAAGGAAAATGAATTCTATTTTAAATTGTCATAGTATAAAAACAAAAGTAAATAGAAATAAAATTGCATTATAAATACTGCATTGTTTATTACAAATAATCACCATAATAAAATATTTAACAGCACGGAAAGAAAAGTATCAATGTTATGCAGTTAATCTGCAATATTACAAAGTTGTGTTGAGAATAATAAGTGCAATATTTGCAAAGTGAAGGTTTTCTCAAATCAATCTATAGCAGCAAAAGTAAAACCACATTATGGCCTCTGTTCACATGCAATATTTGCATTATGCAAAAAAAAAAATAATAATAATTGTATGCAAATTTATTTGTTTTAAAAAAAGATTGCATGCAATTAATTTATTTTACATTTATTGCACATTGATTAGTACTTTAGGTGTAATCACAGTTCATAGTTCTGAAAGCGTGATTTATTGTATGACGCTTCTTGCAAATTTTCATATGATTCTTTCATAACATCAAAACAACAACAAAAATAATAAATAAATAAAATCAGTGAAACGAAATCATCTTAAAATAAGACAATTTAAGACAGCAGTATATAACGGTAGGACAATATATAAAACTGAAATACAATATTTAAAAAAACAATAAAAACATTACAGTTTATAGAATTGTACTTTCACAGTGTACAGCAGGTAAATGAAATAATTCTGTCAGACTATATAATAAAGTATACAAAAAAAAATTTTTTTCATATATTATACTTTAGTTATTATTAATTGTTACAGTGTATTCTAATTCTATACTACAAAAACATTTTTCTTCATACAGTTCACTTTAATCCAGTGTTAATTACCCCTCACAAGAGATGACAGTAAAATAAGTGACATTTTTACTCTGGGTTTTATTAAAAAAAAAAAAGTGTATGCGGATGGTCTTCTTTTTATCCTGACATCCGATTTATTTTTTCTCCTTTCTCTTTTTTTTACTATACATTCTAAAATAAGCATCTCTCTCTCTCTCTCCCTCTCTCTTGGCATATTGATTAAATGTACTTTTTTTTTAATGTAACACACTTTACTGTACTATATTTATACTCTCCTTCTCTTCATACACGTATGTACATTCCAAACTATAACATGTCAAACTGAATAAAGTTTAATGTTTCCCATCTGATTAAATAATTTATTGATTTTATTGATTAGAATATATTAATTACATATTGTCCAAGTTTTTACATAATTGTAATATAAATAAAACACTTTGAATTTTTACTAAATAAAATTTTAGAGCGTTTAAATTTTATTGTGGCATGTTGCATATTAAATAAATAAATTAATAATAAAAAAGACAGTCAATGAAAAGATTTTCAGATTTTTGCAATGTCTTTTGTGATCTGATAATTATTTTAATAAATTAACAAAAATAATTATTAACTGTATATTTCAAAATTTTAATGCATATCCTATGCTAGGATAAAAGTTTATAATCATGTTCTATTCTTAACAAGAAATAAAATGAAGTAGTTTTTATAGCAAACTTTGAATATACTGTATTTTTATTATTGTATTATAAAAGGGCAATATAATACTATCATACATTCATACCCAATAAAAATGTAACAATATATAACAAAGCTCATGCACATAATATACAAAGCTTTCATGAAGAAAATTAAACCCCAAGTTTTCATTATATTGTATAGAATTCTACCAGTGGAAGTCTATTATATTAAAAAAAAATGTCAACTCTAAAGAAAGAAAGAAAGAGAGAGAGAGAGAGAAAAAAAAAGAGGAGAAAAAAAAATGAAGAAACCTCAGCAAGTATTATTCTTCTTAGGAAAAGAAAAGGGTTATTCATTCTTATGTAAGGTTGTGTAATAAATCTGAGTTTTCTAAAGTAGGGAAAGTCATAATTATTATCTTTGCGTCATCCCCATCCGTCAGATTCTCCAGGGAGTGATCTGTCTCGCCACTTTTCTTCTGCACCCAAACTTTTTAGTGGGCGGCACCATTGAATTGTTGACTGCAGCTTCGGCCAGCCAGCATAGAGGACGAACACATTTTTGGAAGATGAATGTACAAAATTAAGTTTCTTAATCAAATTAAGTTGATTCAATTTATTTTTCTACAATTATATTTGAATTGTTACAAAAATTTTATTTTACTATTTTTGAGAACATCGAGCAATATTGCCGGGATTGCTCAATTGAAATAAAAAAAAAATTGTTTTTTTTAATGAAATTTAAAAACAATTAAAGATATATTTGGAACAATAATAAACCTTAAATCATAGAGACAACACTTAAACATCGTATATACAGTTCGTAAATTGTAATTGCAATCTTTTAATATCTCATTGACGCAAATCATATCTGAATGTAAAATGTAAGTTTTTTAAAAACTAAAAGTGGCAAAAGGTAAGAGCTGCAATAATTTGAAAAAAAAAAAAAAGTACCAACATTTTAATTTCTAAGTAGTGATGAAAATTTGTCATATTATTATTATATTTTAACCAGCTTTTTTTTGCTAATATTTAGTTACTATCTAAAAGTTTGTATGATGTTTAATTATTTTTTGGAGGTTATAAATTATAACAATTGATATAATGTAAGTGAAATAACCTATGTATGAACCAGCCGATAAGGCCTCGGCCTTGGTTGGATGTTTTAATGAATTTAAGAATAATATATATATATATATATATATATATATATATATATATATATATATATATATATATATATATATACATAAATTTTAAAATAAATAACTGCAATGCAGAATAAACTTGATTGCAGTATATTGTTTTAAATTAATTTACCTTTCATACTTGATATTCCGTGTTTAAAATTACTTTCAGCCTTTAATATTCCGAGTGCTAAAGACTCACGCTAACTTCGCATTGCCATTAAGGCAAGCACTAAGTAAGTTTATTGTCTCAAGAGAGTAAAGAAATAAACCTTCCTTATTTTATTTCTTTTGTTCTGATATCAAGATAATCAGCAAATTCATTCTTATTTTTTTCAATTCTTCAAAAGAAGAATAATAAAAAAAAATCTAATTTTTTTTCTTGTTATATATTATAATGTTTGATTTCATTATTATTTTATAATAATAGGATTTTAATATTAGCCTTTATAAATTGAACTTATCTTATCAATTTATAATAAAAAGATTTATTAGAAGTGCTGTAAAGTAGTTGACAGCATTAAAAAGATGTATTTTCTTTCTTCGTTTTCTCTTGAGATTTTAAGAGAATAAGAAGTTTTAATAAAAAAAATAAATTCAAGACCCTTTTTTTTTTAACTTTGGTTTATGAGTATATATTTTAATTAAATTTATTTTTCATTACTTAATTTTAACATTTTTAGCAGAAAATTAGTAAATTTTTTTCTTTTCTTTTAAAAAGTATAGAAGTAAAGAAATTGTGTTGAAGTTTTACAAGAGGAAAAAAAAACTCGGTTTTGTATTTTTGTGTTGAAAAAAAAAATTGATGGTTACGTTGAAAGAGATATATATGTAGTTAATACCCAAGGGTACAATTGGTTTAGAACAACCCTTGGATTTTAAATTACGTTGTGATTGTAGTCCCAAATTACAAGTCGTAGCGATGAAATTTAGTTCCATTCGGACCATAAAACAAAAAATCCTATTACTTGAAACATTTTTATAATATATAAAATTGGTAGCGTGATTTATTACATCTTTGACAAATTATCATTTTTTTGTGTCTGTGTGTCTACTATATATATAAAAAATATATATAATACAAGTTTTTATTTCCTATATGATAACAAAAAAAAAATCAACAGTTAATGGTCTTTTTATATTTTTTAAGTATCTTGAAATGTATTATGGAAATCTTAATAATAGTATAATTATATCCTTTAAGACAAATATTGTTATTATAAATTACAATCTTATATGTATATTTTTTAGCATTAAAAAAAAAAAAAAAAAAAAAAAAAAAAACTTGAGGTATAGAGCAAAACATGAAACATAAATCTCGCATATCACTTAATTTTTGCACATAAGACTCTCTCCTATATATATTTTTTTTCTTTCAAAATATTTGCATTTATTTGCATAAAATTGTATAATTTTTACATATTGTATATAACAAAATGTAATATATTATTTTTAGTGTTAAAAATTTATTTATAAGAATGAATATCAAATAATATTAGTATATAGGCTATGTGACGGATACTATATTTCATTCTCTCATGTATATTGAATATTCATAGAGGTGTGTATACATGATTTAATCACGCACAATGTAGGTAAGATTTTGTTGTGCATGTTTTGTGGTTTGATCTTGATACACTTTGCTGCTTTGACTTGTAATTAACATGTCAGTGCTCGGGATTAAATATTATAAATAATAATTACTTTCAAAATGAATTATTAGTATAATATAGAATAGGATGATTTTTTTTATGTCTCTTCAACTTAAGAGTTATAAAATTTGAGCATATCTTTTGTTAAAAAAATAATAATAATAGGGTTAACGTTCAAAATTCCCACATTCCCACTTTAAAGAAACTCTTCGTCGTTTCTCCTGCCATCGTAAAAAATTATAGAATTGAAAGAAGAAGAAAATCATATAATTGCTTTAGTACATTTGCCGGTTTAAAAGAAGAAAAAAAAGCTCCTTGTAATAATCCGACTTATTCAGTCATGTTTTGAAAGCTTTTTTTTTTTTTTTTTTTTTTTTTTTTTTGTATTTCAAAACTTGAGGAATATTTCATAAAGAAAATATTAATTTCGAAAAAACGTTATTTGGCTTAAGAGAATCTTCGCAATCTCAGAACATCTAAGAAATTTCTCATTATCTTATCACAATTAAAATTTATTAAAAAATATCAGCAATATATCTTATGTTATGAATTTTTTGTATATTATTTTTACAATTTCCTACTAATTTTATTATTATCATTCTGTTTAAAATATACAATATGTTAAAATATTATCAAAATATTTTGCTTTTATTTATATTTTTCCTGTTTATTTACGGTTATTTTTTTGTAAAATAGGGTTGTCAACCCTCACAAAGTTTAATAAAGTTATTAATTATTATTAAATAGGTTTTATACATTTTTCTTCTCTAATGTAGAATTGAAATAGTTTTAAAAAAGTGTGCATAGACTCCGTATCGTATGTCATGTAAAAGTAGCTCTAAGTCAGAAGTTGCAAGTGCAAGACACGCGAAGTTTTACCCTCGAACGTCTAGAGCTGACAACCCTTGCTGGTTCCGGGTCACACTTGCCTGCTATTCTTTCTACCCGCTGATGAAACAGCCACTATTATACTCTATAGTCAACACGCAAACTAGAAAACTTAAAGTATCATCTTTTTTATAACAAATCCAAACTTCATAATATTATAGGTTATAAATTAAACCTCGTTTCTATAAAATAAAATTAACAAACAAGTTATATATAGGTAAAACTTCTTGCAAATTGCACCTTTTTATGTTTTTTAAAACTTAAAAACAACTTTTTTCCTAATAAAAACAAGTTAAGTATAAAGTAAGTTATTACATGATAAAATATTATTATTATTATTATAAGAGTAAAAAAATTGATTAATTTATTTATTATCAAATTTACTTGAGTAAAAGTTTTTGTTACATTTTGCAGGAAATTTACCGTTACTCTACTTTTATTATTATATTATATTATTTTTAAGTTATGCGTGTTTTTGTTTTTTCTTCATATTTTTATGTCATCAAAACTTTAAAGAGTTGGAGACACGCATTTTTCAGTCACAGTAAATAAAAATAATAAACATGCAAATAAACAGAAAAAAAAAATTTTTAATTTTTTTTTTACAACAAAAGAGACATTTCTTATTATATCTTAATTAAGTATAAATTATTCAGTATTATTTTCATATGTAAATAATATTTTTTTATATTCCCTTGATATATAAAAATCAACAACGCGTGAAAAAAATATAGAGTTGAACAAAATTAACAAACATGATTGTTACAATTTATTTTTGTTGTTTTCATATATTATATATATATATATATATATATATATATATATATATATATATATATATATATATATATATATATTATATATTATATATATATCCACATATGCCACACAGTATATATATATATATATATATATAGCAGGAATATCACAATTTTACCTGGCGGCATGTTTGTAATTAGATTAAAGCTAGCAAGCAAGCAAGCAGGCAGGCAGCTAGCGAGGCAAAAGGTAGAGAAACTGGGCTTGGTGTATATAGCTAGAGTTAGAGGTAGTTGGTAACATACATGTCAAGAGCAATTTACGTGTTCAGAACTGCACTGGAGTCGTAATATCCCCAAGCCAGAGAGAGAGAGAGAGAGAGAGAGAGAGAGAGAGAGAGAGAGAGAGAGAGAGAGAGAGAGAGAGAGAGAGAGAACATTCCTACAATATATAGTATATAATATGTAACTCTAATAAAGCTAGATATTTTACACTAAACTTAAATAGTGGACAAATTTTGAGAGAATATGTAAGAGGTATACAACATACATAATATGTATGAAAAATATGGTACCTTGTTTTCAGAATATATTCGTAGCCGTGTATGTATGTATATATATATATATATATATATATATATATATATATATATATATATATATATATATATATATATATATATATATATATATATATATATATATTTAATATGTCCAAGCCAAAAGTTCGCGTGCCTTTAGGTCACGTGATGCTTCTCATCACCGTGTGGTATAAACAATCTAACCAACGTTTCGTCTCTCTCTCTCTCTCTCTCTCTCTCTCCCTTTCTCCCTTTCTCTCTCGGCCTCGCCCAGTCCTTGCGTGTCTTGAAACTCACCACTATGTATCAACCTCTACTCCCCCCTCCTCTCCCACCACCACCCTCTCATACGACGCTATACAAGCTGCCGACAAAACCTTAATGCAACAATTCTTTAAGTGCAACAATGTTTAAAAACAAAGGTTTTTTTTTAAATATATACATATATAAACAAAATCTTTAAAATAATTCAAACATTATAAAAAAAAGGAGTTTATACAGTATACAAGCAAAATTAATTAAATATTAATTTATCAATATACGATCTGTTATTGTTTTGAATATTAATTTATAATTTTTTCATTAAAAATTTAAATGATAAATAATTGAAATTTGAACAAAAAAAAAAGTACAATAGTATTATTTATATATTTTTTATTATTATTATTATTTATAAAAATTAATTGCAATGTTATATTATTGAAGTAATACTTTTTGATCGTTTTTACTATTAATTATTTGAAATGTTGCAATGGTAATTAAAATTGTTTTGCGGTTGAAAACCACACAATGTTTTTATATTTTAAATTAACTGGACAAACACACACTCATACGTACATACACTGTATACATATTATACATACATAATACATACTCTATGTATGATTGTACCATGATATTGCTCAGTATATACTGTATAGTAACTAATAATAAATAAACATATAGTTATTATAATGAATGAATACAGTATTATGCAAATATGTATATTAAAATCATTTTAATATAAATTACTAGAATTGAATTCAAAATTTCAAATTAATTTTACTTTTTCCTAATACTAAATTTGATATGTCATAATAGTGTTATTATTTTCTATAATCATTAATACTATGTAAAAAAAATTGTGTCAAGGGAGTTTCTTTCTTTTCCTGGAATCATTGGTTTTACATAATTTTCTGTAATATAAACAAATATAAAAAAAAAGGAAGGAAATACAAAAAGTTTGTTATAAATTTTTATTTCTATAATTATATACTCTCAATGATACTATAATTGAATGTTAGAACTTATTAATATTCTTTTATGCTTATTATTTTCTAAGTATTAAAACTGCAAGGAGTTTAATTATTATTTATATAATCAAAATAAAGATAAATTTAAAATTTACATCATATTGCTACAATTATTTTTACTAAAAATTGGTTATTTTTTATATCTTTAATTATTTATATAAAAATCTATATAATATTTATATTTTGTACGTTGACCATATTGTCATTATTATCATAGTATATATTATATATGCATAAATATTATATTAATTTTTTAGTTGTTTGAACGTAAAATTTTTAATTAATAATAACAAGAGTATAGAGTTTGGTAAGCGAGGTTTGTGTGTGTGTGTGTATGTGTGTGTGTGTGTGTGCGGCCAATAAAGCCAGTACAATACGTGCTATGGAGCGTACTATAAGCAAGCTAGGATATCGCGGACCATTGCTCTTTCACAACGCTCTCTCTCTCTCTCTCTCCCTCGGACAATACGCGTCATAAAACGAGGTGTGATACAGAAACATGTTTCCTCACACCTGTAGCAAAAACCCAGAAAATAAATAAACTA
>OX439131.1:6450375-6511885 GCA_949318235.1 Ecdyonurus torrentis | reverse complement strand
CTCACACCTGTAGCAAAAAACCCAGAAAATAAATAAACTATATTTGTAACCTCCATTTTTTGTGCATACTGTCAATATTTTCATAAAAGTTATGAAGTGAGAAAAACTTCTTTTTTTTCTTTTTGCAGAAAGTTGAAATTTAATTTAATGATTAAATTGCGTATCTTATATTTAAATTTATATATATATATATATATATATATATATATATATATATATATATATATATATAGTATATATATATATATATATATATATATATATATATATATACGCTTCAATAAATAATATTATTGATTCTAACTTCTAATAGCTTCCTTAGGGCATTTTTTTTCTTGTAAATTTTATTTATCACAAGGTTAAATGTAAAAAAAATAACGTCATATTATTCAAATTCTTCATAGCAATCTTACAATAAATGTTAATATGAAAGGTATTTGCAAGTTACTATAGAATACTGATGCAAAAGATATATGTGCACTGCGTATGTAGCCCCTGCAGCTTTTGTAGGTATGCAACCAGTTTGTCCGATGTACCCAACTGGTTGCCTATCTTGTAAAATAGAATAATAAGGGGCAAAATTGTAATTTTTAATTTAATTGAAGATGAAAATAGTAAATAATATTAATAATAATATATAAATAAATAAATGAATAGTAATAATAATAAAGAAGAAATTTTAAAGTAATAAAAAAAGTTGTTAAACGGATATGTATAAAATGTGCTGAATTGGTGTGTTGAAAGAGATAAAGGATTTCGAATTAAAACGAATGCATTGGCAGAATCGATCTGAAGCGGCTGTGCTATCAATTGAACGAGGAGAGAGAATAAGAGAGAGAGAGAGAGAGAGAGAGAGAGTAGTATAATACCTTTACTATATCACAGTTACCTGAATCCTCCATTAATTAGGTAAAAAGAGATTGTTACTTCCATTGCTAAAATTACAAAATAAATCTATTTATTTTATAGTCGATGTGCTTTCTTTCCGAACCCTATATATATATATATATATATATATATATTATATATATATATATATATATATATATATATATATATATATATATATATATATATATATATATATATACATACATAAAGTACAAACGCGCGTGTAAAAACGATTTTTATTCTTATTGTTATTATCTTGTAAATAAAATTTATTACTCATTTTAAATCTTTATAGTTTTTCAATACTATAAAAAAAACTCTAACTATACTTTTCATCCAGATAAAAGATAATATTATTATTTAAAAAAAAACTTACTAATTGGGGGCAGTAATTATTTTTCTTTTTAACTAAAACATAAATAAAAAAATTAATGAGATAAGTCAAGAGAAGTATTGTTGTTAACTTAGAAGCAGTTAACTTTACGTCAAGTTAAATATATAAACCACGTTCACCATATAACATAGACATCTTCATATAAATACAAACACACATACGTACAAACACCATCTCTCTCTCTCTCTCTCTCTCTCTCTCTCTCTCTCTCTCTCTCTCTCTCTCTCTCTCTCTCTCTCTTGTACACATACAACTTACAGCATGGTTTACATCTCAGTTCAACCTTACAAGATTAAGTTCCCTTCCCTTCTTTTTCTCTCGTCTTTTCCAACTACCCTCCCACTCTCTCTCTCTCTCTCTCTCTCTCTCTCTCTCTCTCTCTCTCTCTCTCTCTCTCTCTCTCTCTCTCTCTCTCTCTCTCTCTCTCTCTCTCTCTCTTTCTCTCTCTCACATACACACACATACACTCTCTAACACAACTTTTACTTCCAAAGATTTACTTGCTTGTGTATGTTTGTCCAAACACAGCAAACGTTTCCACCAGTACAGTATTATGGAAATCACCTTTTATAAAAGACTTTTTTTTTGTACAAGGTATATATAAGAGAAAAGCATGGACTTTATATCGTCATTTTAGTATAAAAGTCATAGTTAATACAATTATTTACGTGTGACGTATAAACACATCGAAATATAAAGTTATTCTCTTATAAAAAATATTTGTATAAAATATAAACATGAAAGCAATTATAAAAGAAACGCTATTATTTCTTTGGCATTTTATTTTTTTACGCTACGTAAAAAAAAAAAAAAAAGTATTTTTTATGTATTCATTACAATTTTACTTTACCAGAATAATTTTGAATGTTTTTTCATTTATTTTCTAAACATATAAAGATAACAGTATGTTAATAATATATATACGTCAGGTATGTTTGAATTTTCAAAAGACTTTTTTATTATACTCTTAAAAGAAAAAAAATGAAAAGAATATTTTAGTTCAGAGACAAAATACAATTCATTTGAGTTTTATATCATTTACCAACTGAAAAATTTCTTTGTGTATTTGAAGAATTTTATCTTTTAACTTTTATAAATAAAAATCTTATTTGATCTCTTTTTTTTTCCTTTTTTTTTTTTCTTTTTCTAAAAAAAAAATTAAAAAGCAAGTTAGAAAAGTTTAATTAAGTTCGTTAACGAACAGGTCATACTTTTAAGAAAAATTAAAATGCTATTAAAAAAGTTGTGTTAAAGTTTTGTTTTTTTCTATGTAATACGTAAACGTAAAAAATATAATACATAATATTTATTTTTGTTTAAAGTTTCCTGTTATTTAAAATTATTTTGCTTAAGGCTATTGAAAAATCATGAATACGAAAGTGATTTGTGATTATTGGTTTTACTAGACTTTCAAATATTGCGAAGTCATAACCTTTACCACATGTTTATGAAACCTATTTTTAAAACAAGAGAAATATCCTCACGCCCCCTTTTTTTCCCAACTTATTTTAAACTCTTCTCGAGTGAAAAAGTTTTTTGGCTGCTTACGATAATATTTTCTATAGTATATTATGGTAACTTGTTTCTGTTTCTTTTTAATACAAAACTGAGTTTTGTAGTCGTATATTTTAAATTTAACTTTTTGTGTTTTTAATATGTTTCAATGTTACTATTGCTTAAAAAAAATAGAGAGAGAGGAAAAAATATGTGTCTCATTTTTAAGATCTATATTCAAATTTTCAGTCATGAAAATTGCATTTTATGCGGAAAATAAATAGTCTGAAAGTACAATAGCGTTGATAATCGTGGAATATTTACTAGTGGAAAGTTATGTTTAAAAATTGGCTTTTTCCAACATTAGTAAGAGTTTTTTTTGGGTGGGGGGGGGGGAGGGGAGGGGCGGATGAATTTTTAAATATTGAAAAAAATACTACTACATAACCCCTGAAAATTGCAATTGGTTAAATTTAACCTGAAACAGGTATTGATATACTGCAATAATAGCTAATGCAGGTGATAAATACTACAATAAAAATATGTGTTTCCAGTGTTTCACCTAGATTAGACTACAAGATTAGGTAACACTGTAGTATATCAACACCTTGTCCAAGTATTTATTTCAAATAACAGGATTCATTAGTAATAATTGTTTCCATGAAGCACGTAGATTACCTATAAAAGTCTTAGAGTTTCTAACTATTTGCTAAGAAATCCTAGAATTCCTAGGATATAGAATATAGAATATTCTAGAATTCCTAGAATCGCACCCATTGTGCATAAAATTTGTTAATTATTCTAAATAAATTTTACAAAGCTGATATAAATATTTAAAATGATCAGCGTTTTTCAGTTAATTTGAGTAATATTTAGTGATAAAATTTATTTTTTCTGTAACTATACATAAACAATTTCTCAATACATAAATTAAGTAAAAGACGACAATTCAAAGAACTGTTATATTAATGTGTATTACCAATTACCATGACGATAATCTTAATAAACAGACATATTGGATTTGTTAAGTTAAAAAAACAACACTTTTAATATCTATATTGTAATTTTTTTCACTTATTAGAACATTGAATTCACAAATTATAATTTTAATGCCAATAGTTTCTATAATAGTAAAAAGTAACTTTTAATGTAATTGTGTAATTTTTTACGATAATTCTGAAATAAAATATCACCCATGTACTTCATGCATGTAATATTCATAAAAAAAATAAAAATCGTACTTTATTGAAAAATGTCATTAGTTATTAATCCGTTCATATCTAGGCTTCAAATATCATTAAATAACATTCTTTTGTACGCATGTATACTTTTAAATATTTTATTCAATATTATGGAGTTAGAATTAATATTATTCACAGTACAAAATAAATAATGGTATACTAGTTTGCCTTTTAGCCATAAAAATGAGCAAAATACCGTTAGCAATAAAAAAATTACAAAACGCTATGTTTGAAACCCACTCATATCATTCAAACGTTACATTTTCAATATAATATATAATATAACAGGCAATTAATTGTTTTTAAATTCTAAAATAAAACATTTAAAGCTCAGTTTTTTTTTAAAGTTAGATATTTAAATTTTCTTTTAATTTTTTTATGAAACAAAATGAAAAAAAATTCCCTTCTCAGACATAAAGAATTTATTATTAATATTTCTTTTGAATTCGAAAAGAAAAGACAGATATTTTACTTTCATAACAAAAGGCTACTGAAATAACGTTTGGAAGTAAATTTTCTCTCTATATATATAATATATTATATGTATATATATATATATATATATATACATTGAAATTAGGTTGAATCATATTAAATTTTATGATATTAGTGCTCTCTTGTGTGGTTCTCTGGAGTAAAATATATCGTGATTGCACTTATGTGACGATGAGAATCACGTTTAATTGTACCTCGCTCTTCATTGCTCAAAACATCGTGAGGTAAATCTCAAATATCATTCATTATCATACATACTATACATAATATTTAAATTATTACCATAACATATGCATATTCTACTATATATATATAATATTATATAACACTTAGCATATATACAGTAATATAATATAATAATAATAAATTTTTATTAGCACTTTATTATAATATAAAAAAATAGATAGTAAAGTTTAATATATTTTATCAGAGTAAACGAGAGAGAGAGAGAGAGAGAGAGAGAGAGAGAGAGAGAGAGAGAGAGAGATAAAGATACATACTTTATTTAATATGAGTAATAAAAAATAAACACTAAAATTTGGCACAATTAAAATGCAAATTAAATGATATACTTTATTTTTTTAATATTAATATTTTTTTCTATTTTTAACTTAAAAAACTATGACATGTATTTTAATTAATAATAAAAAAACTGTGTGGTTTTGCTTTAGGTAATAAAATATTATTTGAAAAACAAAAAAATGTTTAAAGCTGGTTGTTTATCAATTTCAGTTTATATTCATGTATAACGCGATGGAATATTATGACAGATAGTAAATAAAATTAAAACTTGGCACGAAGAATTATAGTTATAAAGATAAAATTATTGTCTATATTATTTAAATTTTCATACAAAAACAGCATCATGTTTTAACCAAATTATTATTATTGATGCCTTTAAGATTACTTTGTGTTTAGATTAATCTTAAGTTTTTAACCTCAAAAACAACAGGTGCTGTCTAAAATATTGTTTGCATTTTATATTATATAGAAATGATAATAGGCATGCGAGAAAACAACCAAAATAATAAAAAAATATATAGTAAAAGTTATCATATTTCTCGAGACTATTATACAAATTAGTTATAGTTTTTATACCTGTAAGATATAATTTGAAGACCAAATTGCATGTTGAAAAAAAAGAAGTTATAATTTAGATTAATATGTAAATCAATGTTTTTTTAAAATTTAAAAATAAAAATTTTACTATAAATTTAAATAAAATAGTTAATATTTTTGGGGAGTTAAAAAAAAAAAAGACACATATTCAAAAAGAATGTTCCATGTTTATTTATTATTATTATTTTTTTTTTTTGACGAATATGTGTTACGCCTCAATTATTTTTTGCTTTCATATCAATATTGTAATTTAATAACGATATACGCAATTTATCTTTGTTTCTCTCTCTCTCTCTCTCTCTCTCTCTTCTTTTTTTGTATTTTTATTTGAATTTATTCTACTATCAGTAACGATAATCTAAACAATATACATTTTTTTAATGTAAAACACGTTTTATTGTTTGTATTTTTTATAATGCTCTATGTTTTTTATGTAAGATATATATCATGTAGTTATTTATTTTCAATTAAAAAAATTATATAAGCTCAAAAGTTTTAGATAAGTGAAAGTATAGAAACATATTGTTTTTAAATTTTTGTTTGTTAAAGAGTTGTATGAAAAGTTTCGTGTACCAGGTGATAATCTAAATAAGGCTCGTGTATATTTAGATCGTAAGAGACGCATATTGTGCTATGATCACCGGGATAATAACATCGTACTTGCTATCAGCGTTCACTTACGCTCACCTGTCGCAAAACACAAATTAATGACAATGCTAAAATTTCTTGCTTAAAAACTTTTCCTCTAATACATTATATATTTTTTGTATAAATTTATAATCGAAAAAAAAATACATACATTGAAAATACTTTTTTTGTTTAAATATTAATAAAGATTAAAAAATATATTTTACTCACCAGAAACGTAAATACATAATTGAAAGAAAACCCAACAAGATGATAATACACCTCTTTTATTCACTGCCATAATTGATATGCACCTCTTTTGTATTGGAATTAGTTGCGGGACGTTCGCGATCGTATGTTAGGCAATGAAGTCAACATGGTCCCGCGTCAAGGGGTGCCGGAGCACATGTGATAAAGCCCTGCCCACACTATATTCAGGTTCAGCCTCCACTTACCCCCACCTATAAACTTTGTAAAAATTGCGCCGGCGCTACTAACATCTCTTCAAAGACACAAGCGCACACCAAACACGCTAAAACCTAAACCTCTTCTTATTAAGACTCTTTGCACTTAAAAACCATGAGCTCTTTGCATAATAGATCACAGAAATCTTTTTCCCTTATACTAGTTAGTGTATAGTATAACTTTTTAAAACATAACCCTATACTCCACTGTATATAGCTAACCATACAACTTGACTGTGTTGAATAATATTCTCTACTATGGTTAAACAAACTATTCTTTTTGAACTTTCTTGCTCGAGGACTTAAAAAAATAATAATAAAAAAGAAAAAAAAAGAGGGAGAAAAAATAAAATGAAAAAAAAAAAAAAGTTTGTATAGGATATCACGTGGCACGTGATTTTTCGGTCTATGACCTTCTTACTTCAAAACTTCAGGGGAGAAAAAAAAAGTCGAAAGTATTTTTTAAATAATTTATCATGTAAAGTCTATACTTGTATATTTATTTTTTATACTTATCATTTTTGCACACTCTTTTCTTTTGTACTAGCGAACATTGAATGTTATCTATCTGGATTAAAACATATACTTCAAAGCCAGTAAAAATAGCAACAAATAAATGAAATAAAAAGAGAATAATATAATGAAACGCTTTTGAATAAAAAAAAAAATGAGAGATGAAAAAAAAAATCTAACACTTTCACTTGCGTAAATCATTCAAAATATTTTTTACTTGTGTTTTTAAGTGTCATAATTTTGTTTCCAGTTACAAATAAAATATGAATTTATGTATCATTGATTAATAAAATACAATAAGGTAAATCAAATTGCAATTTGATTACATATATACATAATAATTTAATACATAAAGTTAAGTAAGCAAAATATGGATACCTATATAATTTGTAACTCTTGCATTGAAAGCACAAAGAAAACGTTTCAACAGATAACAGAACATTATTAATAGACGATGAAACACGTTATCTACATTTATAAATAACTTTAGGTTGAATATTTATAAGAACTTTCATTCAAATTTATTGCAAAATCTACAATAATAATAGCAACGTGTGTTTTATACTTCATAAAATAATCTATATTTACAATAAAATATCGGAAGCACAAAAAAAAATGGTTCAATGTTTTAATTTGTGTACTTTTTTCCTTCATTAACTTTTAATTATATAACAATAAACTTTGTATTGAAATAATTTAAATTGTAAATAAATGTTAAACAAACAATGGTTTGGTTTTAGTAATGAATTAAGCGTGTTTTGAATTTTACAAACTAAATAATGAAACTGAAAATATATTTTATTTTTCATTCATTAGTATATTATTTGCTATCTGGACTCGTAAATATATATTATCATCTAGAGTTGTATGAATTTAAACATGCATTAATTAACATTTTAAATTAAAAATAACGATATAAGTGGATTAACATAGTGATGCAATTTAAATACAATAAATAAATGCCTCACCGCACGAAAAATAGTTTTATTATGACGTTTTTTTTGCAATACATATAAATATAATCATTGTATTAAAAGAAAGCTAGAAGTATTTTGTTGCGCGATAAATTGCTAAATAAATATACATCAGTGAAAAACATCTTAATTCCTATTGTATTTCAGTTATCAATTTTCTAAGATATGAGGGTGTCATCTCTAAATTCTATTACTTAAAGCCATAGACCACATAAAACAACATGTGCTTTTTAATGAATAAACATGAAATGGGATCTTCAAAACTGTTGACAATTTTTACCAGAATTTTAATGTAGCCGCACGAGTGAAAGTAAATATACTGTAAAGTATGCAATTTGCGAGATTATTCATGTTTATGACGTCAGAAACATGCAATTCAATTTCAAAGGTTTTTTTTTTAACACTTTACAGATTCAGAAAGGGATTTATTTCAAAAAACACAATACAATGCAAAAATTAGTATGAAAATGTTGTGCAGGTTGCATAAATCGAAATTTCTGATCACTGCTACGAAGCTACAATTGAGTTTTGAGACAAACTAAAGATATTTTTTTAAATCTCAAGTGTTTTGTGATATAAATGTTTAAGATTTTCTCTGGTCTATTCCTTTAAGAACTGACCCTATACTTGCTTTGCTTGTTGGCTACTAGCCTGCATTCACATAGTTACTTTCTCTCTCTCTTTCTCTCTCTTCTCTCTCTCTCTCTCTCTCTTCTCTCTTTCTCTCTCTCTCTCATCTCTCTAATATAAACAATGATTACCAACAGAGGTCATGCATATTTCGGTCCATTGTTATTATAATATTAACTCTATATATCATATCATAACAGATGCATGCATACTAATATTGTATATTATAACTTTCTCTTGAAATGAAAGGAATTTCCTTTTCATACTTACAATATGATAACTTCATAATACTTTAATATTATGTATTAAAAATGGTTAACAAAAATAAACTTTTAATTTTATTTTATTATTTTTTTGTCTCATTTCACTCGTTTTTTCTACTATCTTTTCACTATCTCTGTTCTGAATTTCAAATATATAAAACATATTCGTATAATATTTTTATTTAATGTAAATTTATGTAAATATTTTATTTTACAAGTGAAAATATTGCGACGATGGTAATACTGATTAATTATTCTTTCTTTTGTTATTTTTTAATTGGAATATCATATTTTATATTATTTTCTCTCTTCTTTTTTATAAAATTTTATGTATTAATATATACATAAATTTATGTATACTATTTTGTTTCCTTCACAATTAAAATTACAAATCATATTCTATCAACAAGTTCCAATGTGCACGTATGTATATTGTATAGTTTTTTAACAATTACAGAATTATTCATTCTTTCCTAATAGCATGCAAAATATGATTTACTTATTTTTTATTGCAACCAGTTTGTGTGTTTAAACAGAGAGTTTAATTTACTGAAGAGCTTTACTATTTACGCACTTCTACGCTCTCTTTCACTTGAATAACATACAGAAACACAAACAAACAAAACTTGAAACTTTTCGCTTTGTTGTATACATTTTTTTTTATTTAAACATTAAATTTATTCAACCAAAGGGATTTTTTTTAATTAAATTTTATAAGTTCTAAAATATCTTTTGTTTTCAATCTTTTGATATCCATTTTTTTCCCAATGATGCGCATTGTTTTGTGAAAAACAAATTGGAATGCTATATAAACACGAAAAACAACAACAAACATTACATTGATTATAAATATATACTGGTTGGCATAATGTGCAAACATTTACTTTGTTTTAATTTAATTTGATTGTTATTTTTTGGTTAAATCTCACTTGTATCATGTTACGATTTACAAAACATTGCTGTACAAATAGAGAGAGAGAGAGAGAGAGAGAGAGAGAGAGAGAGAGAGAGAGAGAGAGAGAGAGAGAGAGAGAGAGAGAGAGAGAGAGAGAGAGAGAAAGAAGAGGAGAAAGCGATAACGTTACATTTATCATCTTTTTTTGCAGTTTTGATTACTTTTACTACTCCTTTGTGAAAAAAGTTAGCATAAATAAAACACACTCACAGCAATTAAATTAATCAAGAAAATATACAGAGTTATTCTGATTAAACAATAAACCCACTATTGTTCATTTGAATATTATTTAATTAACAATATCATACAAACCGTGTGAATTTGTTTTTTGTTTAAGTAAATTTAATACAATTAAATTATTACTTGTTTTTTGTAATAACAGTAACACTAATAATAAAATTAAATGAATTAAATTTCATAATATATATATATAAAGCTTTTCCTTTTTGTGGGAAACAATAATGTTTGCGTTTAATTTTTTTCCTGTGTATTTGCGTCATATTTTCATTACGAAAAATATTGTTACAACTGTTGTAAAATAAAACGATTTTTGGAGAGTGTATTCTTTGAAATTTTGTGTTATTTAAATCTAATAAAGACTGCGTAAATCGTCGTTATGGCATTGCAGTCATTGAAATTTTCTTCTGATATATTACATTGCTGTTTCAAAATAGAAGTTTTATTTGTTTCTTACGATTATCTTGAAATTATGATTACACTGAATCAGGTTATTTGGCAGAAAATAATGTGAAGTATTGATAAAATAAATTTTTATTTCAGATTTGTATATATTTTGATACTAATTTGTAAGATTACTTGATATGCTGTATGACATGTTCTACTCTGTATAGACATTGGACGTTTAATAAAATCTAAAAGGTAAATATTAACCTGCATAAAAATAACAAATTACTTAAAGTATGCTGTATGACATAAATGTTGATAAATTGGAATAACATAAATAATTATACTGAAAAATATAATATTTGTGATATTTTGTATACTTGTTTTATAAATATAAATTAAATAATCACCTTGATTAAAAAAAGCATATAGAAAAAAATGTATACATACATTTTTAAAAGGGCGAGGTCAATTTTAAGCAATATATCATAAATTATGTTATGTAATGAATAAATGTTGCTGAAATTGCACTCGTATGATTATTACATATTTTAATTTTCTCCGTGTGAAAATGATATTACTAGACTACAATGTTACCTAATGTAGGTGAAATACACCTTTATTATATTTTACTTTTCTTGCAGTAGGTGACACAATTGCATATTATATTATAAAGTATATCATGAACACACACTTTAGGCTAATATTTACCTATTGTAATTTACATTATTTATATTTCTATCATCAAGAACATTTCTTTTTTAAAACAACGTAGATTTGTGATTCGTCACACTCAGACCATCCATAAATAATAAAAAAAAAAACTTTTTAAATTATAACAAAACAAAAAAATGCGGAACAGAAAATGTATATTTTTAATAATTCCATAGTCCCAAGTGACTTTCTATACATACAAGTATATGAAGAACGTATGATATGTACCATATTTTAGTTTATTGGAATTTAATGTCAGAGGATTTTATTGGTAATCGTTAGCGTGCAAGAAATACTAATATTCTAATGGTCCCTGCATACACATACTGGAAAACCATTATATTTTTATATGTCTAAATTAAATTGCAAAATAAGCTGTGTGATAACAAAAATTAAGGTAAATAATTATAAATATTAGTGATTGCTTAATGATGAGATTTATAATAGACTTGTCTGAGCCCTGAACCAACCCCTACAACATGTACTAGAAAAACAAAAAATGTGAGTTTATTAACATGGTTAACCGGGTTAGATGAATTTTATTACAGCTTTGTTGGATTTTGTGACATCATATACGAGTATATAAGTATTTATATATGGATGGAAAATTATTATTTGGTATAACTTTTGTCATGATGAAAAAAATATTAAAAATACGACCATGAAAGCCATAAAAAATTATTTTGTACTTATAAATGGGTCAGAGTTCAAAGATCAATTGAGGAAAACTGTACGCGTCCTAATATATATTTTGGTGCTGAAAGTATTAATATCATGTTCATGTAATCACTCCTGAAAATATCATGCTTCAAGCCTAGGTTTTTGCTATAATTCCCTCAACGAATAAAAATTAAATGAAAAATAAAATATATAAAAAAAATATATATCAATTGCTTTATTCAAAGAAAAATATTTAAATATATATTAGCAAATGAATTTGAATAATTTTATAAATTTTATATTATCATATATTTTTAGAGAAATACATAAAATAATTACATCCCAGTATATATTTTTAAATATATGAGAAATAATTTATATTTTCCATTTTTTTATATAATAATGAAAATATTCACACAATATAAACATTTAAAAAATACTAAAATAATATAACCACTTCATAATTTTTTTGTTATAATATAGTAGTTTTGAAATCAAAAACCTCGTATTTGTGGTTATCTATTAAATATAAATAAAATGCAATTAAATTAATATTATAATAATAATAAAATATTATATTGCATGGAATTTATATGAGTTGATCGATTAACCACAAAATTGTTACCACTATTATAATAATTTTCACATTCCCTTTTGGTTTTACCAAGCTATATTACTTTATTAAAATATTCTATGTTATATAATATATAAACATCTATATATTATAATACTATGTTAAATTTATAGAACACGTAACTGTAACTATCAAGAGACTGAAAGATTATTGATGTTATATGTTACGTATAAGTATATCAATTATTATGATACTTAATTGTTTATGTATCTTAATGTGAAAACATCATTGTAATAAATAGTAATAGAGGAAATAATAGTATATAGAAACATTCAGTATAATACGTGCAGTATATATCTAGCTATTTAAGCCTATAATTATTATTGTTATTATAACCAAGAACGAGTACATATTATGCTATGATGTTTTTAATTTTTCATAAAGTAGCACTTTCTATATAGAAGTAAAAACTTTACAATACCATTTAATATGTTATAAATCTATATTTTAATATTTAATGTTAGTGATTTTAAACTCCAATTTAACAGATTTCTAAATATATAATGAATTACTTTAATAATATATTAATGTATAGTTTTTCTTGATTATCTTTTACATCTTTTTTAAAGCCTTTCTTACTTTTTCAAATTTTATTGTATTATTTTATTACAATTGTTTGCAATTATTTTGAAAAAACGTAAAATAATAATAAATTTATTAGTTTTTTGATAACAGTTTAGTTCTACATTGCCTTGAACAAATTTATAGAATAAAAACTAACTCACTATAAAAAGAAAAATATCACTTTCCTTAAAGTAGTCTTCTTAATATTTAATGCCATTATAAAAATGAACAACATAAAATTTTTTATTCGAGGTCATGTGTTTTTTTTTTTTTCTAATTTGAAAAACCAAATATGATTAACATAGATAATTCTAGTGACGTGACATGCACTCTTGTCCAGACTTGAATATGGAACATGTAAATTGATATACGAGTAATTTATTCTAAAAAAGAAAACTAATAACAGCCTGGACTTGAAGATTTTTTTTTACACGCACTAGTATAGTGTTAGGTAACGAAACCCTCTTTTGCAATCTTTATTGCTATTAAAATTGTGTTTTTTTTTTCTTTTCAAACGATCAATACTTTCTTACATTATGTTCCCCTTAATAATAATAAAAAAAAGAAATTTCAGAAAATTATAGTGTTTTGTTATTGTACACCTCTTTAATCAATATTTTTGCATTATTGTTATTATTATTGCAAATCCATATTTTAAAATAGCCATACTGTATAACGATATTACTAAAATTTAACTTTTTATTTTTCCCTTTTCTTTTATACAGTGCTCCATAATAACTGAAGAATATGTTTTGGCTATGGAGTGAGTTTTTAATAATTATATAAGTGTAAAATTTCACAGTCATTATCACAACAAACCGTCATAACTAATTTCCCTAAATTTAATATTTTAAAATCTTTAATTTGGTTTATTTTTAAAGCTGTATTCATAATATATATTATATCGTTTTCAAACTTCCATTCTATAAAAATATACAGTTTTTTTACCTTTAAAAATTTTGTATTACTTCTTATATTTTATGACCATATAATATAAAAAAAATACATACATACACTATAATATAATATAAAAAAGTAACATTATACAATAGTGTACATAATGTTTATGAAAATTTACGTTCGTGTCCCAGATTAGTAATAGAGTAATATGTCTTGAAAGATGCGTGAGTATAACATAGTGTGGCGTGCAAGATTTGCATACCATCCGCATACACTTTTTTTTTTTTACCTTAGCGTGACTCGGCTAGTTTTTTTTTAATACATAATATAACGTGAGCTTCGTACGTTCGACTAAAAAAAAAATAGAAAAAAAAAAACAAACTATTATTATAATTCTTTTGTCTTTTATTTTGTTGTGTTTGTTCATATAATTTTTAACAAAAATATTTAATTTGATTATCCCAAAAAGAAAAAAAAAAGTTTGCATGTACGTTATGAATTAAATAATATGAAATGTATAGTTCGTTTTATTATATTATATTCTGTGTGTAAAAGTAAAATATTAATTTCTTTGTTTGTGTATGTACAAGACTATCGTGTTCTCTTATTGCCAATGAAACATTCAAGTGTTTTACCCTGTGAGTAACAAAGAAAAAAAAAATGTTGGTACCCTACTTTTTTGCTATCATCATAGTTTATGTTTTGAATTTATTCATGACCTTTTTTTTATACCAAGTAACAAGTGACGTTATTGCATATAATAAATATTAAGAAAATATAGTATAAATTTTATTTATATTATGTATAATATTGTGTTATCAAGTTGTTGTTTTTTTCTTGTTATATTATTGTTAGCAGTAGTGTTATTTATAGTTTTTTTTCTGTTCTTCTTGTGGAAGTTTTAATTCATTATTATAAAATGTACGATAACATTGTTTTATTTAAAATTAACACTCTCTCTCTCTCTCTCTCTCTCTCTCTCTCTCTCTCTCTCTCGTGTTTTTTTCTGACAACTCTGACAACTTGAAATAAATTTAATTTTGTTTCATTTTATTTCGAAATCGTATTTAAAATCGTAATAATAATTACTCATTCTAGTCAATTATGTAACATCAACTTTGTTATTACTATATAAAATAAAGAGAATTATTTTATCATCTATTGTTGGTCTACAACCTGTTATATTTAATAGCTGAATTTGTTGCATAATCATCTGCGTAATAGCTTCACGTATTCCAGGTAATAATTTAATTTGAAATTTATTTTCTTTTTACATATCATAAAATTTGTTTGTGCGTAGGTAGGTGGATTGTTATTCATAAATATGTGTACATAATATGTTCTCCATGCATTGATACCCATGCGTATTTCAATATTTTACACAAGTAAAATGGTAGAAATGTTTAGTTATGATGACATATCTATTCCTGTCTCCCACCAGTACTGACTGGCCGTTGTTTCAGTAACCCACGCGAAGTTGAAAGTTTATTCTATTAATAACGGCTCACCAATCCACCGTATATCTAAATAATTTCTACAGTATTAAGTCACACGTTGTGCAGTTTATTCCATTGTGTGGTATAAACTGCACCATTATTTGTCAATTTTCTATATAAAAGAGATAATAGTCAACCTTTCTTTGAATTGAGTTTTTAAACGACTATTGAATTTTATATGATAGAAATCTAAAATGCTAAATAACACATACATAAAGCGTTAACCATTAAACCGATTTAATTTGTTCTCTAAAAATATCTATACGGACTGCTTTTTCATGAACATCTTTATTAATGAGTACAATAAGTTTATAAAAAAAAATAAACCATAAATTTACTTTACGTGATATTCTTTGATAAAAATCTTACAAATGAAACTAAATAAAGAAATCAATTTACTGTGAATAAGAAAAATGATCATTAAATTTTTTTTAAACCAATTATAATTATTATTTCTTTTCATATAAAAATTATATAGGTTGAGTGAATTATATATATAAATATTTTTTATATTATTATTATATATCATTTGCTACAAGACTAAGTGCTTATATTTGTGTAGTTTATAGTGTTGGTAATGATGATTCAAACGAAATATCGCGTGGTGGTCTCTCTTGCTAGGAGATAGCATCTTGATCGGTCGGTACTTCCCCTACGTGTACTCGAGAACCACCAGTCACGAGGGGGAAGATGAGGGAGGTGGGGTTGAATGAAAGAAGCAGATTTAAAACAAAGAGATGAATGACTATAAGATACGAAATCACAAGATGATCCTTTGTACTCTTTTAAAACAAAAGAAAAAATCTTTACCCAACCTACTTTATATAATACTTGAGAAAATTTTATACTTATTGTCTTCTCATCATGAAATTTGATAGCCGTACTTTAAAAAAAAAAAAATCTTGAAGATAAAGTTATTATTAAGAAAAAATCAATACAATCGCACTTTTTATTTTATAAAGATTTTCTTCCTCTCATTATTCAAGATAAGAATTATGAATTTTAATTTTCTTTTGTTACTTTTTAAAAGTAAATCATAAGAATATTAATTTTTAGCAGATAATATACTTCATTATAAAAGCTAACTTGAAATTGAGTTAAAATTTTAAGTAGCATGGTAATCTTATCTTTGGTGTAATGGTTTAATGTATTTCTCTTAAAAAGATGGGTCAGGATATTGTTCTATTATATTAATCTCGGGCTTAAATTAGACCTGAAATTTTGTTATTTGCACTCTTCTAGGCTTTCAGAGTCAATTATCTTGTACCATTTCTTTTCAAGTTAAATCAATCATTTTCACTTTTCAATTAAAAAGGTAGTACTTTTAATTTTATATTTTATTGGCAATGTTGCCAAATAATACTGAAATTTGCATACCCCACCCCCCCTCCCATCACTGTCGTCATCTCTACCACTACATCCCCACTACTTTTATTTTTTTGAATCAATTCCATGTCGAATCAATTCCATTTCGAATCAAGTAATGTTTCTGACTATATTGTAAGGTGATGAATCACCTTTACATCAAAGGCAGCACTTACAAAAAATCAACCATCCATTGTATAATAATATGAAACTATTGTTTCTATAATTAATATATTTTCTTGCTTGATTTTAAATTATGTTAGCTTATTAATATTTTGCACGTAAAATAAGGCTATGAACTTTGGCTTACTAATATCGTTTTACTTCCATACAATATTATATTTATATTATCTGTACATAATATCGTAATGACTGTGTGTGTTTACTACTAATAGATACACACGAAATGTAAAAATACAATTTGAATTTCGTGCATGTTCTATTATGCAAACAATAGAATCAGAAAGGTGTAATTTTATTTTAGAATTATTACATTTTGACACGAATACAATACAAATATACTTAAATTTAAGAAATTTAATCTTCTAGCCAAGAATTTTAATTTTCTATACAGGTTGAATTTCTTTACTTTTACTTTTTTTATTTTTTATTAAGTGTTACTAATTAGAAGTTCAAATATTTAGTAACTTAAAGACAGAAAAGAAAAAATTAAGAGATTATTAACGACAGTATTTTAACTAGCAGGTCATTAACTATGAGAAGTTTTACTATGCATGATGAGTAGATTTTGCAGTACGTCACGATTTAAGTAAAGTAAAAATAAGCATCATTAATTTGGCAGTTAATTGTATAATGTACTAAAAGGTTGTAAATAAAGTGTGGGTTTACGATAGCTTTAAGCTGAAAATCTTACTATAAATTTTAATATTGGTGGAATATTTAAAATATTAATAATTTTGTATTAATACTTAAATATTTACAATATTTCTTCTCTCAAATATAAATATAACTCTTAAGTTTAGAGGATGAATAATTTCAAATATTTTTACTCTTGATAAATTCTAGTTTATAAGATTATTGTAGCTTATTACAGATTTAGAGCATAACCTATCATAAGAAATAAGCTTTTTTTTTTATTGACGTAGCAACATTAAGTACAGAAAGCGTTAATCCTGTCATATATATTTACAATAAAAAAAAAATTATTATAGATCATTGAATTTTTATTGAATTTAAAATAAAATTGGATGTCATTAGAAGGAACTAGAACGTTGAATTTCCTCTTCTCATATGTGTATATTTAACACCGTAATGCATGTTTTCATTTTTAAATGCTTTTATTCATTGGATTTGATTTTACTAATAATATTTTTAACAGTTAAAACTTTTATTTGATTCTTATGTTATATAATATAAAACGCGTTACATCGGTACCTTTCAACTTCCAGTTCTATCATTAGGTATGCATTGCAAGTATACTCAAATCATCCACTTTCAGTTTCAAACTACAACTATAATGATATAAACGTCTTTTCAATCAATGTTCCCTTCCTCCAATAGTGCCCCCACGGCCTTCCCATTAACTAATATAAATTGTTTAAAAAAATAAGTATCATTTTTTTTTTTTTTTTTTTTTTTTTTTTGCGCAAAAGAAATTTTTGCGAAAAAATTATCAATCACTAAAATTTTATTCAATAATGATTTAATAATTTTAACATTATTTGTTTAGACAATGAAAACGCCCATTAAATGCCCAATAATTTAAGTACATGACGTGCTACATACTTTTGTTATTTCGTAAATAACTTTCTCAAATCTTTGAAATAGTTCCTAAATATAGTAACAAGAATAAAATTAAAAAAATTAAATAGAACAATATTGATTCAGCATTATATAATAGAAAAGAAGATGCAATAAGTTTATAAAAACAGGGTTTTCTTTTGCACATAAAAAGCCATTACCTTGACATAATAATAATTGTGGAGTGGTTGATAAAATCTTGCTGGCAAAATTATTATCACTATTATATTGAAGAAGAATAGAGTGAGACGTGCTTATGGATTTTTTTTTTTTTAAATCTTATCATGTTGTAATTCTCATTGTTCTCAGTTTTTACTAAACTTATATTAAAATATGTGATTTTTTTTTTAAAGTTAAAATGACGCAGTTTGTACTAACACATGATTTCAAATATAATTAATTGAATTATTTTTTTATATAAAATAAAATTAACGCTATATTTTCTCTGATTTCTTTCAATTCAGGGGTTGATTATATGTTACAAGTCATTAATATCTCATTAATATATTGAACGATGAAAAAAATATATAATAATGAAGTATAATCATAAAAGTATTAAAGTAAAGAAAGGGAAAAAAAAACGATACAAGAAAATACTAAACGTAATTACAAATTACCCTTTATGTAAGGGTTGTTACTCAAATCTAAATTGCTATAAAAAAAGTTTTTTTTTTCTTCTTTTTCGTTTCTATCGTATATTTATCATTACATCGAAAACTTATTATATCTTTTTGTTCAAAAATGACGTTATATAGAATAAGGGTCTTAATATTCTCTATCAACCAATGATTTATGAACTTGAGATCAAATTAATCTGTATTGACACCTTGATATGATGATACATACGGGCAAAGTCATGCTTTAAATTTAGGAAAGAGAATCATATTATATCGATACTTTTCCGGAACTTTGGTTAGTTTTTATTTATTTTTTTATACATGACCATGTAACATCTCGCATATATTATAAAAGGTTAGGAAAACAGTAATCCTAATAATACAATGTGGCAAAATATAAACAAATATTACTCTTTTCAAAGTACCGGAACATTATATTGTATGTATGTACTGTACAGTACATCGCATAGATCCAGTATACCAAAAGCAATGAATAACGTTAACTTTTATGTAATTTTGACAAAGAAATCAATATACAATAAAATAACGTCTTTATTTTATACTTATGTTAAAAACTTATACGATAAATTATTACTAAATATCGTAATCTAACATATTTTTCTCCTAGTTTATTTCTTATTTATTTTATTATTATTACTTTTTTTTTACCTTTCTGTAAAAAATTAACCTTGACGAATACAAATGTATACGATTGAAGGAATCAATTAAATGAAAAAAAATAAAGAATCTTTTTCAATTACAATTCTAATATACGTAGCTTGATTACACATACTTTCAACTTTTTTTTTTTTTTTTTAAGCTAAGTATTTAATTGGGTTAATATATGTGTTAAAAACGTGATAAAATATTTTATATTAGATTTTCTATTTCTTTGTATTTTTTTACATGGTTAAATTAGATCCACAAATCTTGTGTTAGTCCTCAAGGGACCAATTCTGTAAACACGAAAGCTTTTCAGTTTATCTCGCGAGTGAAGAAATAATTGCTCCCACACTCTACATTCAAGTTCTTCTATTCAACAATAATAAAGTATAGGATACAATATATATATTTTTTAATACAGTTAAGTAAAACCAACATAAATATTCATGGTTAAAATAATTTACGTAATGTATACTGCTTTTATATCATATTTAGCATAAATATTTGAAATTTCAGCATAAATACTGTAAAACATATTGCATTATGCTGCATTGTGCATTATGCATTATGCAGCATAATTATTTTTTTAATATAGCATAAATTATGTTTTGTTGCTGCAATCAGGCTAGCAAAATAAATAATTATTTTGCATTTTTGCCTGTGCACAAAATGTGGTATTCAAATTATAGCAATAGTAAAGTAATGTATTATATGTTTAAAATAAGTATTATTAATTATCTCTCTCATATGCATTTAGGATTAAAAGGATTTTAGTTAAATATATTATGTATGTTATAAAACCTTTGGTATTATTTTCATACAAACATAAACAATATAAGTATATAATTTTTGTTAAGAATATAATATTAGAATACAGGTAAAATATTTATTACAACCATAATATAGGATATAAGCGATTCAATTTATTCTAAAATTATGTAAATTAAAATAATTTTATATAATTTTTAATCCAATGTAAGCACGTATGATTATTATTTTATTGTTAAATGAAATGCGTGTGTATCAGTTTGCGTATGTTTTACAAACAAATACTAATTTTAAGTCTTTAATAAAAGTTCTATTCTGTAAGCTGAGAGAAGCATTAATATAAGCACTGTATTGTATAGCGTTGTGTAGTATTAATGTATTATTATAAGTAGTAATAAAAAAAAAATGCCATAAATATTTTAGATGTGGTTTATCGAATATACGATTTAAAATAACTATATTACATTCTAAAATAGTTTAAATTTATATTTTATTAGATAGCAAAAAATATATAATAATATTGATCAAGAATTTTCCTTTTCAGGATTAAAAATGTAACACTGAATTTCAGGCATTTTACATTAAATCTTGTTCCATTCACACAATGGTTTCGATGTTTGTTATCGGTAAATATGTTTACGAAGAATGTGTATAAATTTGTCTGGCCTCACAGCTGTAGTTTGCGCAATAACACACGATAAATATGGTCCCGCAATATTAAATCGAGTATTGCAGGAAATTTTATATCTATTTTTATAATTGGCTAGCAAGCTGCACTAATAAGCCCCATTTTTTTTATAAATATATTTAATATTATTTGAAACTTGATTTGAAACTTAATTTGAAACTTGAAATACTGGCATGAGATTACTTGGTTTTAAATAGTTTGTAAAAATGAAACGTGTTGAAAAAATTATTACAACTTTGCTCTTCTCGTAATAAGAATTACATGAAACAAAAATTAATGGCATTGCGGAAAAAAAAAGTTTGTGACTTTTACGTTTAGCTGATTTGTATTAGAATTTAAAAGTGTTGACAAACCAATTTGCTAAATAAAGTAATAATTTCAAATACTTCGTCACTATACTATACGTGTTGCTATAAAACGTTACGGAAAGAATAATGATAGTTGAAACACCAGCAACAACAATTTATTTCAATATATTTTTATAGAGACAAGTGCACATTTTTCTTGATACAAGAAAAAAAAAAGTGGACAGAGCTGTGTTGATCTCCCCACAAATCCTGGCTGTCCCACCGCACGCCGAGAGAGCGAGCGAACAAGCAAGCAAGCCAGAGAGACGAGTATTGTAGCTGCGGGCACCAGAAGCATCCGCTACGTCTACAACGTAACGTCAGCTTTGCCAGTAATTACAAATGTAACCCCAGGCTTCACCACAACGCACACAAATTCTTGTCTTATCATCTTTTTTAAACATCTAATTTTTGTAGACATTTTGTTGATGGTAAATATATTTACCTTTTTTTTAACCGTTTTTCAAAAACTTATAATTAAATTTACTAATTAAGATAATTTCTATAAAACACATTTTTTAATTCTATTTTAATATTAATGAAACTGATTTTAATATTATTAAAATTGATATAATATGATAAGTATATATAACATACTAAAATAACATAGTAGGCACTAACATTTTGATAATTGTTTACATTATTTCTTAAATCTACAAAGTATGCGTAATATATCACTTTTGATAATTAATTAATTAAATCAATCTGTTATTCTATTTGGGAATTATAACTTATAACGTGTAACTTATATATACACACATACACACACACACATCATGGACTTAAATGAACTTTAACGTCATAAGGGAGGTATAATCAGCAGTATCAGCACTCTCTCTCTCTCTCTCTCTCTCTCTCTCTCTCTCTCTCTCTCTCTCTCTCTCTCTCCGTCTCGCTCGCTCACTCGCTCACTCTATCGTGATACGGATACGAATTTTTACTGTAAATAAATACTAAAGTAATATAAAACACATACAATGTATTTGCCTGGTGCACTTAGATATATTGAAATGGTTTGTCAAGCAACTTTTAAAATATTGGCTTTATACAGTACAGACACAGTCGTCTCTCTCTCTCTCTCTCTCTCTCTCTCTCTCTCTCTCTCTCTACTCTCTCTCTCTCTCTCTCTCTCTCTCTCTCTCTCTCTCTCTCTCTCTCTCTCTCTCTCTCTCTCTCTCTCTCTCTCTCTCTCTCTCTCTCTCCATAATATTTGCTCACTACTTGGTTGACATTTGATACTATTATACTACATTCACAAACTACATAATAAATTTCTACTACTACATTTTACAAACTATTTACTCATAGATATAATATTGAGAGAAAACGCAAATGTATATCAACAAGAGTTATGTTTAATACATAATATAACTCTAAATACATATTTGAATTTCTATCATTACAAAGTAAATATTATGATGATATCTTATAAAATTAACCATTCCATGCAATATTTTTTATTTATATTAACAGTATTTTATTGAATTATATAGTTTATATATTAATTCTTAGTATTTGATACAAGGTTAATTTCTACTATATTTAATACATGTACTGCATATTATAATTAATCCCATCCCAGTACATATAGCATTATAGTTATACTGTTAGCATTTCATATAAAATTAGAATACTTTTTTTTACAGGTGGTGACGTAACCAAACAGAAGCGCAATGAACCAACCTCTAATTTCTTACATTTAAGCATAAGAGTTTCATATTTTTTTTTTAATTAAACTATTGCAGGTAGAACATAATATTTAAATATAACGCACAAGATTTAAGATAATTAAAAAACTTATTGAATAAAATTAATAAGAAAATTCACCGGTATAAGAGATGATTTAATTAGCATGATTGAGAGGGGATTTAATTCCATTCACTCAAATTAATAACTTTATGCAAGTCATGGGGCGTACAAACAAAAAGTTTCTATTTAAATCATTACACACGGAAACAATTACTATAGTCTTGTTCATGATAGAAGCTCGCTCGTTTATAATTGTAATAGGTAGAGCCTTTTAACTGAGTGAGTTTAACAGGTAACCGGAAGTTAGCTAGTTGTTCAGTTGAAGGAGTAGGGAGTAGGAGTATACTAATGGCAGGTACATGAATCATGTAAATTACAACAGGTAAATATTTACCTATATGGATCAGATTAATAAGTGTATTGATATACCACAATATCACCTAACCTAGGTGAGACATATCTTGTTTTACCTGCATTACCTGTTCCAGGCTAATGTTTACCTATTACAGGATTTACATACCTGACATTAGTAGCAATTTTCCGTGCTTTAGTAAGTTTTACTTTAAACATGAAAATGTATCTGAACATGTAGATGAGACTTAAAAAGTCTTGATAGAATTAAAAATACATTTCGTACTATACAGGATACACATGATTGTGATAATATTTTTTACCATTCAAATTCAGCGGCTATTTTTATTATAATAATAACATATTACAAATTAAGAGCGAGTTTTTGAATGGTAAAATTTACTATCACAATCGTGTGTACATTATGATTCCAACTAAAATATACTGATGTACGTATATTTATGTACTGTACATATATGTACATACGGTGTATCATTATATAAATGAGATTACACAACAAAAACATGAATATTAAAAAAATATCAAATAACGTTCAGTAATTATGGCTGCTCTACTTCAACTTTACAACACCCAACTTTTTTTTTTTCTCTTTACCTTTGTTTCTCATGAACTGAACACTTATACTAACATGTTTTAAACTTAATTAAAATTAACGCTAGTTCAAATTTATTAAAACCCAGTGAAGCACTATGATTTTATAACAATAATAATAATAATGTAACGATGCACACTATATGGTAATTTTATAGTACAATAAAAGTTGTATAATTTGAAACTTTTAACAATTTCTAGGATGCAAGAAAAAGGCTTCTTTTTTTTCAATCTTCCTTGTAAATAGTTTATTTCATTTCAAAACTTTATAAAATATGAAGAGTTATTTTAAATAAAAATACTAAAATATTTATAATAAACTCTAAAATCCCACGTTGTTTCATTTCAAAATTAATTTGATACGGGTATGATTGAAATATAAAAATAATGATTTTTCTTTTTGTTATATTATTCTCTTTATTCTTTATAATATTTTAGTTCCAGACCCATCGTACAAAATATGTACATTTTTTTTATCAATATATTTTATGAATGCCCAAAAGGTATTTTTGCAATATTTTATTTATATTTTTATCCATTGGGTTTCAACTGTCACATATATTTAAATTTAAAGAGTTGGATGTCGTTTAAAAATTTATTCATATTGAATAAAAAAATATATTTTTTTGATTTATTTTATTAATTAAATATACATGAATAACAGATAGAAAAATTATGTAAAAACATTATACAAATATTATAATAAATATCAGTTTAAAAACAATTATTTTAGATTGTCTTTTAATTTTTTTTTTATTATATTTTGGTATATAGTTAAAATTTACTTCATTAAAAATCAATTAAAGTGTGTATGAAATTTTTAATTCATTTATAGTCGTAAAAAATTTTAAATTAAAAAAACATGATGCTTGAAGACAAATTTTATAATTAAAATTACATAAGCGGTGATAAAATATATTAACTAAGTAAAAGATGATAAATTATAATGACGTAAATATGTAAATGAACACTGAAAAAAAAATTTAAAAATAATAATTTTGATGTACTGTACGTACAGGTATTTTGTATTGGGTTTTATATTAGTATTTTGTTACAAGGCAATGTTTTACTAATATATTTTGAATTCAATTTTCTATAATGTAATTATAAATATGCATTTATATTATTATATGTGATGTGTGTATTTGTAGTAAAATCAAAAGTTTACGAGATATTGAAATAATTACAAAATCATTATAAAAAAAATTTATAAACCTGGAGACTATTTTTTTTATTGTGTATTCTGAAAGAGGGAAAAATGCTAAACCGATTGATGTGTGATTTTGTAATTTTTGAATTTATTAAGAATTTTTAATTAATTGTTTTTTAAATCGTGATATGACGTCACCGGTAACTTTTGCATGAGCGTGCACGCAAAAGTTACCGACCATAGCGTCAAATTGTTAAATCGTCGATCATCTTTTTCAAAAGTTATTTAAAAATACTCAACTCAAAAATTACAAAATCAATTGATTCAGGACGATGCTTTCTTCCAAAATTTATGCAATAAAATTACCTTTACAAATTATAGGCCATCCTCATTATGTAACTTATGTCATTTACCGAACTATGTTACGCAGAATTATCTAAAAAGTAACAATGCACAAATAACTTACATTTTAGGATTTATTACGCAAACTACTTTTCTATATATAGTAAAAACTTGTACACATGCTTTTCATAATACTGTATAATGAATAATTTTAATAGAATGGTAATTTCTAAATTTATTGAGCTTCATTATAAATTGTAAAACTTATTTTAATGATATATCTTTTGAATAAATTTGTAGGTATATATTCATTTCAGTATAATTAATGTTAATATATTGCGCTAAATAAATGAGATAGTGATTATAATTTTCTTTCAGTGTAAAAGTAACGAAATAAAGTGTAACGTTAAACATACCAAGAGTCATGCTTTTTACTTGGCATGCTTGTACTTATTCTTCTTCTTTATTCTCTACTCGGATTTACACTACGCTAATTAGGGTGCATAAATTAACAGGAAAGATTTAGAAAGGAAAAGCACATACAGGCTGATTGATGATGATCCCACAAACTAAGCTATAAATAAGAAACTACGTTAAGTTCGCGACCGGGAGAGAAAGAAGAAAAGAGAAAAGAAAAAGGAAGGAAGAAAAGAACTATATATGTATATATAGTTTCTTCTTCCGCTACATCGCGTTATATGCATATTATACCTCGAGGATCCAAAAATTTAAAATTACACAAACTCAAACATCGAGCGATAGCAAAAGAGTCTGCTATATATATACGCAGCTATAAACTACAAAGATAAAAGAAAAACATGATTAAAAATAAGAATTTTGTGAATGTTTACTTAAAATTTAATGTAAATATATGAATTTGAAGACTAAATTTATTTTTATATATACAAGAGATAGAGAGTCGTATTTTTAAAAATCAATGAATTTAAAATATATTTTATGTTTTAAAGAGCATTTTAAAAGCAGGGAAAAACTAACACATAAATTAAAAACCGTAAAAAGTTATGCTCAAAGAAGACCCCATGATTTAATTCTAGTAATATATATACATTGAGATTAAGGTTTCCCTCTCCAAATGGTATTCTTTGCCCTCTCTTTATTTCTTTACCTTTTACATTAATTCTTGAGTTGATTAAAATATTTGAAATCGTCACTATTAAAAAAAAAAAAAAAAAAAAAAAAAGTTACTATCAACCCCTTAAAAAATATCATAAAATAGTAAGATATTAAAACATTTAAATTTTAGCTGCTTTTATAAATACGTACAACAATGTTGGAAATATTTGTCCTGTGGTTGTCGTAACCGTAATTAATTAAAAAAGTTTTTGTTTATACAACTAAAAGAATTGTTTAATGAAAAAATAGCTACGTGGATGCATTTTTTTTTTTTTTTTTTTTTTTTTTTTGCAAAGTTTTAGTTTCAAGTGAAGGCGATCGTATACAATAGTGTTACCGCTGTGTCAATACTTTATGTATGTAGTGGGAAAGAAAGGAAGTCAGAGAATGCGGCTTAATCTCCACGGCTTATCACGCTTATAGCCAGAGCTGATAAAGCACTTTGCAAAATTTTAATGAAAAGTACACAAAACTCCACACTGCACACAGATAATGATGTGTATACATATACATACACGAAACAGAATGCTTCATTTAGCAATTTTCATACGCTTAAATAATATCTACATATCGTATTATATAGAAGACGAAGAAAAAAAAATTAAAATCTTTTGTATGTACAATAATATGTAATCAATTTTGAAGGAAAAGAAAAAAAAATATACACGTACTTACTAAAAATGTTATTATATAATTTCTTACTTGTTTATCTTTAAAAAAAATCTGCAAGAAAATAAGCAGTAAAATTAAATAGGAAGCACTATAGGAAAGCAAAAGTAAAGTTGTTGGTACGTACGTGTTTTTCCTTTATGTTTATTTATATTACAACATTCTATATACAAAAGGATGAGAAAAAAACAAAAGAATATAAAAACAAAACAAAAACAATAAAAGTTTTCATCGTTTGACGCTTTAAGGTTTTGTAAAACATACAGTATAACAAGCATGAGAATTGTGGGTGGTATATATGGGAGAATAAACAGAAAGAAGAGAGAGAGAGAGAGAGGTTTAGGATACTTTAAATTGCAAGCAGTGAGGATGTTATGCTGCATTTCACCACCAAAAAAAAGAAAGAAAAAAAAATCCCGACAGATGTAACAATAGCAAAAGGAATGGAAAACTAACGCTAGAGGCACTCATCTCTTTGTTTATAGCTAAAAGTCTCAAAGATTTCAACACGTTTCTTTTTTCTCTGAATCAAAATGAAGATAGACACCATAATATATATTGAAAATTGTTCATCACATAGTTTTTAAAGTATTATTTTTTCATGTAATATATTTCCAAAAATCTTTTGTGGAAATGTTCTCCAACATATAGATATCATGAAGAATTGAAATTACTACAGATTTCTCTCTCTCTCTCTCTCTCTCTCTCTCTCTCTCTCTCTCTCGTCTCTTTATATTTTCAGTATAAAAGCATAACTTTCTGTTTGTACGGTAAGTTTGGAAGCTTGGAAAATATTTGTGGGAAATGAAATGTTGAGTGAAAATGCAAATGAACGTATAACGAATGCCTTGATGGGTAATGACGCGTATTGTCCCGAGTTTTATCACTCGCTAACGAGTTTCTTCAACCGCCAATTTAGCACCTAATAATATTATTTTCTCTCAAGAGAGATATATATGAACTAAAATTTGTTTTATAAAAGCCATAAATCATAATAACTTCAACTTCACTTGTTTTATTGTTTATTATTTTCTCTGTATAGTCATAAATATAAACTGAATTAACATAAATTACGTTCAATTTCTTAGAATTTTTTATAACTAATTTTGAATAATGCCATAATACTTTTCCTGGAACTTAAAAATTATTTCATTTTTCAATTGTTTTTCTTAGTTGTTGTTGTTTTTGCTTTTATTTAGAATTTTAATGAAGTATATTTATTATATACATTTCATGTTCTGCATAATTATGTTATTTATTAAACCTGATTCTTGATCTGCACACACATCACATAACAGTTAAATATATTGCACAGCTAAAGAAAGTTCTCAGATGATTACTATGCTATTGATTGTTATAATCCATTATAAGTTAACTGAGGTATACGTTATTTTTATATTATATATAGATCTTCAAAATTGTAAGCTGTTTTTACAAAATATTTTATTAAAATTTTCAAACCTCTTTTTATATTCAACGTTAAATATATATATATATATCTCGATATGGGGAGGGGGGGAGTTTTTATATCGTATTCATAAAAAAAATACATTTTAAAATATTTCAACCGAATAAATAAAGTATTCTGAAGTTATTTTATCAAAAAAAAAATTGTGATATTGTATACAGTATGAAATCTTTGGTATATATAGTGCCATTATTTATAATACATGCCTCATGGATTTATTTAAATGTTGAGGGTTTGACGTGTGACAAGACTGAGCTTTGAGAGCAAGAGGGGATCTTCGGTCAGAAGAAATCAAAAATTTATAAGACGACGCCGAGGCCGAGGCGAGGTTAAGCTTTGCTTGGCTTGCACACGGGGTGTTGAGTGGTCACAAAAGTGCGGTGACAAGCAGACAGCCACGCGGTACGACCAACTGAACCAGCATAGCGAGAGAGAGAGAGAGAGCGGGTGAAAACCCGTGGACCGAATCTTAAATGAACCTAAGGGTCAGTGTGTGTGTACCAACCAAATCCATGATTGAATCAACTTGATTTTTTTTTATTCTCAAGCACTATAGAGGAGATTTCTAGAATTTTTTATTATTAAAGGTGAATTTGATTTAATATAACGCGTAAAACTTTTTTATATATAAAAGAGGACAAGAAAAAATGGCACAAATAGTTTTTTTTTTATTGCAATAACAATAATGCACATGATGACGAGTTTGATATAATATTATAGTTTCTATAATATTTATGGTGTACCTTTAATCAAGTCAATTTCTGATGCATATAGCCTGATAATATAACAAATGTATAAAATTTACGTCATTTTAAAGACACATTATTTTTATTATGTACTTTGTTATTATTATTAAATGGTCTTTTATCTTTATGATTATACAAGTTCAACCAAAAATACGGCAAACTACAGTATGTACATTACATACATTTAATAATAATAATAAATGGTTTTTATTACGAGGCCAAAAAGGGTACATACCCACTTACATGGTCCTCTGACCTATTCTTAACATAATTAGATATTATCGTCAGAGTATTTAATTTTTACAATAAAAACATAAAATACATAAACATGTATAATATTATTTCACTATAGTAATAAAACATGATAAAGAGCATTTATATATTTCTTATTTACTTATTCTGATACAATTATGATAAACAAATTTTTACTGACATGTATTTTATGTTATGAAATAATATTGCTATAAGTTTGCAACGTTACTCTTATATGAGAAAAACTCACACTGAATTTCCTTTGTAAAATATATTGTTATCATAATCGTAAGTATAACAGCAACTACGTTAATTTATTATTTAAGTCTCTAGTCTTATAATACAGTTAAATAAAAAATTAATCATAAATTTTTTTCTGTAGCACTCATTTTTGCATTTTTGCATTTTTGCATTTTTTTTTTTTTTTTTGCTTATCTTGAAAAATTATTTGAAAGAAATTAATTTTATTATTATTGTTATTTTGCATTTTCTAAATATACTTACAAGTTAGTGTATACGTTACGTATTGTTGTTTTCATTTTATTCACTTGGATTCAAGTTTAAATAATTATGAAAAGTATATTTTCTGTTAAATAATTTCTCTCTCATTTTTCCATCGTTGTAACCAAATTTTCTGTTCTTAATTTACGAAGTTTGAGAGAATTTCACAGTTGTTCCTAACAGTTTGGTTTATCAATATAAATATTATAGTTATTATTTATTCAAAAAAGCTGAAGCTAAGTTGTGGATAATTGAAATCCAGGCGTTGAAATGGCGTTTGAATGATTTATAATTATAAAATATGTAGATAACTATTTGTAAAGTATACAGATTGTGAGAGCAAGAAAATGTATAAAATATTTTAAAATTAAATTCATGTACTCAACAAAGGATGATTTTTAATTTAATGTCTTTTAGCTATATAATAAAAGAAATAAGCAAGAAAATTTAGTGTGGCATTAAAACTATCAACAACTCTAATAATATAACTGCATTTTTTTCTTTCACAATTTCATTTTACTTTTGAATTTTAGTAACTTAAAAAAAAAAAAAAAACTTTAATACTTTTAAAAAAAGAAAAGAAAATAACATCAAATAATACATTATTTATTATTTCATATTTTAATCAACTTTAATTAAACTGTTGTGGCACCTTTAACATGAAGTATTACTATAGTTCTATTTTTACAATGCAACAATGAATTTAGTATTATTATTACTATTAACTATAATATGCATTTTCTTTTGATCTATATATTCTAGCAAGATAACAAATAAATTTATATTTTACTGCGGACTTACTGCTGTCAATATCAATTTTTCCTCTTAGCAGTGAATTATATGATATTAATTATTAGTTTTGTACAACTTAATAATTGATTTCTATTAGTATATTAAATAATTAACTCACTAGTTTGAGACAAACTATATCTTAATTCTGACCTTTGTTCTATAGAAGTGCTATAGCAGTAAAATGTTAAATATATAAAAATGATTATTTTTCGACTATTTAAAATTTCATTTTCTCCCTTTTATGATATTAAGTATAATATCTTGAACAAAATTTAACGTTATTTTAAGAATTACGTCAAGTGATGTTTACAAAATATTATAAGTAAGAGAAAGTGTTATCGTTCGAACAACACTTTTCAAGTAAAGCTTTATAATTTCATTGCCACGTCTCTCTCTATATATATATAATATATAGTATATCTTTCTCGTTTCTCGTCACAAAAGTAAGCATAGGAAAGTGGTGTGTTGGTGTGGTACTTATTTTTGCTTGTAAATTTTATTTCCTCATTTAAACTGTTTCATCCCAGAGGCAAGCAACAAGTTTGTCGTTCTTCTTTGAAGCGGCTTTACTTTTTTTTTTTTTTTTTTTTTTTTTTCATCCTCCCACCCTCACCACGAGTGAGTGCCAGGGGGCGCTACTACTAAGCCGTCTTCCCTCCAATTACCAAGCGCTAATGCTACTTTACTTGCTTACAACCAAATTTTACGCCCTTGTCTACACTTTTTATTTTTATTATATTTTATAAAAACAAGTTTATAAGTAAAATATTATAAGAGATTATAAATTCAATTATTATGTATATAAAAAAATCACAATAATTTAGTTTCTTTTAAAAATTAAGTTTAACAAAATTATTTTTAAACTTATTTTTGACAGGAAAACTTTATTAACTTTTCAAATAAGGTAAATATATATTAATAATAAATCTTTCAACAAATTTTATGTTTTAAATTAAAATGAATATAAAGATTCAACAAATAAAAAGAATTTTAAGTACAAAAATTTTGTATTTGATAAACTTTTACTTTTTGAAATGTCGTGCCTTTAACAAAATATTTGTACCATTTTCAACATAAAATAAATTTGGAATGGTGCTATAAGTTAAGAAATAATACGTATTAAATTAAAAAGTATATTTTCTTTGAAAATAATGAAAACAAAAAATTAAAAATTAATATAATTTAATTTCAATTTTTTAAAAATATTTTTTATGCTTAATTTGTTTTATTTGTAAATTATATTTAACAACAAAAAAGCACAGCTGCCCTCGCATATGAAAATATTGTAGGTTATGCAACCAGTTTGTCATTTATGTGCTCCGGGTGGTCTAAATCCATATATTTCAAGGGGCAAAAAAAAAATCACGTATAATAAAACTCAATTTGTAATAAATCAATTAAATAATTATAAATCATAATCTAATGAAATAAATTTACGATATCAGACAAGAATCTTTACAAAAGGCAAGAAACGTTACAGTATAAACTACATTGATCACGCAACTGGCTCTTCTTAACCGTATTTACTTTTTATATTATTTGTTTGAGGGAAAAAGAAGAAGAAGAAAAAAGTAGAAAAATTTGGCTCAGCATGAGACATGAAGAAGAATGGGTGAGAAGAGAGCAGCTGCTTGATTGTTGCTGTTGAATTGATGTGGTGCTAGCTCTCATTCTCTCTCACACACACAAAAAAAGATATATATGATACTATAACCCTCCATGTTTGAGTGTTAAACACTACCACTGGTGGTGTTTTTACAAAATAAATGTGAAGATTGGATTAACTTCTTTCAAAATACTGTTTTAAAAATATAAACTTATGTTTCTTATTTCTCGTTTTTTTAAAGGTGTTTTTTTTCTCATTCTCTCTCTCTCTCGCAAACACTCTCTCCTCATCATTCATCTGTATATACTTCACCTTCACACTCTGCCATAATTTATACTGCCTGTTACAAATATGGGAATATAAAATACATTTACATGTACGCTATAAATGGATCCCCTACTCGTTTTTAACTTATAATAATGGCAAATTACTAAAACTAACTGCTTTTTTTTTGTGGATTTTTGAAAATATCTACATTTAAATTTCTAAATCCTGACATTTTTTAAATCTGATTTATTTTTAATGGATTTGTAATTTCTTTTATTAAATTAATTTATTAAACATTTAATTACTTCATTTTTAATTTTATGTGACTACTTTTTTGAGCTTCGGAACGTCATTTGTTTGTAATTGAAAATTAAGATGTGAATTTTAGCCTGGAATTTAGAAAAAATAATAGTAATGTCATTGCTTTAATTTAAAGCCCTAAAAAAAAACGCCCATGGAAAATCAAGCTCTTCAAGAAATAATGACCTTGTTTATTTTTAGGGCCTAAAAGGCTGGCTTATTTAAGTTGTGCGTTCAATTAGGTCCTACGATATAAATAAAATATTATATTGCGAATATTCTGATAAAAGTTAATGTTTTATGTTTATAATATTTGATGTTATTCAATATTTAGTCTAATTTTGAAATTGGATATATTACACCTTTTATTTTGCACCCTATTGAATTGAATTATGATAAGTTATGATACAACTACCATGTTATACGTATTTACATGTTATTTTCATTATTTTTGTCAATATTAAAAAAAAATCAAAGAATTAAAATTTGGAATTTTTCAAAAGTGAAATAATTTAGTTTTATCTTTTATTAGGTCCTCATTGCCTTTTTTTTTTTTTTTTTTTGTTACATAAAAATACAAAAATTTTATTACATTCCAATACTCCATGTTAAAATCAAGCTAAAGGTATTACTAAAAGGTAGCTTATTTATCTTAAAAAAGCAATATAGACCAAAGAAAATAGAATTCTTGTTTTGAAAGATACAAATTTTTAATTATTTTTTTCGTGTATAATAAAATAGATTTTAGAATTAGAAAAATGGTGTTTGAAATTTCTTTATTATTTCAACAAAAGAACTTAGTTTAAGTAACACATTTTCTTGGTGAGAAAAGAAAATCGATTGTAATTGGACAAAGGTATTGAAGGAAAGGCGATGGTCATTAGGTTGTTTGTGGGCGGTCATTGCTGAACATTTCACCGCAGCAACAGACGAGCTTTCCCACGCTCTCTGCCCGCTCCTATCCCCGGCCCAACCGTCCGTCAATGTCGTTATCTACACTGCACACAAAACAACCACCTTCATCACGGTACGAAATCAAACTATAACGTTCAAGTAAATGCAAGAGGAATCTTAATAATAAAAATAAAAACTATAATGTTAAGTATGATTAGTGTTTTTGTGCTTCCATATTTGTTTTGAAAGCAGTTTTGCCGTTTCCATTTTTAATGTTTTTGCCGCATTCTATAATTAAGCTACTCAATAATGCGTGGAAACAAACATTTCTAATTTGAAATTTTTATAAATTTTAATCACACGTCAATGCAATAAAAATATGATGAATGATTTTAAAATTGTAATAGAGGCCTGATATTGTATACTTTCTAATTATGAATTTATTATTATTCGTTTTTATTTTATTTTTTATAGCTATATAATTATACTGCAGCGTCATGATGCGTGTGTGCAAGTTTTAATTACGCAGTTTAGTTACTTTATCTTATAATCTGTTTTAAGTGACGTCTTAATTAATGATATTGAAAACCAATGGTATAAAATAGAGGTGTACAGAGATTAAGAAGAAAGAAGTTTTTTATATTTCTCAATTTAAAATTATCAATGTTATAATTAAAAGTTTTTATATACAATAAAGGTAGAAAGGGAAATGAACAAAAAAAAAATGTTAAAAAATATATCAATATTATATTAAATTAAAAGACATCAAATATATATAATTATAAAAGCTGCTATGTTGAAAGGAAGCAAAAAACTAATTATAAGTTTCAAAATTTATACAATTAATTCTATTCACTTGATTGACACCTTTCACTTGCAAACAATTTTTGCTTTAGGGCGTATCACAGACTATATAAACATGTATTGACAACTTAATGAGATATATAAATATAATAAATACTAATGTGTCTGAAGTTTCCGTATTGTATCTTTTGTTATAAGCAGAGATTATTAAATCTATTAACTCATGTTTATTAAACATCTTATATTCCTTTTAGCTATAGAAATACTGTATGTATAATAATGAATTAAGTATAAAGCATAATAATATATGAAAATTCTCATTCTAAATAAATCTTATTTGATTTTTTTATAACTGTGGCAAAATAGCTAGCTTGCAGATAAAAATTAAATAATTTGATTGCATTAAAAATAAATATGGGTAATATGTGTAATTTTTAAAGATCAACAGTAAAACAATAAAAGAAAGAGAAATTTTAGTAAAGGAGTGTGATATCTGTTGCTCTTTCCAATTACATTGATATAAATGCTACCTAAGCTTTTGTTACCTTTTCCTTGCATTATTTCATTATTATTAAAATTAAAAGTTATTTAGGAAAATTAAACCACTCCATTTCTGTTTGAGTTAAAGCCTAGGACAGCGGTCTTTCTTATCCCTTTTCTCATAGCAGCGATAAGAGTTTGGACTGTGCTAACTTTATGGACGCTATCCTAAGGGTGGAGCCTAAAGTGCAATAAGAAATGAACGCTGTCTTGAGCTGAAGTGCCCAAAAGCTATGTGTTAGCTATCTCTTTACTAGCAAGGATTTCACTTTCACCAAACGAAATGGGACTTTCTTCACTATTGTAAGGTATATACTTTTTATTTTCTCCTATCCTATCCTTTTCTTTCTTTCTTTGTCAATGTAAGTTAAAAAAAATTGCAGTTAGGATCAATAATAAAGAAAAGGATAGAGATACCTTACCACAGTAGAAGTTCTATGAAGAGGTTGAGGTCTCACGTGACGTAGAGGTATATAAACATTTATAAGGCACCATGTGAGACCTCAATCTCTCCATAGAACTTCTACTGTGATAAGGCCCTTGCTGGTGTTGTCTCTATCCTTTTCTTTATTATTGAAATGTATCTATAGGTACAAACAAAATTACTAATAAAAATCACAATATACATCATACAGAGCAACTTTATTTCACAATAAATTTGGGATTTCAGCACCAAAATATTTGACAACGCTTAGAAGACTTTTGTTATTTCGAAGACAGATTTACAATAAATATAATAATATTTTTAATGAAATTGATAAAAGTATGATTATATAGAGCCAAAAACTAAGATAAATTCATGCAATAACTATAATATATTGATTACAAATTACAACATATAAGTGATGTAATTTGTAATCTAGCATTTCCAGTTATGTTTCTATAGAATATGTAAGTTATGATGAAAATGTTTTATTTTAATTTGAAAAAAATTGTGTACATATAGTTACATGAGCAGCTATCTAAAGATATACTGACTCAAGTTCATCAACTTTTGTCACATATAGGTTCCTCCACTTCCCCCTCCCCCCTCCCCCACTTACCCGACACAAATAAATTATAACTGACTAGTGTAGGAATAACATTATTGTAAACCTTTTGCAGGGGATGCACTATAACCATATCCTTTAACCTGAATCTCTGGCCAACTTCCAGGTACCTGTTAAACTCAGATAAAGTTCAACATTTTACAAAATATTACATGAGTGAGCTTCTATCAATAATAAGACTATATCGACCCAAGCAAGATATTATAGTCCGTTTTGAAATAAATGGTATACAATTTTAGCAGGGTTGATGTTTTAGGAGCAGCGTGATTAACAGAATTAAAGAACTTGAGTATAGCTTTGTCTGTTAATTGTTACAATAATAACTACATACTCCAGTAAGAAATCATTCCAAATTTGTTCACAGACATTGAGTATGTCGTCGGGTTAGAGCACAAACCGTGTATCTACAAAAGCAGCAAATTCGAAACTCCTATCGTTTTGTATAATGTTTTGAACCTTGTTGTTTTTGTAGATACTCGGATTGTGCTCTATCCCGTACAGTTTGAATTAAACTTTTTAAGAGTTCACTTTAATTTTCAGAAAATTTGTTAGTTTCACTTTAACATAATTAAAAAAAGAAAAAAGGCAAATGATTTGTATTGAACTTAAATAACATACATTTATCATGATCATCAAATCATAGTTCCATCATTATGATATTTGATGTATTGAAAATTGCAGAATAATGACATATTTTAATTCCATGACCGTTATCTTGAAAATATATTTAAAAAATAAGTGAAATGTAAGAAAAGTGTAAAAAAATATTGATAAATGCCACCCTAGGTTGGAGGGGAGGGGTAAATATAAATTGTTCTAGTGTAAATGCAATCAACCAAACATTTAAATGTTAATTGCAGAACTTGGAATTGAAAATTTTCCATACCTTCAAAAGGTTCTGTACTTTTCTCTACAAATTAGTTTTTAAACATTAAAATAATAATATTTGTAAATTAATACAGTACGTATGTACTGTACACTTTATATAAGGTAGGATAGCAGATATTTCTGGTGCAGTTCTGTAACCTATACAAATCTATTGAAATTTACAATAAATAAAACATAACAATAAAAATGTCCATCAACATTTACATATTTTATAGAAACAATAAGATGAGAGAATGCGCACAATAATAAAATATTATTATGAATTAATAAAGTTTGTGTGTCTAAACAATTTACATTCAAGTTATTATTACTGTACACACATAAATGTCACGTGTTTTTATTGGCACTTACAGGCTTAAGCTTAGTTCATACTTCAAAATATTTGCATGTTCGCATAGTTTTGCATCACATAAGAGCATTGCACAGACAAAACCCAATACACTATCGATGGTGTTGCTATGCCTACATAACTTACGTGGAAAAAGAAAAAGAAAAGTGCCATCTATGCTAAGTTTTTTATTCTTAAATAAAGTTTACTTGGACATTATAGTAGTGAATACTTGTTATAACATAAAATTATGCCATCAAAAAAATATTACATAGTATGAACTAGCCATTAAACTACAACCTGTCAAAGCTAAGATAAAGTCAATTCTAAAATAAATACATATGTATGTAAAACTCTTTTTTTTTTTTCTTTTTTTTTTTTTTTGTACGGAACAATTAAGTAGTTATAAATATAATTAAAATTTTATAGACATAGAATTCACTGTTATAACATATTATTTACGTACGTAATACATTAATCGTATTTTACTTTTTTTTTTTTTTAATATGTGGATTGTAATTAAGCTATGAAGAGGAACACTTTATAATTAAAAATGTATTATAGTGTTCCAAATAAAATACAATTTTACAACACCACACATTTGAAATATAAATAGCAAGTATTTTAAAGATCATATAAATAGAAATGTGCATTAAAATTAATATACGTGTTAGGAAAAAGTTGACTATGCAATAATTGATAATTAAATAGATTTGATAGATCAGGAAGAATTGGGAAATGTGAGATAGTGTGCTTAGTAGACTGTCACTGGGACACCTTATCAGAGTAAATCATTTCTAACCTACGTCAAATATTGTTATAAATTTAATTTATATATTTATTTTTTTTTTCACCTAGATTACATTTTTTTTTCTTTCTCTAATATTAGTGTACGTCTCTGTTAATCTAAGCTCACACTATCTCCTATTTTCCAAGTATTCCTAATATATTTGTGTTTTATATCAAATATTTTAATTATAAAATTATAATATTAAGAATATTATACAACCATCCAGCAGCTTCAAATACGTTTCTTGTTCTTCTTTCTTTCTTTCTTTCTTTCTTTCTTTTTTTTTTTTTTTTTTTTTTACAGCTTTCAAAAATACATAAGTACAGTTCTAGGATTTTTTTTTTTAATTTCTTTTTATTGTTATTATTATAATATACAACTGCATAACATTATCAAGAATGTGAGATCACTGCATCAGAATTAAAACATTCTGCAACAAGCCAAATTTTACATCAACTGTAAATATTTTTTTTAAATTCATTTAGAATATGTTTAAATAATGCAGACAATACTGATATGAAGTAGAATTTAACTAAATTGGCGATATGTCTAGAACTATATAGCAATTTTGACACATCAGTCATTATTTTACATAAAAATTTTAATATTAAAAATTGTATCATTACTCAAAGCTTCTTCAATTTATACATTAACTGTGCATTTAAGATAGAAAAGGATAGGAGAAACCAACAAGCCCCTTACCACGATGAGGTCCATAGCTTGGTGAAAATCTTGATGGCACAGGTTACACAAGTTAACTAACAAGTAAGACATTTCAAGGGCAACAACCATCTTGCCTGGTTAGAGCTTAGAGCTTGCATTCTTGTTGCTTAGAGTGTAGCGTACACTCTAAGCAACTGAAGATGAGGGCTGTTACCCTCGAAACATCTTAGTTAACTTGTAAATATATTTGTGTAACCTGTGCCATAAAGTTTTCACCAAGGTACGGACCTCATCGTGGTAAGGCACTTGTTGGTTTCTCCTGTCCTTTTCTTTTATTATTAATTCAAACCAAAATGGTTTTAACATATCCTTATTAATTAACATGTGCATTTAAGATAATATAATAAATTAACATGTGCATTTAAGATAATAAATTAACAACAAAAATTAAGAATATAAATCAATTAAATAGAAAATATAGAGGAAACCAGCAAGGGTCTAACCATAGCGATGTGGTGTCCTACAGTTATGACAAAATTCTTGCTAGCAAATTAACGGTGAACCTCAGTCCTGGAACCAGACATTACTTTGAAAAACTGACCGTAAAATATTTTTTAAATTATTTTAGGATAGATCTCATTTTTACAAAATAGAAGTTCAAGTATAATTTCTTCATAATTTCCATACACTTTTCTTAATTAATTTTTAAACATTTTTATTTTGCCGCGAAATTCAAAATCAATGTTATTTGAATGGGCAAACTAATGCTTAATTTTCTCAAATCAGAAATAAATTTGGAATATACATAAAACAAAAAGTAATTGATAGAGCTTGGAAATATCTATAACATCAGAAAGTTTCAAAAAAAGTTGTCAAACCAAATTTTTTTTTTTAAATGGAAAAACATAATGCTAATTATATGCAAATTTTAATCCCAATCATCTCGAATCACAAATAAATTTGGAATATTCTGTTAACTGGAGCTCGTAGATACTGATATTTTTTAACCAGGGTTAAAGGGGACCCCCTTAAGTTTTAAAAAAGAGTTGTCAAACCAATTTTGAGATATTTTGCTTTTTCCAGGTCTGAGGTTAATCCTTAATAATAAAAAACACCATAATATTGTACATCTTTTACCATTTCTGTGGCAGCAGCAGCAAAAAGTTTTTTAAAAAAAATGAACATTTGCTAGTTTTTATTTAAATTACAAATCAAAGAAAAGTAATAGATAATTGTAATTAAACCACGCTATATTGAAAGCTATTATTATTAAGTAATTATCTATTACTTTTCGTTGATTTGCAATTTAAACCGAAATGGTTTCTTTCTTATATTTATATTATATTTTTCTTTAAATTAATTTATTCGTGTGCATTTAATGTAATTAAAAATTTAAAATAAAGAAGTTTTAAAATAGTATTAAAATTGTGACAAAACAAATAGATAATTTAATTGTTAATTTCATCATAGGTACTTCAAAAGTTTAGTGCAATTAGAAAATGACCACAGCAAAGAGATTCCATACGAAAGAGAGAGAGAGAGAGAGAGAGAGAGAGATAGAGAGATTGTGCATGTGATATGAGATCAAGATCAATTAGGTCATCTAGTAGAGACAAGTTTTCTTCATAATACGTAGGAACTCCTCCTGACTCACTTTACCATCCTTGTCCCCGTCAGCTTCGTCAATCATTTCCTACAAAATAAGATAATAATAGAGAATAGTAGGTAGAGAGTTAATAGAATATTATTAACAAAAAGCAAAGATGCATGCTAACTTATATACTGTTGTTAATTGGGACTTATCAACCGCAATATTTTTTCTAGATTTACATAGAAATATAAGACTTAATAAATGTATAATTATTACAAATCAAAGAAAAGTATAATAGATAATTGAAATTAAAGCATGCTATATCGAAAGCTATATTACGCGAAAATCTTTAATTAAATAGATACAAAAAAGGGGACGCAAAAATGCAAGCACAAGGCTGCTAAAATGAGAGCCTTGCATTTTTGCGTCCCCTTTTTTGTATCTATTTAATTAAAGATTTTCGCGTAATATAGCTTTCGATATAGCATGCTTTAATTTCAATTATCTATTATACTTTTCTTTGATTTGTAATTTAAACCGAAATGGTTTTTTTCTTATATTTGTATATATAAATGTATAATTATGTTAGGGTAAAAACAGCAATTAGTTGCATAAAAGGAATCAGAAAAAAAAAAGGTTCCTTATGTATGGGGAAAATAAAATAAGTTAGCAGTTACAGTATTGTTTTAATTTTGCTTAGTTAATGCTGTGTGGTAACAAAATAAGATAATTCTGTTAAAATATTCACAGTAACAAATGGAAAGGGAGTGAAGTTATTACGAGTGACAGCATGAAGAACTTGATTGTATAAGTAGTATTAAGTTACATAGAACATGATATAGGCTATAGTAATCAAATCAGATGAGTTTTTAAAACATTCTTCAATGCAGAATTGTGAAACTTTGGTAATTCAACAGGTACTCTGCCACACTTGAAGTAAGCATTAATAAGCTGCTAAATTTGCATGCATTTGAATTCAGATGCAATGAAATTTATTCAACAGTTCAAATATAAACTGTGGGAACAGGCCACAAGAATTAGTTATAGATTAAAAAGTTAACCATAGAAACTGAAATATTTTATTACAGTGTAATAGGAATAACAAGTAAAAATATAGGAAATTGGAACAAAATAAAACCAAGAGGGTGTATCGCTCATAAAAACTGCGCTGACACTTTTGCTACCTCAGCTCTGTCAGTTAGCCATCTCTTGCTGGCTTATTTTGCTGTGCCTTACTACTAAATTCTTGGTAAAGGTTGAAACCAGTCTAAGGCCATGAGTAAGTCTGATACTATTTATAATGTTGTGCTTTTATGTAGTGTGAAAACGTGAGATACTAAGCACAGCTCTGGCCAAAATTTTGAGAACGATTCGTATAGGCAACCACCCTATGCTAACTTCATGGGAAAATGCTGCGGCTGCCACTGCCCCGTTCTTAAACTTTTGGCCAGAGCTGTACAGTATTTGTATTTTATTGACACAGTATCCCTATCTTTTTAATATATTTTATTTTATTGTTGTTGTTTTATTATTATTAGCAAATATTTTTTATTACACTCTGCAATCAACCTGTGATAACATATTTATGACAGAACTAATTGGAGCTAAATATCCTCCAGTACTCACCTGCAGTTCCTCATCAGTAACATTCTCTCCCAGCTCCTTGGCAACACGCTTTAAGTTGTCAAATGTTATATGACCAGTATTGTCATCGTCAAATAAACGAAAAGCCTTCAAAATCTCTTCACGTGAGTCCTTGTCAGCCATCTTAGCAGCCATTAGCTGAGTGAAATCATCCAGAGATAATTTGCCTGGATAAAAAAGAAAATGTATATATCAAGCTACTATGTTAAATACACACTTAACCCTAAAAATAAGAATGTTTTATTCTTCTCTAAAACAACTCAATATAAATTAGTGGTTTATTTGACTTTTCTAGCCTGCGGGTTAAGCGAGCCCCTCATTTTATTGAAATAATATACTGTTTGGGTATTGATTATACAGTGAACTCTCGATTTTGTGAAATTAAAAGGAACTCAGGAAATGGTCCTTTCACAAAATTGAATTTCACATGATCAAGAGTTTACTGTACAGTATAGGACTATACATCGAATTAATCAATGAGATACGATATTTTGGAAGTAGGTAAACCGAAACATGTGTCTGCAATTTAACTGATTGATTTTACAGGAATTCATGGCATTAGAAAATTAATTCTTTAATTTACATTACAAAGCAATTTTATTATTATTAACAGTACCCTATTACACTTTACACAGTATTACACACATTACTCTCACCTTCACCCCCACTCCCGCCAACTCCATCCCTATGCCACCTAGGTAACCTGTTCCAACCAACAACCAACTTGCCTTCACTATACTCTAAGCAACTGAAGAAGAGAGCTGTTGCCATTGAAACGTCTTAGCAAACTTGTAAATATTTGTGTAACCTGTGCCATCAAGACTTTCACCAAGCTACGAACCTCATTGTGGTAAGGCGCTTGTTTGTTTCTCATATCCTTTCTTTGATTACATATTCAAACCAAAAGGTCTATCACTGGGTCAGGCTAAAAACCATCTAAGTTGTTGGCTTACCCCGAAAGGGACTATATAGCATCATCATATGTATGTATGTACATATTTTAACTTTTCAGTAGTAGAGAGTTACATTTTTTTAATGTATTTATACAAAACTGAGGAAAATGACGATCGCAGTTAATAATAATAATAAATGGTTTTTATGGTTTTTAATTAGGTTTATAATACTATTCTACTATTATTATAATACTATTCTTTCATTTATATTGTATTCTCGGCCCTTTTTACTTGCCAACGCCAATAAGAGCACGTACTAAATTAATTAAATTAAAAATATGCCAAAGCGCATATATTTTTATCCTATCTCTCCTATTTCTATCATCTTTTTTTACTTTTCCTACCCCGGTGTCAATATATTAAACGATGTAACTAGCTTAATCACGATACAGGCGGCCGGCAGGTGCATTGCTCTCGCGAACTTTCTGGAGTTGGGGAACTCTAGGAAGTGAGGGAGGGCACATATTATGTGGCTTGCTGCCAGCCAGTCTTGCATCCCTCTTAGTGCACAATATTATATTACAGTGTGAGGATGAGAGGTTTTAAATAGCAAGCTGGGTTTGCGCGCGCGATTGTTCAACCAATCAGCGCGAGCAGCTGCGGGGGCATCGCGTATAAAAACGCGGCTGCCACTTGCTTCCTCAGCTCAGTCAGTTAGCAGATGTGGTGTGAGCCATCTCTAGCTGTACAGAGCTCTCTGCCGAGCCTTACTGATGAGTCCTAGGTAAAGGACGAAACCGGTCTAAGGCCAAGAGTAAGTCTGATGCTGTTTTACAATGTTGTGCCTTTGATGTAATGTGAGAACGTGAGATGTTAGGTATATCGTATTTTACATTGACACTATACCCCTCATCCCTTTTAACGTCTATTTTTATCTAGCGCAAGCTAGAATAATTTGCATCCCTAGTCCCAATTTACTATTTAAATTAGAGAATTTTCGCGTTTTATTAATTTTCAATTCAACGTGCTCTAATCTCTACCAAATATTTTCTAATTATTTTTTTAAACGTAATTTATAATACTAAAGAAAAGGATAGAGGAAGCCAGCAACAGCCTTACTATAGTAAAGTTTTACACTAGAGTTTCATAGTTAGTTTCAGAGTTTTAAAGTTCCATAGATAGATTTAAAAAAAAAATTAAAAAAACAAACAAACATATTTGATAGCTTTCAGCATTAATCTCCAAGAGTAAATGGAGTACAGGTGTGCCTTTGTTAGTCCTTACGAAGAGAGAGGGAGAGAGAGAGAGAGAGAGAGAATGATCATAGTTTCTATTTGACAATGAGTCTGTAAGGACCGAAAAAGACACATACAGTACCACACTTTCTTTTGGCGTTTAAGGCCAACGCAGCCGTCAATCGGTAGCTCTGCGACAATTATTGATGGCTCCCGATTGGCTTAGTGCAAAAGTTAGACCAATCCTAACTCTAGCGGTCCTTGTTGCAAAAAGAACAACTGACGGCTGCGTTGGCCTTTAGAGCCAAAAGCTATCCAACGTGTGTTAGTTTTTTTTAATCTTTGTGCAAACAAGATTTTCACTAAACTATGAGATACTGCACTACTATGATAGGGCCCTTGCTTTTTTTTTTTTTTTTTTTTTTTTTTTTTTTTTTTTTTAATTGCTTTTATGCTTATTAACATTATCAGCAGATAAATTTGTAAAATTGACTAAAAAAAATGAAGTTAGATTTAATTTATATTCTTAACAAATTTTGGCATATAAGCATAACTAAAACAAATAATACTAGTAAAAACTGTACTGACCTTTCCCATCTTTATCCACTTCTGCTACCATCTTCTTGATATCTTCTTTTTTAGGCTCAAAGCCAAGAGCTCGTAGTGCAACCTAAAATCAACACAGGCTTATGAGGACTAAGAATAAAGTTTTAAAGGCCTTGTCAACTTAGTTTTCTATCATTTAGAATACTAATTGATAATTACCATAACTTATTATCCATAAATTAGACACCAACATGTTGATTTTGTATTTATTTTTATTTATTTTCTATTTGATTGTTATATCATGTATATGACATCACAATGTACCGATGGGGTCGTGATAGGGGTAAAGAACTTGAGGAAGGGGCTTAGATTTATCACGTGACCAGAGCGGTGACTGTGATTGGCGGCGGTACATTGTGATGTCAGATACGTGATATAACAGTCAAAAAGAAAAATAAATACACAATCAACGTGTTGGTGTCTAATTCATGGATAATAAGTAATAAGGTATGGTAATTATCAATCTAGTATTCTAAATATTAAAAAAGTAAGTTGACAAGGGCTTTAAGAATACATAACAATATAACTTCAAGAAAAAATGGTTCCATTAAATGTATTACATAATTAAATTATTTTACTTATTATTATTGAGAGAATTATTATTGAGTTACTAATTAATTGAATTATTATTGAGAGAATGGGTGATGAAAGAATAGCAAAGCAGGTATTTCATAGTAGAGTGGATGGAAGGAGAGATAGAGGCAGGCCTAAAACATCATGGTCTGAGGTGGTTGGAAGATGTTTGAAAAATAAGAATGTACGTAGTATGAAATGCAAAAGGAATTGTATGAAACAAGGTATGAGACTGGCGGAAGCAAGTGAAGTATGTCAGGATAGGAAGTTGTGGAGGTCTATCACTTGGTCAGGATAAAACATCTGTGTTGTTGGCTTACCCCGAAAGGGATTTATAGCGTCATGATTTGTATGTATGTATGTATGTACTTATTTATGTACAGGAACGTTAAAAAAGTGAAGAAATTTTTTCACAACTTTGTTTCACATTGTTAGTTGTTGTTTTTTGTATTTAAAAATTTTACAGCTGGGTTAAAAAAAAATAATAAAAATAAAGATAGGAGGTGGGGACTCTTAACATATTCAGGCCAACAAGGGAGAGAATGGATATTTGATTATGGTGTAAATTGCAAATTATGGTACAAATTTAAACTTTACTCTTTCAATGGGTCCTTTTAATTGAAACTATGATAAAGTAAAAATATAAAAAAAAAATTAATTTTTACTAGAAACATCTCTACACAGCATTTCTCTTGTTAAAGAGCTGAAATTTTAAGCCTGAACAAAATTTTAGAGCTAATTTAGCAGAAAAGCAAATCATCCATTACTCAGAACGTTACAGGGGTACAGACACTCTGGCTTTATAGAATCTACTAGGTACAAAAACAATTTCACAACTTGTTAAAATCTGATGCGACTATTCCTTCTAATTTAAATATTAAATTAAAGTTCAATCGTTGCTTGGTCAAGCAACAATCAGCTGACTTTTATACTTCAATTCATGTAAGTTTTTAGCTTTATATGGTGAAAATGACAAACAGGTATTGCCTTGTATGAAGCGGCAATACCTGTTAATGTAATTTTGGCCACCAAAAGTGACCAAATAGCGTGAGACGGTTCTGAAGATACATGAAGCTGAGTATATAAAGGGGCGTGGCAAAGGTTGATTTAATTTTTAATTAAAAGGAAGAAGCGTGCATCGGCTCCAAACGACATTTAAAATTATTTTCATATATAGTAGTACAGTACTAAATAGTGGATTAAACACAACAAATTTAGTGTCTGTGCTCCTTTATCAAAGCTTTGGATTGGTTTATTTCATATATTTTCGATGTTAAAAGTATTATTTATCTGTGCTAGGTTTACATTAACACTACATCACTGAAATGTGACCAAGAGAGGAGTGCTGAAGGTGTTTGAGACTAATAGTAGAAATAACCAAATAAATAGTCGAGGGGTGTAACATCAAACTTGGGGTACAACATTGAACATACTTGAGTGGGCCATTTTTAAAATAGCTAAATAAAGGTATACAGTATGCAAAATTATGGAGAACTAACCACCACGGTTAGGTTGATGATATAAAAGAATTAGAAGTAACCAGCAAGGGCCTTGCCATAGTGAAGAGAGTACCATAGTTTTACAAAAATCTCGCTAGCATGGAGATAAAAAACTAACTTTCATTGGATAACTTTCACGACTAAACTCCAAGAGAAAACAGAATATGTGTGTGTGACTTCTTCAGTTTAGTGCCGAAAGCTATCCAACATGTGTTAGTTTGTTATCTCTGTAATAGCAAAAATTTCGTCATTGTAAGGCCCTTGCTGGTTTCTTCTATCTTCTTCTTTTATAAATAAAGTACGTAATACAGTAGGTAAAAATCAGTGGCGTGCGGTGGTTCTTGGAGCAGGTCATGCAACAAACCACGGGGGGCCTGGGGGGCGCAGCCCCCCAGAAGAGCCCGCCGCAGGCGCGAATTTTTTTGAGATCACGTGGTATTTTGACACTAAAACCGTAAAAAGAATAATATGTCTCTTAACAATTAAATACAATAAAATTCGATTTATGCAAACTACACACAAATATTGATAGCCAGCTTTGATTTGATTTTTTTTTTTTTTTTTTTTTGCTTTTTGTTTAGAACACGATCGTTCATTGTTATTTCTTTATTTAGTACTTTAGACTTGATAAGAATAGAAAAAACTTCTAAAAAAAAAGTCCTTGCTCAACAGCGAGATTGATTTTTTATCGGCTCGAAAAACAAGATCAACCAATGAATGTGTCTATTTTTTTTATTTAGCTAATCATTTTACAGAAGTCTTTTTTTTTTTTTTTTTTTTTTTTTTCCAAAAGAAAAACATATAATACATAATAGTTTATAATTTTTCGTTTAATTGACTTTTCTAGTCCGCGGGATAAGCGCAAGCTCCGCGAGTGTAACGATATGGAGTACAATTCACACCTCTATATCTCTACTAGTAAAAAAAATTGTACCCCTTGCTCTTTGATAAGCATCTGAGAAGGGTGTACAGATTTTCATTAACTCGATCACACAGTAAAGGACATCTGTACTATACGTCAGAGTTTGTCTCTTTACTCTTTACCCTCCTTGCTTATCCCGCGGGCTAGAAATCTAAAATAAACTACTAATTTTTCTTTAATTATTTTAGAGAAGATCGAACACAGATATTAAATATATTAGGTTCTAAATTTAGAACATTGGGTTAAGTCGCTTTAAAAGAATCTGATTCTTAGTTTTGCGTGCAAAGTATGGCCATATTCTTATATTTTTTTACTTACATTACTTGTATGTATAAGCTATATATGTTACTGTACGTTATTTATTTGGAGTATTTGACTTCTAAAATGTTTCGTGGGCGCCGATCGCCTCGATGATTTTCATCGTTTTCATTCAGATTTTGGATCTTTCGCGCTATGATTTCTTTCAGCCAATCAAAAATCTAAATGAACTTGCGCAGTGATTCTGCGCCGCCCATGCAGTTTTAGAAATCACATATTTGTTGGTGTATTGAAACGTGTGTTAAATTTCTGTAAATGCTGCGTTTGTTACCCCTACCGTCCTTCTCGCTATAGCCATAGCTTCACCACGCAGTCTAGTCGATTGCATATTTTACCACCTCTACTTCTTTTCCCCTCTTTTTTTACAAAACATTATCTGCCGCGCGGTACTTTTTGAAACATTATGAACTGAACAATGGAAATATTTTAAACTAAAGAAAAATTAATATTCTGGAATAAATTACTACTCATGCATTGCATTAATTGCATATATGGACCGCACGCCACTGGTAAAAATGTAACGGTGTTTGTGATTGGTTATTCAATGTTACACCCCTTGACAGTACCATATACTGTATTTCATTAAAAACTTTGCCTTAAATGATAATAAGGTAAATGTTATTGCTAGTTTTCACAGAAGTGGAACCCCTTGTACAATATGTATGTACATACACAATATATACATAGCCAAACAAGCAAATCAAATTAAAATTAAACAATGCATGCATACAATATTAACATACTTTTCCAACTTTATGGTATCTTATAATTGATAAGGTGTGCTGAAGATTTTAATAAGGTGTCATATCTTATGACGCATGGAAGAAAAGATTATAGGATCTCCTAATGTTCCTATCCATTAACATTGCGGGACCATCCGTTTACGATATATTGTGAGAAAATTACTGCACCGAGACCAGAAAAATTTATATACGAGGGATACCGTACATACTCATTGTCAAACTATTGTGTATTCCATCGCTATTTCCATTGCATATTTAGAAAGCAATTATTTAGTAGATATATATACATATATTATTTTTTTTAATTTGCTGTTTTAAGAACAATTAAACAAAAGTCACCCATCCCATGCACCTTACAAACATATTAAACATATTGCTTTTGCACTTTGCAAGCTCTGCTCTGATTGCAAATATATGAATGTGACGATGACATTTGCAAAATTAGTAAGTGGCATATATTATGTATGATTTAAATACAATTAACCATTGCTACTATGTACTATATTGACTAATAAAGGAACAACAGTTTTGAGGCCGACTATAAGCGATTTCGGTCACATCCGCTTCCGTTTCTCCTTACTACGCATGCGCAGTAAGCCGAAACGGAAGCGGATGTGATCGAAATTGCTTATAGTCGGCTTCAAAACAGTTGTTTCTTTATTAGTCAATAGGAGCGCAACTATTAATGTATACACCTTAAGATATTATGTATGATCATATTATTATATTAAGCATGAATGTGTATGTATGTACATGCGTAGTATATGATATACATATTATAATGTATGTACACTATCTTAGCTGTCAACTGTTGATGATAAACTGTTTACCTTGAGCTCTTTGGTAGCAATGAAGCCAGTGTTTTCCTTATCAAAGAGCTCAAATGCTGCCTTGATGTCAGTTTTCTGTTCCTCACTCAGCTCAAATTTTGGGCCTCCAGATTTACGACGGATGCTGCTGGGAAGTCCTTTGATTTCTTTCTTTACGGATGAAGTCTATAATAAAATATTATTAAAGTACATAATATTAAACGAGCTTTTTACAGCCGCTTCTTACAGAAAAAAATAACTTACCATGGTGGAATGTATGTACGGAATGTTGCGTTTATAATTTTAACTAGACTTTATACGCTATCTCACTACTAAATAATGAATTAAATAATCACACACGATATTTATGTTATTAACTTTGAAAAAATTTGTGTATCTAATGGTTACTAACTACTAAAATTCATGTTATTAGTAAACAGGTCAAAAAAGTCAATAAATTTTCGTTGTCATTTCATCAGCAGCTGATAAAAGCAGAGCTACCAACATACTACTAAAATAATTGAAGAGAAGTCTAACTAAATTTAGTATTATTTGGAAGAATTATTTTGCGCTCTTTTTTTATTTGCATATTTTTGTAATAAGAGTAATAAGTAATTGGGTTTCCAACATATTCTACCAAAATTAATCAATTTCCTTTAATTCATAGTCATTTCTTATAGAATCGTTTCAGAATGTTCGAAAATAAAACTTTCCAAAAAAGACCGGTATAATTTTATATTCACATAATATAAATATAATTCACACGTACGTATCCCAGTCGCCAAATATGAATCATTAACAAGTTAGCAAGTGTATATAGTGTACCATAATTAATTATTCTTTTATTCTATTATTGGCTAATAAAAATATCATGTAAACATTTAGAGAAGATTATACGTTTAAATTGCAGTCTTCATATAAATACATGTATTATTTTATACCTTGGAAGACAATGAATAAGGGACTTCAGTAAAATTAAATTTAAAATAATATAATAATAATAAACGGTATGGGATTGAACGATGACGCACGATGGAGCTTTATTTGTCAAAGGAGAGAATGTAATTAAAAATATGTGAGTTATATAAAATTTCATTTCAAGTCTATAGTTTTTATTAGCTTTTTTGCAACCTGAATATACCCATCAGCATATAAAGTTTCAAACTATTATTATTATTATTTTAAGTATTTTCTCTTTTATTATTTGCAATTAATGGAGGTTATCGGTTTAAAAAAATGCTTAAAAATGACTATGGCTTAAAACACGTAAAAGTATATCTAGTATGTGTCATTTAAATTTCTCCGAAATCGGTGGAGTAGTTTTCTCAAAAATCGCAAAAAACGTGTTTTTCCCCATAAGCGTAATGTTAAATTAGGGGACCCATAGCTTTCCCCGCGTCTCCCCGCGCGCTAAACCGATAACCTCCATTGTTATGATTTATGAAATTTGCATTTTCCTTGTTTATGAATTTATGAATAATAAATATAATAAGACGGTATAAGGAATAAAATATATACATTGTGTAAATAGGAGAATGAAATAAAAAGTCATTTTTTGATGGTAAATAAATTACTTTTAAACTAATTATAAATACTTCCTGTGTATGCAGAAAAAAAAACTTTTTATACTGTCTGGTAGCTAAAATTAACCCATGGTCGCTCCCCCACACGCGTGCACCGCGAGGCAGCGGCATATTTCGCGCCGTGGGGCAGACTGACTGACGTGCCACGCCACGCGCTAACGGAGGCTGCGAGAGGATATCAGAGAGCAAGCAAAAACATGCCTACAGGTCGCACTGTAATCATGAGGCCTGCAGTGGTCAGCTCAGGGAACCAGAAAGGCATGACCTGCTGCTGTGGGTGTGTGAGATGCTGCTCATGCATCAACTGGGGGTATCTTACCTCGCGGCCAGGAATACTCAAGATCATCGAATTTGTAAGTAAATTATTATATATCTATTAAATTCTATTAATACTACGTGCGCGAGTTTGACTATAGATAGAAAATAAATATAGTTTTGAATATTTTACATGAAAAATTCATTATATTTTCTAGTGTTACGTGACAAATTGCCTGAACAAGAAAAAGAGAGATGTATTTTTAGTATTATAATTTATATAATCACGACAGTATACTATTTCATAGAATCGTTCACCAAAAGCTAAAAGATTTATTATTCAATATATTGATTGTAACAATTTTTAAAAAGTTTCCTTTAATAGAATATTCGAGACACCTTAAAAAATACATATTATCATATTTTTAACAACTGCCCTATGTATTTAAAACAATAAGTTCCCGTTAATTATAAGCTATCTAATGGAGCAACAACGTTAGAATAAAATAACTTCTAATACCCAATAGCATAAAAAAGGTTAAAAATATAGTTTTTTTAACCTGTTATTATTATTATTTTAAACTTAGTGCTTGGATAACATTTTTTTTTTTTTTTTTTTCTAAATCGGATCTTGACTTTATTGTCCTAGGTTCTTGGGTCCATGTGCCAAAGTCTGGCAATCCGCTACGGTCTCCCACATGCCGGTGATATCGGGACTGCGTTTGAAGGGTACCTTGCTGCATGTTGCGCCTGCCTACTTGGCACCGCCTGTCTGCTGGCTTGCTTCGTCATCTCTGACAAATCCGTAGGACTCGTCAGATCGTCACTCTATGTAAGTCACCCTCCAATTTACTTCTTCTTTTTTTTTTTTCTTTTTTTTTTTTTTTTTTTTTTTTTACTACAAATTAAAACTTTTTAGAGGAAAATAACAAAAACAACATTTTGTCGTGAAATCGTGAGCTTGAAACATATGTATATTGCGTTAACAGCTTTGATCATATATAGAGTCATTGTCATTACTTATGTATATTGGTGTGTTATGATATTAATATTATATCCTGTAGAGTTTTGTTTATTTTTATTGATGACTTCTGCAATACTTTTTTATTTTGAGTTCAAATCTTGTTAATTTCCTTGCGATATACATTATATTATTTTATTAGTATGGTTTTATCAATACTTCTTTTTATTTTAATGATAAATTCTTTGAAAATTTTATCTAGATAACTCGCTACTTTTTTCGTTTATTAACTATTATTAACACCTATATTTCTGTATAAAGATAGATCTAAACTATAAGATATATTATATACATATACATATATTAGTCAGAACTAAATTTATTTGCGTTACAGGAGACACTGCACAACGGTGTGTGTGCTGCGCTATTGCTCAGTTCTGGTTCGTCTCTACTCGCAGCAGTCAATCTATACTTATGGCCGAAATATGTTGTCACGCCTTTCTACCAAGTCTTTCCCGCCATGACCGCCGCCTCGGTGAGTTCTTCTCACCAATATATGCAGGGTTGAAAAATTATATTATTAGTTCATGGAATAATACTAATGTAAATATTAGCTTCACTTACGTAATTGATAATTGTGACATGAACGTTGGATATCTATTATAACATAATAATATTATAAATCCTCAACTGTTCAGATTTGATTCAGGTGTTATAATCTCGATAAGGAAAATAAAAACATAGCACTTTATTCATTAATTTTACTAAATAAATATTAATTTATTTATTATTTTGTTATAGGTTTTATTTATTATTTGCGTTTTTGTAAGTAAGATTTTATTTATTTATTTTATATGTAGCGAGCAGGTTTAAAGTCTAAATGAGTAAAATACAGTATATGATATTGTTCAAACTTATAACTATTTAAAATAGTTAATAAATATATTATATAAAATAAAGCTTTAATGTCATCTCAATAAATTTCCTGTAAAGTAGGCAATTTTTAGGACAGATATGTTAATATTGTAGCCTAACTTCCAGGCGCTGAAATGAAATAAATGTGTGTTTTGCAATAAAGACTATTTTGAATTGAATTGAAGTCTAAGTAATTTTGATTTCATTTTATTTCCAGATCTTGGGAATGGTGTTGGGTGGAATACACGCGTTTGACTGTTACTTATGCTACAGATTTTACCGTGGATATCGATAAACATACGACATTACGAATTGCTTTAACTGGATGAAATAACTATACTTACATTGTAACGTTGCATTTACTAAAAATATTTTTAATTTCCAATTACAACTGTTTTTATTTGCTGTTTAATAATTTACATATTTAATTGTAATATCAATGTGTTCATTTTCTTAGTGAGATTTTTATTGTACTGTATATATAGTTTGTAACCATAATAGTCAAAATATTTATATTTCAAATCCTGCCCTAATTTTTATTACATTGCTAAAAAAAATGTATAAAAATACTAATAACGATATTTATTTATTTATATTTATAATAAGTTATACCAGAATTCATTGCCATATAGTTATTCTGTTGTTATTTTTTAAATATATCAAATTCTTCTTATCTTAAATTAATAAAATTATGATTAAATTATTTAAAAAAAAAAAAAGAGTTTTATTGCAGTTGGCACATATTATTATACAAAGTAAAACGATAAAGAATTTTCAATTGTATTATTATATTCAAATATTAATCGTGATGCAATTAAAAAAAATCGTATACGTATGTACAGTATAATACTCGGTAGAAAGTTTTGTATACGTAAGTTAAAAATATGCTGTCTATATGTTGAAATTAGCTATTTAACGTCATATTTAAAAAAAAAAGTTTTTATAAATAATAATGTAAAATACATAAAAATTGTGCAAATATGAAATAGTAAAAATATTATTTATAACATTGCATAATAATATTATACGTATAGTAGGATAAATCTTCATAAAATTCAAAAGCAAATGTAAAACTTCTTTGTTTTTTAAAAAATATGCATGTTATGTCAAATAGAAAAATATATATATATATATATAAAAAGAAATCATAAAGTAATAATTTAAAAAAACAAACATTTTTTTAAAAGAAAATATAGTATACGAATATATCTTATTAAAATTTAACGTATATATTATTAAGCACGTAAACCTGCCTCTTATGCTTTCATTAAAGCAAATAAGGTTTCCAAAGTCATATTCGTTGTAAGGTTTCGTCTGCTGCGGGCAGAACCTTCTTAAGATGCAGGTACCAATCCAATTTTGTATTGCAAATTAAATTATCTTCACACTGACTGCGTAAAACACTCTTTGATGTCGTGCTCTCTATAATTATTTTTGGCTTCAATTTAATTAATACAGTCAAGAAGAATCAATCATTTCAATAATTTACAATCAATATTTAATTTTAAAGTGAATCAACGTTATACGAGCCCTATATATATTTTTTCAAAAAAGTTTCAGTAACGATTGTCTTAGCAGTGATCAGAAAATTTCAATTTATGCAACCCGCACAACATTTTTTACTAATTTTGGCATGTTTCTGATGTCAGAAACATGAATAGTCACCCAATTTGCATACTTAACATGCAGTATTTTCACGCTCTCTCGTGGGGCTACATTAACATTCTGGTAAAAATTGTCATCAGTTTTGAGGATCCCATTTCGTGTTTATTTATTAAAAATCACATGTTGTTTTATGTGGTCTATGGCTTTAAGACCTGTAAAGATTACTATCCGTACACACGCTTGTAATATATTTTACCATTCAATAGCTCACACATTATTTGATAGTTTAATTATTCTAATGTTAAAGCGCGCGCTGGTAAAATGTAAAATATATTATAATAATCGTGTGTACATAACAATTTGTTTGCATTTTTAATTAATTTAAAAACATTATATTATCATTATTTATAGTGAGATTATGAATCATAAGATTTTACTTGGCTTAGGTTTGTAATTTCTAATTATTAACAGATTAACAAAGAATTAAGCTATATTTCAAAATTGTTTATTAAATTAGCAATAGAATAAGTCCACAAATACTGAATACAATACAATCAATACAATACATCAAAATCCATCACATCAATCCTGTTATAAGAAATAAATGTTTGTAATAGGGTATTATGTGCTACTTATTTCAATGAAGTTTATCTCTTTAAAAGCAATTATCTATAAATTTTTTCGTATGGAAAAAGTAGATACTTTTTTTTATGGATTTACACTAATTTAATACTTGATCTTATCCTTCTTATATCTGTTAAACCACTAATTCTTTATAACTTTGAACTAAATTAACAAGGTGTAATATTTACCCTTTCAGCTACAAAAATACACTAAAATTGCCACATATAAAAATATCAGTTGTTATCACTATGAACCAAAATCTAAAACGTATGAACTTGGATTAGAAATTTCTCTTCAGGCTAATGTAGATGAAATATTTTATGTAGACATGACAAATTATCATTACAAAAAAAAAAATGAAATATTTTGTAAAGCTGCATTTTTTTAATGTAAGTACATTCAAAACAAGTAAAAACAGGACATTAAACAAAACGGCTAATAATATATACGACAATTTATCATACTTTTGTAGAAGAGAGACTAAACATGCAAGCACATACTTACCATGATCATTACTAAAAGTTCTTATAATGTACTGTACATTTTTACTCAATGAAAAACAAACAACACATAAAAATGTGAAGAACAGAAAATCAGTGAATGCATTCTATGATTAACAGTATCTGTGTGTAATTCTAAACTCAGAAACTAAAAATATTTTATTTTAAATAACAATTATTAAATATATATACACACATATATATATATATATATATATATATATATATATATATATATATATATATATAAAATACTTGTAATATACTAAAGAAAAAAGTAGTCTTCACAACAGAAAATTGTAAAAACTTGGTAAGTCACCAGAAAGAAGAAGTTCTTGATAAGGATCAACACAGAAACTTCCATATTTTTTGTTTAACCAGCTCATACAAGGAGCAATCAGCGAATGATTCATTATGTGCACTATAGTTTTTAACTGTCCTCGAATTAATCAAATTATTCTTTTCCCCTATGTTAAAAAAATCCTTAATTTAATTCACAAGCACGAGATTTTTCTACACAAAGACAATTTACATGTGATATTCTATGACGAAATCAAATGAATATTTAATTGAATAATATATTTTACATGTCTTCAAAAATTAAATTAATACAAAGAACGTTGATATACATATTGAACAACTATGCACAGCAATTTTTATTACATTTAATTATTCTAAAATACTTTTTTAAGGTTTCTAATAAAATTCAAAGTACATTTTGATCCAATTTTATAATTGACGAAGGGTATGATAATGTGGGGTATAAAAGGTGTTGATGGTTTAATGTAAATTCAGTCGAGCCGCCGATTGTGTGAGGGTTACGACTGCTCTGCCTTGCTGACGGAACCTCTTTTTTATTCTTCATCACAATAACAGAACACGAAGTAGTTCTCACAGATTTTCTTCTGTTCTCTAAGTGACGAAATTAATTGTAAGTATATAGCAGTTTCTATATTTAAAAAAAAAAAGCATAATTTTTTATTAGTATTACTATCGTTTTTATTATGCATTCTGTGTGTATGATTCTTTTCACTTTGGTGTGCGATACATTCCATTAGTTTGATTTCTCAATCACACAAATATTTATTTATTTATTTTAATCTAAATTATTAATTGTTTAACCCTTTGAAAAATTGAATTGTAGATTTTAAAATTGTAGATTTTAAAATTGCAGTTTCTTGATCAAAGATTCTTTTATTTGAATTATTGTTCCAAATTTAAAATAAAAACAGTTATGTATTGAATGATTTTAATTTCCAACAGCTTGACAATGTCTGGTCCAAGCTTCAGTGCCTACCAATGGGAAGGTATTACTGGAAAGTACGGCAACCTAACCGCCGCAGACAAGGTTCCGGCAGATATGGCACATTTAGTCGATGCCTATTGGTAAGATATTTGTATAAAATAACTTATATATGACCAGGACCACATTTATAATAAACATACATGTTATTTCTCGTATAGGTATCAATTCCCACCCATGAACCCTCTTTGGCATAACTTCCTCTCAGTTGTCGTGACTGTGATGGGAATCATTGCTCTCATCGGCAATGGTATGGTTATCTCAATCTTCTCACAAACCAAATCACTTCGATCACCTTCCAACATGCTGGTCGTCAATTTGGCTTTCTCTGACTTCTTTATGATGCTTACCATGTTTCCACCAATGGTCATCAACTGCTACTACGAGACCTGGGTACTCGGTACGTATTTATAAATATTTTAATTTTAATCATCAACTTTAAATTTACATTCAGTTTATTATAATATTAAAACAAAAGATGACAATTCATTTACAATTTAATGTTCATTTAGGACCTCTGATGTGCACTCTATACGGCATGGCTGGCTCTCTTTGGGGATGTGCTTCCATCTGGTCCATGGCTATGATTGCAATGGATCGTTACAACGTTATTGTTAAGGTACAATTTCCTATAAAAATAAAATTTATTTATTTGTTTAAAAATGCTCATATTTCAAATACAACTTACTAGATTTTTATTTATGGTTAATAAGAACTGCTGCAATATTTATATGAAGCATACAATAATTATAGGAGTGAATTTTGATTGACTTTTAAAACAAATCTAAATATTAGTTGCATCCTTTGATAATGGATTAATAACTACATATAAAAATTATAATGAACAAAAACTTGTTTTCATATATAATAACTAAGTTTATCTCTTCGAACTGCTTAAAAATATAATCTCTATTATGTTTTGATAATTTATCTCACTACAGGGATTATCTGGCACCCCAATGACCACCAAGCGCGCTATGATGATGATCCTCTTTGTGTGGGGATTCTCTGGTGCCTGGACTGTCATGCCTCTCTTTGGCTGGGGAAGGTAGCTATTTATTTTACATAAAAATGCATTTTTTTTACACATCTTGTTGATTGACACACTGGAATGGAAGAACATGCATTATTTTCCAATCATCATTTTAATTTATGTATACCATTATTAAAAACAAATATCATACATATTTAAGATAAAATTATTATCTTGTAATTGTTAAAAAGGTACGCTCCCGAGGGCAACATGAGCGTTTGCGGTACTGACTACCTCAGCCGGGACATCATGAGCCGCAGCTACGTCATGTGCTATGCTGTTGCCTGCTACTTTGCTCCTCTCATCACCATCATCTACACTTACTGGTTCATCGTTCAGGCAGTGGCTGCTCACGAGAGGACCATGAGGGAGCAGGCAAAGAAGATGAACGTGGCTTCTCTGCGATCTGCTGAGAACCAGGCTACCAGCGCGGAGTGCAAGCTTGCCAAGGTAATTTCTTTTTACTTCTATATTCATATCAAAATTACATTTTCTGATATAAATTATTATGTTCAGATCGCCTTGATGACCATCTCTTTGTGGTTCGTCGCATGGACTCCATATCTCATCATCAACGCCTCTGGTATCTTCCAGCTGACCAAGATCAGCCCCTTGGCTACAGTTTGGGCCTCTCTCTTTGCCAAGTGCAATGCTATCTACAATCCTATTGTATATGGTATCAGGTAAATTAACATTAATACAAAAATAGAAGTAAAATATCAAATTAAAAATATAAAATTGAATCATGCTTACCCTAATTTGTATTTTTACAGCCACCCCAAGTACCGTGCTGCACTTTACGAGAGATACCCCAGCCTGTCTTGCAGCAATGCTCCCGAGGCAGATGATAGCCAATCTCAGGCCTCTGCGACCACAACCGTCAAGGCAGAGAAATCAGAGACCTCTGCGTAATTTTTATTCTCATGGACTTCGCTACGAATTTTCACCTCATACCTCTCACTCTGCCTTTAGACATTTTCATTACACGTCTTTATTTTCATTTAGTTTTTTTAGTTATGTAATATATTATCCAATAAATCCAAGCATATGTAAAAAAAATATACATATTTTTTTATTTATAATATTTATACCCTAGAATTTTTTTTAAGTTACTAAAATGATGTTGTACGATCATGAATTATACAAGATATAGATTAAATTTAAATCTTAATAATACTTTCATAAAAAAATCATAATTAACCAATTTATGATTCAGCAAACTTTCAGTACTTTTCATAATACGAGCAACGTTTCTGAGATATATTGATTTTTTTCTATCTAAAATAACAGTTCAAAAGTTGAGAATATAGGCAATCAATTTTATTTTTAATTATTTACATGGCTCTAATATACTAAATAAAAAATAGTTTTATCTAAAAAGATGCTATACTAATCTGTATGTATCTATAAACTATTACTACATAATATTTATTTGAATATTACACAAAAGTTCTACAGCCAACTTTATTAGAGATTAGCACGGAGATTTTTCCCCCACTTAAAAAGTAAAACGGTGTCTGGTATCCAAAATTTAAATTTACATCTTTGTTAATGCCGTGTACTGTAGTTTTCTCAAGAAATGCTGTAAAGGCACTACAGTCTAGTAATGCTAAAGGATAAGAAATCAGGGTCGTTTTTGGCTTTTCTCGCGCTGCCTATTGTTGGCTAGCAAGCTCCAGTGGTAGGCCCTGTTAAAAATAAATTAATTGAGATTGTACCCTAAAAATTTCTTTTCTAATAGAAATTTTAATTCATTGCAAAAGCAAGTTGCAATATTATAAGTAACTGAATTATATATTTATATACCTAAAAATATTCGTATAATGACTGAACGTTGTATTCTCTCTCTCTCTCTCTCTCTCTCTCTCTCTCTCTCTCTCTCTCTCTCTCTCTACGGCCCCCTTACCGGATTCTATATTAAAAAATAAAATATAATTTTTAAACAACGAAGTATTTTTGTGCCTTAGTCATTAATCAAATAAAAATAATAAAAAAGACGTACGATCGATCTCAGTCATTCAATTTCCTAAATGAAAAATATAAAATGGTTATTCGTATAAAGAAGGAAATGTAAAAGTTATGTATTACGGTTAACGTCTATAAAATTTCCAAGCTTAAATAGAATTTTCGTTAAGTTAATTA
>OX439131.1:6412767-6450175 GCA_949318235.1 Ecdyonurus torrentis | reverse complement strand
TTTCGTTAAGTTAATTATTCTGTTTAACACTAATTTAAAATAAAATTCACATTGAAAGTAAAGTTTTGAGTAAATCGAGAAAATTTCTTTATTACAACACAACATTAAATTATAGGTTGACTGAATCAAATTTTTATTACTCCGTACTCCATTATTGAGAAGTAGGCTTAATTACATGATTGAAAGTTGGAATTTCTTTTTCAAATATTGTTGTTGTTTCATTACGCTTATATATACTCTATAGTCTTGAGTTGTTCGAGTTCGTTTTCGAACATTTTTTGAACAACACACGAACTCGAACAGTTCGTGTTCGTGATTGTTTGGATTTATTTGACGTGTTCGAGTTTGTGTTCGAAATTGCGAACACTAAATCGAACACTTTTGCAATTCAATTTTAGGTGTTAAAAATTATATTAATTAATAATTTAAGATGAAAAATTGGTGTATACATGTATAATAAAAGGATTGCCAACCATTTTATTATTTATATATACATAAAAATATGTAAAATAATTAAAAAAAAAAAAAAAAAAAAAAGGTTTATTTCAATAGTATTTTTTAACGACATATTCGAACAGTTCGTGATGTGTTCGAACTGGTGAAAAGTTCGAAATGTTCGTGTTCGGATCGTGTTTGAAAGAATTTTAAGTGGTCGTGATCGGTTCGACTAAAATGGTGTTCGACCTCAACCCTATCTTTCTTACTATTCAATTTTGTATAGCTCACGATGTGTATAGAATTCTACAATCTATAAATGCAACATAAATTATTTATATTAAATTAGAATAAATTAGCATTATGAAACCCATAACATAAAAATTCAATACTGTCTTAAATTATTTTAAAAATTTTGTACTGTAGGTCTTAATATTAATAGGGAGTTTCAAATATTTAATAAAACTTTTAAGCTATTAATGTAGTTTAAAACGTAAATGCAATAATTCATTGTTGCATTATGGTTTTATTATTTTTCTTAAAAAATACTCACCAGATATTCACGATTGCTTGAGTTTTGAGGTAAATTTGGCCAACCTTATAAAAATAATACTGCAACTTACTAAGAAAACAAAAAGCATCGCATATGATGCTGAAGGACTGATGGGGGGGGGGGGGGTTGACGTACAGTAAGACTTGAAATATTGATTTGTTTTAGTTGACTAAATTACAGGAAAATCGATAAAAATTGGATTAAATTTTTTTTCCTCTTATGTAAAGAAACTTTTCAAATATTACCGCATAGAAAACGTAACCAAAATCCAATTCTCTGTACATACAATAATTTCAAAGTCAATAGCTGATGATTCTCATAGACTATCAATAATTCTACTCAACAAGTTGTTATCTATAAAGTGCATTTGAACATGAGTTTTAGAACATAAAACTAGCAGCTTTTCACATTTATATGTCTTCTAAACTCTAATAGACATCAGTTTATTACATTGCATGTTAAACGTTTCATTTTGACTCGGTATTTTATATAGGGTACAGTTATTAATAATAACAATTTAAGTACTCTATAACACATACCCCTATTAACTTACTTTTAAGTTTAAGTAATAGTTTATTATTCTTTTGAGTTCTGTAGCTTAATTTTCTATATTTTAGTTTCAAATTGTTTCAGTTCGTTTTATTAGAACAATATCGTTGAAAAAGCTATTAAAGAAATGTAATTATAACTTATGCAATAATATGGCAATTTAGGGCAATTAATGTTGAATCTGTGCATAAACTAATTTTCTACTTCATTAACTCAAATCTTTAAGACTCATAAAAAAACATTGATAGTTTGTAAACGTGTGAAATTCGTACTTTTTCTGCGCCATTGTTTTAAGTCTAGGATAAGGGTAGCTAAGCGGATTATTTTTCTCCCACGTACGCACTAAAATTCTCAAAATAACTTTTAAAGAAACGTGATTCTTGAACGTGATCTATTCTACACAATAAGCCTATGTTTTCAAATTAAGAGCCGATCATGTTGATTAATTTTTTAATTAAATTTTAACAATTTTTTTATTTAATTTTCTAAATGTTTATAAAATACTATAATATAAAAGAACCACATTACATTTAAAAAAAAATGGAAATGAAAATTGGGAAAATTATTAATTTTGGTTCAATACTAATAATGCATCAAACACCTTATAATTTTAAAGAAAATAAGCCATTAACAAATGAACAATATAGTACAATAAAATACGGCTTCTTGTGTGTATATTATGTACTGTATACCTTCAAGAATAAAACATAATCTAATTGTCTTCTTAAGAAATTTTGATCCTGTTTGTTTGTTGTAAAGTGAGTATAAAAGGCGAGTCAAAAATAGTGACAAACCAGTCGAGCCGCCGTTTTTGTGTGGGTAACGACATAACCTGGCGGAACCTTCCTATTGTCAACTGACGTAGTTCGTTCGTACTTCACGAAACGATTTTCATCAGTTCTCTTCTTTAGATTTGATCTTGGTAAGAAAATTACTATAATTTCTCTTCCTTTTTTTTTCCCCATTTTATATAATAATAAATGCTCAAGTCAACCTCTACAATTATATAACAAGGATCTAAAAAGCCTTTTTATTAATAATTTCACGTTTAATTTTAGAGTAATATTTATAGTAAATCACGATCAAGATAATAATATGCACAATATAAATCTATTTCCCAATTTTCCTCTTTCTTTTCAACTGTCACTACTATTTATTTATTTATTGCAATTTTTGACACTGTTTTTTAATACATATTTTTAGCATAGCAATATGTCTGGACCAAGCTACAGTGCCTACACATGGGATAATAACGTCGGCCGGTATGGCAATATGACTGCCGCCGATAAGGTTCCGCCAGAGATGGCCCATCTAATCGATTCCTACTGGTAATTATATTCATCGTATATATATATAGTTTCCTTTTTTAAGAATAATATTTAATTTCTGAAATTATATTGCAATTATTTTACAAATTGTTTATATTATGTGTGATTCAATACACTTACATTTTTATCAAATTTGGAAATTTTCTAATTTAAAATACTTCACTTGCAATATATTATTACTGTATGAGATATTTAAACAAGATATAAAATGAATTAATTTTTAAATGTTTGATTTTCCAGGTACCAGTTCCCTCCAATGAATCCTCTGTGGCACAACTTTTTGGCTGTGTTCATCACGGTTTTGGGAATGGTTTCAATTATTGGAAATGGCATGGTGATCTCCATCTTTTCATCCACCAAATCTCTTCGTTCACCTTCCAACATGCTTGTCGTTAATTTGGCATTCTCTGATTTCATTATGATGTTCACCATGTTCCCCCCAATGGTTATCAACTGTTACTACGAGACCTGGGTCTTCGGTAAGTTCAAGCAGAAATTTGCAAAATGAACTGAAAATTGTATTTCTTTAAACTTCAAAGTGTAAAATTTTACATTTTTACCTAAAACAAATCATTGATTTGTAGGACCTTTGAGCTGCACTCTGTACGGCATGATTGGATCTCTGGTTGGCTGTGCTTCAATCTGGTCTATGGCAATGATTGCCATCGACAGATACAATGTCATTGTCAAGGTTTGTATTTAGCTTCACTATATATGGACCGACTTACACATTTGTGATTAAAAGTCAAATCTTCAAATTAATATTAAATTTTAAAAAATTATGCAGTACACATATTTTTAAATGATAAATAAACATAAAAGTGCAAAATTATGCTATTATGAAGATCTCTTAACGAAAAACAACTGTGATTTTTATAGGGACTGTCCGGAACCCCTATGACAAGCAAGCGCGCCATGATGTTGATCCTCTTCGTCTGGGGATTCTCTGGTGCATGGACCATCCTGCCTCTCTTCGGTTGGGGAAGGTAAAAACATTGATTTATTAATCTGTATTATAAGTACTAACATGATAATTTTGATATATTTAGGTACGCTCCTGAAGGTAACATGACCGTTTGCGGTACTGACTACCTCAGCAAGGATATCATGAACAAGAGCTACGTCTTCGTTTATGCTATATTCTGTTACTTCGCTCCTCTCTTCACTATTGTCTACTGCTATTTCTTCATCGTGCAGGCTGTAGCCACTCACGAGAAGGGAATGAGGGAACAGGCAAAGAAGATGAACGTGGCTTCTCTGCGTTCTGCTGAGAACCAGGCTACCAGCGCCGAGTGCAAGCTCGCCAAGGTAAGAGAAATTTTTAATGGAAATAAATTATACTCTATATTATGCATTAAAAAAAATCCTGTTATATTATAATATTTATTCCAGATCGCCCTGATGACCATTTCTCTGTGGTTCATGGCATGGACTCCATACCTCATCATCAACTTCTCAGGAATTTTCGAGCTCACCAAGATCAGCCCTCTTGCCACCGTGTGGACCTCCGTGTTTGCAAAGTGCAATGCATGCTACAACCCAATCGTTTATGGCATCAGGTAATATAAATATTAAATTCAAAGAAGATTGAAACAACTAAAAAATATGATAGTATTTTTTTAGTATTATCATACAAAGTATCAAATCAAATACCTTTAAATATGCAGACATATTATTTTGTATCTTCTTCATTTGTATTAAGTGCATTTATTCACTTTAATAATAATTGTAAGATTTTTTACTTTACAATCATCATATTCTAATGACTTTTTTCCTCCCACAGCCATCCTAAGTACAGACAAGCTCTGCAAGAAAAATACCCAAGCCTGTCTTGCGCCAATGAGCCTGAACCCTGTGACAATGCCTCCCAGTCTACCGTGACCACCAATGAGAAGTGTGAGAAGGCATAAGTTAAATGACGACAATTTCATGTGGATATTTTCATAACGACTCAACGATCAATTTCTGAATGTACCCATCACATCACTTCTTTTTTAGTCATCCACGCACTCACCATTTTTTTCACCCTACTTTATATTTTACTGTAGAAATTTAAACTCCAATAAACCGAGCAATACAAAATATTAATTTCAAACATTTTTTATTTATGCCCTTTCTCATGATTATATTTAATATTGTTAATATTTCTGTAGATATAAATTTTAATATAGATTAGTAGATTAGAGATTATAAATTAGTATAATTATTATATGAAGATAAACATACAACTAAAAATTAATGAAAGTTAATTATAATTATAGACTAATGAAAAGAAAAATAATGCAGTAACATATCCATCTAAAGGCAATACATAGCAAGGAAATTATAATATATGTTATTTATTTATTTGTCAACCAAAAACAGGCTTGCGCCCAATGCATTGGCGGTACACTCAGTACAAATAATCAATGAATTACAATTAAAGTAAAAATAACACACGCATGCACATATACATTATAATATTGATAATAATAAAATAGTTTTTATTAAGAGGCCACAAATGGAACAAGCCCAATTTAGTTATAATTTTTATTTAAATAATTATATATTAATAACCTAATTTTTAAGAAAGTTTTTAAATTAAATATAAAAGCTATGCAACATTTTTCACTCGATGACTCTATATTAATTCTATTATTTGTCAAAAATAATTAAAGTAACATTTAAACAATCTACTATAAAATATACTTTAATATATATATATATATATATATATATATATATATATATATATATATATATATATATATATATATATATATATATATATATATATATATATATATATATATTTATTATATATATATAATATATATAGAAATTTAATATGTATTCATTTTATATTGCATAATAATGCATACTGTACTTAAGTACAGTACACATTCGTTACAGTATAGTATTTACCATAAAATACAGAATATTACTTCGAAAGCAATACTCCAATTTGTGTTATTTACGTTAAATTCAATACTATGAGAAACCAAAGAGAATGACTTATAAGTATATAATAATGCAAGGAACTCGACAAGTGTGAGTCTCATCACAATCTTCTCACTGTGTATTTAAAACTTGAAGCAACTTTCTAGTTTTCATAATAACTATCAATAAATATTTACAATTTTTTATTATTCATGGGTTACGATTATATGTGAGCGTTTTTATATATTATACTTTTGATTTATTCTACTTTTTAATTACATTTTTCATTCTACTACTCTTTCCTAAAATAATTATATTATTTAATTATTAAACGAGATGCGTCAAAATATTAAAACAGTATTTGAAAAAAATATATAATTATAAAGTATGTATACACAATAAATGAAATATTTGTATCAAAAAATTCAATCTTATTATAAAAGATAAATTAATAATTATAAAAAAAATCTTTCAGAAGGTCATTTTAATTTTACAAATATTATGAACAAAATTTATTTATCATTATTATTAACAGAAATTTAAATATCTTTATTTATCAGATAAAATTTCCCATTACCTTTTTGTAACTTTGTTTTTCTTTTCTTGTAAGATTTCAGTTAATTAAAAATCTTTCTTTCTTTCTTTAATCAAAATTACAAAATTTAAAAAAAGCATGTAAACTACCCAAAAATGTGAAAAAGCTAAAAAAAAAAAAAAAAAAAAGCTAATAATTTATAAATTTTAATAATGTATATCCGTAGCATGTATACCTAGATTTCCAAATCAGTTTCATCTGAATACTGGAATACTGAACAAATATATTTAATTTTTAAGAGTGAAACAGAAAATTGAAAACATGGATCAAAGAAATTATATAATATATTTTATGCTGCATATTATATGTATATGTAAGGTATAATAAATGTTACTATTTAGCCACACATAAATAATTACTCTTTAAAACATATTATCTATATTGTATAGCATAAGTATTATTCAATATTACTTTATCGTAATAATATAACTATTACGTTGCTTTTTTCTTTTTTTCTTGTCAGTTTGCTAAGAATTGTATGACGAAGAACCAACAGTTCCAACAACTGTTGGTGTGACATTTTTGACACAGTAGTTGGGTCACGTGACTAGAAATTGGATTATTTTTTTAATCTTCAACAAAGAGATTATAAAGCAAAGAAAATTGGAAGAAAAACTTACACGTCTTCGTAACTTTTACGCAATACAAAATAATTCAATTTAATTTAATTCAGAACATACATATTATATATTTTTTCTTCAAATCTATGGTTTTTTCATTTATATCACTTTCAGATTTTTTTTTTTAAGAATATTAAATAGAAGCCTACAGTATCAGGTATAAATGAGTTTAAATACTAAGTGTTTAAAATTTAACTAGAAATTTTTGTGATATTACTGATTAACATTCCCAAAGAATTTAATATCACTTCTCTTCTATTAAAATTTGTCTCGTTTGTTTATTTCTCATAGTAAATTAAATTTAATATTATATTATATTGATTAATTTTTCTTAATACCTTTACTAAAATTAAAAAATTAATAATTGAGTGTGTTACAAGTGCTGATAAGTTCTTAATAATTTTTTTTAACAGAGATAAGTTTTTTTTATCATTTATGAAATTTGTTATTTAATTTTAAAAAATGAAAAAATCTGACCACATATGTTTGATTGATGGAATAAGTAAAAGTAAATAAATTTTCTTATAGAATGATCATGCTTTTATTTATTTTTAATGTACAGTACATGTATCTGAAAACATTTTATTTTACACGACTATACGACTTTACAGTACGTGTGAACTATATATATATACTGCATATATATATATATATATATTAAGTCAAATACACAAAAAAAAAATTCTCATACAGCTACTTCATTATTAATACATGCATGTTAATATATATATATATATATATATATATATATATATATATATATATATATATATATATATATATATAATAATAATTTTACTAAACTTTGAATGCACATGCCAGAGTTAAGAAATTTTGTAACATTTCAATAACAATAATTTTAAAATATAAATTATGAATATGTAATATTGTACGTAATAATACATGCATGTATGTTGGTAAAACAAAAATAAATGTAATATGCAAAGTTCAATATTTTCTAAGGATTCATACAAAAGGAACCTGTTGAGAAAAAAAAAAGTCTAAATTTTATAATCCAATTTCTAGATATGTACGTAACCTTGTTAAGAGTACATAAGATGTATTACAAACATACAAGTAACTAGTATAAAAGGCGAGTAAAATTTTGGTCTTGCCAGTCGAGCTACTACAGCCAAAGAAAAAAGATTCGACTTCCATCGCAGAATCTGCTCGATTCAACAACTATACTGAAGTAATTCGTTTAAACTAAACGAGACTTTTCAGTACTTATAAAAAAAGAAAAAATCAAGAGGTTAGAATTGTAATCTTAAGCTAAAAAAAAAAAAAAAAAAAAAAAAAAAAATCAAATCTGCATAAATTATTTTTGAAAATATATGTATAACATGTATTTTGTGTTATTTCAGTAACAAACATGTCAAATGGACCAAGCTTCAGTGCGTACACTTGGGAACAAGGTAGCACCGTAGGTCGTTATGGTAACCTGACTGCAGCTGATAAAGTACCACCAGAGATGGCTCATCTCGTTGATGACTACTGGTACCAATTCCCCCCAATGAACCCCCTTTGGCACAATTTCTTGGCTGTTTTTATGACAGTTCTTGGAATGGTGTCTATTATTGGTAACGGAATGGTTATTTCCATTTTCTTACAAACCAAGTCACTCCGATCTCCCTCCAACATGCTTGTCGTAAACTTAGCATTCTCTGACTTCTTCATGATGTTTACTATGTTCCCTCCAATGGTCATCAACTGCTATTATGAGACATGGGTCTTTGGTAAGTTTTATTATTTCGTTTTAAAAATTATAACGATATTTTGGAAATAATTACTTAATTTATTTCATATTGTCCAGGCCCCTTCAGCTGTACTCTTTATGGTATGATTGGATCTCTTGTTGGTTGCGCGTCTATCTGGTCCATGGCAATGATTGCAATGGACAGATATAACGTCATTGTCAAGGTAAAAACCACTCTTCTCTTTACAATTATATCCTTGCATTTTCGAGTTAAATTATTATTATTATTATTTTACTTAAAAATCAGAAAAAAGTTAGATTGATATGATTTAAATATAAATTTTTACTCAGCAAAATGAACACATGTAAAGTTTTAACTTTTATTATACTTAAAATGGATGAAATAGTTACATATTTTGTAAGAATATGTTATAATTTGCAATCTATAATTAATAATGCCATTTTTAGGGTCTCGCCGGCACGCCTATGACCACAAAGCGCGCCTTGATGATGTGTCTTTTCGTGTGGGGATTCTCGGGTGCATGGACACTCCTACCTCTTTTCGGATGGGGAAGGTAATGGCTTTGAAATTAATATATATATTTATACATATAATTTATTTAAATTAAAACAAACTGTGAAACAGGTACGCTCCAGAAGGTAACATGACCGTGTGCGGTACTGACTACCTCAGCAAGGATATCATGAACAAGAGCTACGTCTTCTGTTATGCTCTCGCCTGCTATTTCCTGCCTCTTTTCGTTATCGTGTACTGCTATTTCTTCATCGTGCAGGCCGTGGCTGCTCACGAGAAGGGAATGAGGGAACAAGCAAAGAAGATGAACGTGGCTTCTCTACGATCTGCTGAGAACCAGGCAACCAGCGCGGAATGCAAGCTTGCAAAGGTACTTAACAATAATACTTACTATACATTTACACCTTACTAACTGATTTCTTCTTTTGTACCTTGCAGATTGCACTGATGACTATCTCTCTGTGGTTCATGGCATGGACTCCTTATCTTGTCATCAACTTCACTGGAATTTTCGAGTTATCAAAACTGAGTCCTCTCGCTACCGTATGGACATCTGTATTTGCTAAGTGTAACGCCTGCTACAATCCAATTGTCTACGGCATCAGGTAAACCCTGGCTTTATAACTAAAGGACATAGTATGAATTAATTTTTAAATTATATAAAAAAATTATATTACATCCTTTAAGAACTAAATTTAAGATTCATTTTCGTTAAAATGTTTTAATTTTAGCGTAAAGGTAAAAAATATTGTTTTTTTCCCATTTTTTTAAACCAATAACCTTTAATATTATTATTATACACCACTTAAAATATTACTTATTTCATATAATATTTATATTTGTCATGTATCTAAAACTTTGATTCAACTTTCAGCCATCCTAAGTACCGTCTAGCATTACAGGAGAAATATCCCAGTCTGTCTTGTACCAATGAGCCTGAACCCTCACAATCAGACAACGCTTCACAAAGTTCAACTGTCACCAACTGCAAAGCTGAAACTACAGCGTAACTTGATTTAAGATATAAAAAAGAAACTATGTAACTGATACGCATTGATCACGATGAAATGACTCATGGACAACTAAAAAAAAAATGTATTGTAACCCTCATATTTCTATCCATTTTGTAGCAACAACTCATAATTTTTTTTATTTACAATATTTTTTAGCATATAATGTATATTTTTATGAACCAATAAACCAAGCAATTAAAAATTAGTTTTTGTATTTCACTCAATTTACCTCTTTATACAAATTATAAAAAATAAAATGAAAACCTATGTACAGACTACAAATCTTCAAATATTTTGCTGAATCAAATCAATAAAATTTCAGAAATCTTTATAAATATATATTTTAAAAGAATAAAAGACGTTTTTTTACGATAAATGAAATACTAGCTAAAGTGAAAAGTATAAAATGCAAAAGTAATTAATGTTTGGAGCTAAAATTCAAACAGTAATAATAACAACAATGAAATGAGCAAATGAAAAAAGAATTCTACTTTTATAATAAAAGTAGGCAAATACGTTTATGAACAACTAATTTTACGTAGCAAGATTGAAAATTGAACAACGTAACATAGAAAGTTAATCATTATTCAGATTATTATTATTAATTTTTTTTACGATATCATGAGTATTAGGACGATCAAATTCATAAAAGTGCATAAATTAGTACAACCAAAAATTAAAGATGTAAAATAATTTATCATAATTATCATCTCAAAACATAATAATTACTATTAAATGACCTTATAAATATTGTTTTATAGAATATGATATGTTATGTTTTTTTTATAATATCAAGAGAATTTTCAATTTAAAAAAAGTACATACATATTTTTTACTTTTTATTCTTGCATGAAAACACTAGAGAATTTTTTTTATGTAACTGAAAATTATTTTAAATGTAAATACTGTAGTCAAAATCGAAATTATTTGTATCCTGTCGAGTATGCAACCAGTTGGTTACTTATGTTTCACAGGTTGCCTATACACAAAGTACTGCAGGCGCAAAAATAATTATAATGCTCTTTTTCCCTCTATACTATTTATAAATGCATATGTTGGCAACCATTGCCGAATTCGCTCATTGGCCGAAATAAGTGACCACGTTGCGGCGTGGCAATGCAATTTTGCCAAGATCGAAAATTCAGCACTTGTGCATCGTAATGTTCACCATAGACAATTTTTTTGTCAAATTTAATAAGAAATCATTTTTATAAATTTATAAATATTTTAATTAACTGAAAACCATAATATAAAATGATGTGTTATAATAATAAAAAAAATATATGATATTATTCATACTTATACCGAATATCGTAACCTGCGTATTAAACATTTTGACCACGCTGCAGCGTGGCAATTATTAAAAACCACTCCACGAACTGGCTAAAATGTATTTGCCAAAATTTTGGCATTTGTTAAAAACCACTCCGCAACGTGGTCAAAATTACGATGCATTTCGGATCTTGGCAAAAATGCATTGCCCGATTGACGTGGTCACTTATTTCGGCCAATGAGCGAATTCGACAATGGTTGCCAACACATATAATGAGGTTGTAGGATAAAACATTTTAATATTTCATTCTAAAAGAGCATTATTATATTAATAGATTATAAAATATTATTATTATTAATTTCAAAAGTGGTTATTTTTTAGCCCGATGCAATAGACATTATTTTTAAGACATGCAATAGAAGAACTTTACTGATAGGCGATTTTTGCTGCCTCTCACCGCAGGTATTAAAAATATATGAAAATTTTGGAAAATTCATAGCAAATTAAACTCTATTGGAATACACTATAAAAAAATACTACGCTGATTTTAAGACCTAGTTGTGCATTAAGATATAAATTGTAAACGTTTTTTCCCCTTCAAAATTGTAATTCGTTCCATTCTTATACAATCAGTATACTGTACAAATTAATTATTTAAATTTATTAATTGTTGTAATAAAAGCTATACAGAATATTAAATGTTAACCGTATATAAGTTTTTAAGGCAAAAATCTAAAGTATAGTTTTTAATAACGTAAAATTAAGTGTAGTTAGTATACAATGAATAATAAATACATAACTTATCTAATATACAGTAAGTTGGCGTATTTAGCTATATAAGCAAATAAAATGTTTCTAAAGAGAAGCCATAAGAAAATTTGCAAGGAAGTTTACGTGACATATTATTATGTTGATTTGACTTGCACTCTTTACAAACACCTTTTTCTAAGTGATACATAATAATATATTATAAAGTCTAACAGACATAAAAATAAAATACCTTATCTTTTAATATATTTATATTCATAAAATTGCTGTTAAAATAATACGCTTTAGAAATTTACATAAAAAATAAATGCGTTCAAAGATAATTTACGTCTTAACAATTGCACAGATTTAAAAGATGTAAGTAATAATTTAAATTTTCTCTTTTAAATTATTTTATTTAGCTTTGTTTTTTAATATATATTTATCTATTACTACATTTTGTTATAAAAGTATATAAAAGACCAAACTTCAATATTACTGAAAAATTGTTTTAAACTTACCAAAACAGCAAACTAACCAGTTCTTTAGCTCACTTTATTCTGACAGAACTAACAATTTTAAATAATTCTTTTTTGGACTTTATTAAATAATGTACTAATTAAATAACGTTTTTTTTTTTTTTTTTTTTTTTTTTTTTTTTTTTTTTGTAAAAATTAGCAAACAAAAAGTTTTCAAAAAAACTGCGTATTTTTTTTTAACTGGATCGGAGTTATTGGATTAAAGCACACCACTATCTAGTATTTTTTCTTTTTTAGTTTGGCCCCTTTGTTGCGTAACTTGCATGACTTCATTTCAAGCCACTAATCAATCTACAATATTCGACTTAAAAACAAAAGCTACTGACAGTTACATTATTCTACTGTATGTATTTCTTAATACTTACCAAAAACACTGAACATTGCGCATCATGTAATGACTCGTGTATGACATTTATTCTAATTACTAATGCATCACAAAGATTTGCATGTTAAATTTGTTTGGCTTCTAAAAAGATGAACCTGTTGAAAAGGAAAAGCTAATTTGAATCCAATTAAGAATAAGCTAATTAGTTATGTTCCAGAAATATGGAAACTTGAGAATAAGTAAGAGGTGCACAATATATAAGAAGGTTTAGACTTGTTTCAAGTCAGTCGAGCCGCCACCATTGAGAGAGGTTTTGACGACTTTTCTGGCGGAGTATCAGCTCAAGTTAACTGAACTAGTTCGTTTAAAGTGAACGTTTTTTTTCAGTCAAAAAATTAGGTGTGTGATTAAAAAAAAAAGCCAATTCAAACGAATTTTTCATTTGCTTTATTTTAATTGTTTGTAGACATGTCAACTGGACCAAGTTTTAGTGCCTACACATGGGAACAAGGTAGCACTGTAGGTCGCTATGGTAACTTGACTGCAGCTGATAAAGTTCCGCCAGAGATGGTCCACTTGGTTGATGACTACTGGTAATTTGAATCAATCAATCATTAAACTTATCAATCAACCAATGGATTAATCAATCAAAATAATGTTTAAATCCCATTTTCAGGTACCAGTTTCCCCCAATGAACCCCCTTTGGCATAATTTCTTAGCAGTTTTTGTGACAATTCTTGGAATGGTTGCAATCCTTGGTAATGGTATGGTTATTTCAATTTTCTCACAAACCAAGTCACTCCGATCCCCATCCAACATGCTTGTCGTCAACTTGGCATTCTCTGACTTCATCATGATGTTCACCATGTTCCCTCCAATGGTCATCAACTGTTACTACGAAACCTGGGTCTTTGGTAAGTCAGTACTTTATGATTACAGTGTAGTATGATGCAATAACAATAAAAACTCGCAGGACCTCTTATGTGTACTCTCTATGGATTGATTGGATCTCTGGTTGGCTGCGCATCCATCTGGTCCATGGCCATGATTGCCATTGATAGATACAACGTCATTGTCAAGGTATCAATTCTTCATCCGTAAAATCATCATAACAAACCTATTACATTGCAAAATATGTAATTAAGTAAAATAAATGTATAGCGACTTTAAATTGCAACGTTACGTAAATATGGACAGATTAAACTTGTACTTAAAATGTGCTGAAACCTTAAATAATAAAGCGTTTTATTAAATGTAAAAATTAAAAAAAGAATAAGGCATTAGAAATAAATAATCACTGAATTAGCAAGCAATATTAATTAATAGCATATCTGGTTCAGGGTCTGTCTGGCACTCCAATGACCACAAAACGCGCAATGTTGATGTGTCTCTTCGTGTGGGGTTTCTCTGGTGCATGGACCGTCTTTCCTCTCTTCGGCTGGGGAAGGTATGAAAAGTTGTATCATTGGTTAAAGCTTCAGAATATATTTATGTGATATTTCTGACTTAGGTACGCTCCTGAAGGTAACATGACCGTGTGCGGTACTGACTACCTTAGCAAGGATATCATGCACAAGAGCTACGTCTTCTGTTATGCTCTCGCCTGCTATTTCCTGCCTCTTTTCGTTATCGTGTACTGCTATTTCTTCATCGTGCAGGCCGTGGCTGCTCACGAGAAGGGAATGCGAGAACAGGCAAAGAAGATGAACGTGGCTTCTCTACGATCTGCTGAGAACCAGGCAACCAGCGCGGAGTGCAAGCTTGCAAAGGTACTTAACAATAATACTTACTATACATTTACACCTTACTAACTGATTTCTTTTTATTTGTACCTTCTAGATTGCACTGATGACTATCTCTCTGTGGTTCATGGCATGGACTCCTTATCTTGTCATCAACTTCACTGGAATTTTCGAGTTATCAAAACTGAGTCCTCTCGCCACCGTATGGACATCTGTATTTGCTAAGTGTAACGCCTGCTACAATCCAATTGTCTACGGCATCAGGTAAATTTCTAGCATACAAAAATCAATTGAAAGAATAGTATTTAATATTTCATTACAATAAATTTTTTTATACTCTGTTTATTATTTAATTTAAAAAAAAATTGTTGTCAATGCTACCAACAAAAGTGCTCCTTTTAAAACATATTTCTTTAACTCTTAAATAATATATCAAAATATAATAATTTCTTTTTACAGAATTATGTTTTTTTTTATTTTATCTTCATAAATGATTATTATTTAACTGATCCAAAATTAAAATTTTGTTATAGCATTTGCTTAAAAAAATTAAACTATTTTTCTTGTGAAACGTTAGAAGCAATAAAGTCTCACATTGACAAATGCTACTAAATTTCATAATGTTTCAGCCATCCCAAATATAGACAAGCTTTGCAAGCTAAGTACCCAAGTCTAGCTTGTGCAAATGAGCCCGAGATGGGAGGTGCAGAAAACACCTCTCAGACCTCAGCTGTCACCAACTGTAAGTCCGAGAGCGCGGCATAGACTCGATACTCGACATAAGCGATCACTCTGGAATAAGATTACGACTCACTATCATCACGATAAAAAAAACCCCCGTCCATTTCTTATAGTTATTATTTGAATTTATTTTTTATTATCTTTAGAAAAATGTATATTTTTACTGTCCAATAAACCGAGCATTCAAAAAATAAAACGTTTTCTCTTCTCATTTACAAATGTGCTATAAATTTTTTATTAATACCATAATGTATAATAAAATATAAAAAAATTAATGAAATCCCCTGACAAGTGAGTGTGACAGAAATAATAAAAGAAAAGGATAGCTATTGTTGTTGTTCTTGTTTTTTGTCAACCTGAAACATTGCACTTCGCTATTACGTGCAAAATTATAATAATAATAGCTATACAAAATTATAATTTACGGGTTTGTATCCTGCCCCGCGCAACTCATCTTTCTATCACTTGGTGGATAGAAATAATTCATTTAGTTGCGTACTATTTGTCTACACTTCTTGTTTGTATGAGCTTTCTTATTTAGCTTTTGTTATTATCATACATGCGCTGCTTCGCTGACTATAGTCAAAACAACATTGTCCAAGTCCCTACTCTGTAATATAGTAAGTAGTTTCATTCATGACCAAAATGAGGCAATGCTTTATTACTGGTGGTTTTGGTGGTTATGTAACGTGCGCAGGAAAACAGCTGGAGAGCCTGAATAAAGGGACCAAATATATTTTTAGCGGTGTTTATTATGACAATTTATTTTTAAAAAATCCTGTAAGAAGCATTGTGGAATGCTCTAGTTGCACAAGTTGTGCAAGAAATTATCTTTATTTTTTTTTATACATCCCCCCCCCCCTACTGTTTTACAGTATAAGAAATAGTTCCATGAAAATCTTTACATATTTAATATTATAAAAAGTTAATTTCTTAAGTTTTTAATTGAAAATAATATTTTTTTTTTCTGAAACAATAAAAATTTATTTTAGTAGTAAAACACCTGTAATAAGTAGACGTAAATTATTACTATTGCGGTTCGTAATGAAATGAATATTTAAGTAATGAAGATAAATTGAATGACTAAAGATATAAGACAGTTTTATTGCACGTTTGCTGTTTATACTGGCAATCGTTACATAATAATAATAAGTAACTTTATTAAGGCGTTGTGAGGGCTTGACAGCCCTATTTAACAAAACCTTGACCACAACATTACATGTAAATATTACATAAGCAAAACAATAGATACAACAATAAAACAACACATAGATTTGTTAATAATTTTGACTTAATACATTTTAAAAGTAATAGGCCTATATTAACATATTTTTCTTTAAGTTGTTTAAAATCTTTGCAAATAAAAAGACAATTTATATGCATAGTAGCAGCTGATACTTAAAGAATAAATAAATCATAGCCTTTATTGTTCAAACAACAAATTAGCAGCAGATAAAATATGCATAGTAAATTATTGAAAATTAAACAAAAGGCGCAGTCAGGACAATGAGTCCTATCAACTGAACCGGAAATAAGTGACGACACTTAATGAAATAATAAAAACAAACATTTATAATCAACATTATTTTGTGTCCACTTATAACATTATGTTTAAATAAGAAAAGATTAGTACAATATATATGAGTTTTATGTTAGAATACTTGTATTTCACTTAATTCATTTATTTATTAATTATTGAAAACAATTGGGTGAAAAAAATAATGTGTAATTTTTTTTATTAAATTCCAGGAAATCAAAAGCTTTAAAACATAGCAAGCAACAGTAAAAATTTCAGCTCTGAGAAATAAGTCTAATTTAAGTTATAACTGCTTCATTACCCCCATAGAAAGCATGTTAAATTGAGGCAGGGACACAAAGTCGTCTGCTAGCAATTTATTAGTATTGTTGAGCTTGTGAGTTTGTTTATTTTCTCAGTTTTTGCAAGTCTTCTATCAGGTTTCATTTCAAATCTGATTACAATTTTATTATTCTATGATAATTTGATGTTATCTTACAGTACAATATTCTTATATTAAAATTATCAATTGTTTTAAAAACAAATAGCAATTAAAAAAACAACAATAGAAATAAAAATCTAAAATACACAAATAAATATTTACTAAACAAATAGTAATGAAAAATTACGTTACATATAAACAAAACTATAAAAGCTATTTCTATTCTATGTATAATGTATACAACACCATATTACTTTACTTGCAATTTATCACTTACCTACAGTCAAGAGGAGATGTTGTCATCACGAGCTCCTGTCGCAAACTATTATAAAGATAAAACAAAGAAAATCTCGATCTTTCTCTTTTTTTTTTTTTTAATATTATCCACTTAACCAACCCCTATATGAAAATTGTATATTCTACTAATTTAATAAGTCATGATGTTTGAACCATAACTAATCATACAACATACTCTAAAGTAAATGGATCTTGGTAATTGAATTAAATTTAACCACATTTTTAAAAAATAAAAAAAATAAAAATAAAAAAGTAGAAGATTAGTTTCAACTTTCATGTCTTCGTAAGGGCTAAGAATTTTATTTTATTTTTTCGGTAATCTAATTATTAAACACATGGTAATTTTTACATGAGTTATTGTTGTAATTTCTTCGTAAACATAACTGCTAATACACATATAGCATGCAAATTCGTTTTAATCTTAAACAAACTGTTAATGTAACTTTTGTTTTTGTTATTGTTGTTTAAAGGTGAAAGTCACTTAGAAAATAGCTATCATGTCAGTGAATATCTCAATTATTGAAAAAAAATTCTCTTCGTATGATTGTTCTTAATAAAAATAAATAACAAAATAAAAGTTATGTAAATGCTTTTTTTTTTTTTTTTTTTTTTCTTTTTTTTGCGGGATAAACTATTTGATAAATAGGAACGTACTTAATTGAAAATTTCATGTTATTTTCTATATGAAATTTTGTCAACCTACAATTAAAGTTTACGATTTCATATAAAAAAAATATCGAACATGAAGATTACAATTTTAATATTACTTTACTATAGGCGGCGTGAAATGTACCGCAAGACTTAACTATGTTTTTAGTAAATTAAGATGACATTTGTTAGGTTTCTGTGAAAAGATGAAGGAGCTATTGAGATGTTAAAAATTGTCATCCAATTTAAGTTAATATATAACCCTGTTAGGACAAAAGACAAAATAATTTGGCTCCTCTACGCAGTAAACAAATGTGCGGAGTATATAAGCAGTGTTAAAGTTTTCAGTGTTCAGTCGAGCCGCAACTTTGAGAGGGTAATAACGACTGTCCTGGCGGAATCAGCTCAAGAAAACTGAACTAGTTCGTTAAAATTTGGACGATTTTTTTCAGTCTATTGTCAGAAATTTAATTAACTAAAGGTATTTAATCTTTATTTCTATATGGTACTTGTACTATATAGTTATGGGCAGGCATTATTTATCGACAGTTGTATTTTATTATTGCTATTATTCATTATTATTTTTTAATACCTTTTACTCATTTTAGGATTTTGAAATTTTAGCACAAAAAGCGAACAAACAAAGCAATCAATTTTTGTGCCAATATACTGTACAATATACAATATATATATATACTGTCGGTAACTGGTACAATTACTATACTTATTTTATTAAAGGCATGATTTAATCATAATTGTTTACAGGAAGTGAATAAATTTTGACAATTACATTAAATTTACATGTACAGTACATAAGCACTAAGCAGTAATGTTAAATAGATGTCTGCTTCTATGTTTATGATATATATATATATATATATATATATATATATATATATATATATATATATATATATATATATATATATATATATATATGTTATATTGAAAATGTTATGTTTTATTAATTTATGAATAATTAACTCGACGGGCTTTGCCTTTTAAATGATCCTTTTGAGCAATTCTCTATTTCTGTGACTTAAACTAATATTATCTCTGTACAATCTAATTTGCTCGAAAATATTTATTAGTATTATATCATATTGATGCACGTACAAAAATTAATAAGTAAATAATTATTCTATTACATTTTCAGAAACATTTGTTCCTTAAAATATTATTTATGATATTATGTTTTATAATAATAGCTATAATATTTCATAGCATTCAAATTGTTTTTATAATATAATTATTTATGCTGTTCCAATTTATCAACATTAATTCTATAATGATATAAATGCAATATAAATTATGTAACTGCTCTTTTTCGTGTGTAAAAATATTTATTTCATATTAATATTGACAGATTTTTTGTAATTGTTTTATAGAACTAGATATGTCTGGACCAAGCTTCAGTGCCTACACATGGGAACAGGGTAGCACCGTAGGTCGCTATGGCAACATGACAGCAGCTGATAAAGTTCCGCCAGAGATGGCCCATCTCATTGATGCCTACTGGTAATTTAAACTGAATCAAAATTTAATTTAAAATTTTTATGTATTTTTGTATTAATAAATTTTTTTAGGTACCAATTCGCCCCAATGAACCCCCTGTGGCACAATTTCTTGGCTGTATTTATTACTGTTTTGGGAATGGTTGCAATTATCGGTAATGGTATGGTTATTTCAATTTTCTCACAAACCAAATCACTCCGATCCCCCTCTAACATGCTTGTCGTCAACTTGGCATTCTCTGACTTCCTCATGATGTTCACCATGTTCCCTCCAATGGTTATGAACTGCTACTACGAGACCTGGGTCTTTGGTAAGTTACATCTTTAATACAATTTATCAACAATATTACTAATTTTTTATTTCGTAAATCAGGCCCTCTTAGCTGCACTCTGTATGGTATGATTGGATCTCTGGTTGGCTGTGCTTCCATCTGGTCCATGGCCATGATTGCCATGGATAGATACAACGTCATTGTGAAGGTTTGTATTTTTTTTTTTATGTAGATAAATTTATTAATATTAAACATACAATTTTTTAAAGAATTTTATGACATGACAATTATATTTTAAAAATAAACATCAATTCTTTTTTGTGTCTGTAAAAAAGTAATTGCAAATTAAAATAATGCTTAAAAATTTGTATGAGTTTTATGATCTCACTGCTATTTAGATGATGTGAGTAGTTTGATTGATTAAAGTTACATAAAAAGTGAAGAAGAGCTATTTAGCTGATATTGATATAACACACATTTACAAACCTTTACATTACCTATAAATCAACCTAAAAATTAATTATTATTTTTAGGGTCTGGCCGGTACCCCTATGACAACGAAACGTGCCATGATGATGTGCCTCTTCGTATGGGGTTTCTCTGGTGCATGGACCGTCTTTCCTCTCTTCGGCTGGGGAAGGTATAAAAATTTATTGTAAAGCTTGAGACAATACTAAGGTGATATTTTCTGATTTAGATACGCTCCAGAAGGCAACATGACTGTGTGCGGAACTGACTACCTCAGCAAGGATATCATGAACAAGAGCTACGTTTTCGTCTACGCTATCGCCTGCTATTTCCTGCCTCTTTTCGTTATCGTGTACTGCTATTTCTTCATCGTGCAGGCCGTGGCTGCTCACGAGAAGGGAATGCGAGAACAGGCAAAGAAGATGAACGTGGCTTCTCTACGAACTGCTGAGAACCAGGCAACCAGCGCTGAGTGCAAGCTTGCCAAGGTAAGCTGAAAATATTTATGACTATATAGACAAAATATTATCTTACATAACTTACAGTATCAGTACTGTGTTACTAAAACTTACTACCTGTAACTATTATTAATTTTAGATCGCCCTGATGACCATCTCTCTGTGGTTCATGGCATGGACTCCTTATCTTGTCATCAACTTCTCTGGAATCTTCGAGCTCACCAAGATCAGCCCTCTCGCCACCGTATGGACCTCAGTGTTTGCCAAGTGCAACGCATGTTACAACCCAATCGTCTATGGCATCAGGTAAACACAAAATCAAAAGTGTACGATTCATCTTTATGTTTTATATTTTTAACAAACTTTTATATAGCAATTTTTCTACATCTTTCGTAATAATCTTGTTATTGTGTGCTAACTTAATATAATACATAATATCTTAGAAAGTTCAAGAATATATTATACACGCATTGTTATATTTCAAAGTTCTACATTCTTACTTATCTTATATCATTGACGAACCAATTGCTTCATCAATCCATTTTGCAGTTATTAACAAATTTATTTAAAAAAATATATGTACAAATATAAATAATACTGCTTTTTGAATGATGATACCATACACATTGCTATATTTCTGACAATACAATTTCAATTTCAGCCATCCCAAGTACAGACAAGCACTGCAGGCCAAGTACCCCAGTCTCTCTTGCTCCAACGAGCCCGAGCAGAGTATTGGAGACAACGCCTCTCAATCTTCAAATATTACCAACTGCAAGTCAGAGTCCGCGGCATAGACTCAAAGAAAACGACTCACGCAAATCACTCATGACACTCGATTGACATTATGACAAAAAAAAAATCATCAAATCCTATCTTTTCCTACTACGTTACAAGTAGTCATTATAACTTATATTTTCTGTAAATCGTTATATTTTAGAATAATTTATATTTTTATTATCCAATAAACCAAGCAATAATAACAATAAATATCTTATTATTATACTTATTTTCCTAAAAATATATTTCAAATTTATCAATAAATTTACATGTAGCATATTATATTCTTTTCTTTTGGTAATCCAAACCCAAATTCACATGAAATTAGCATTACATTGAATAATATGGCAGTAACATGCTTATTTAATGTAAAAAAAAAAATTATCAATAAATATAAAATATTTTACACAGCAAAAATACTGTACAAGATGAATAGTAAAAATAGATATCAAATTTCTTACAAAGGCAATTACCCAATATATTATATGTTTGAACGAATAAGAATTAACGTACAAGCTTCTTTAATTACTGGTGCTTAAAGTTTAAAATAATGGCTTTTTATCTAAAAGTGTGTTGTATTATGTAATAATAATAATAATTTTTTATTTTGGCATTGTGAGGGCTTATATATAGCTCTGTTTCACAAAACTTTGACCATACAATGAACATACAAAATAAGCTGCCTTCAAAAGGTTCGGCTCTCAAAATCTCAATTTAAAAAAATCGCCATGTAGTTTATTTAATTATTATTTTAGGATGTTAATAACATTTGTGCACTTTATTTAACATTCTATTAAAAATTCTTAATACTTTTTAATAACTTCAATATAATATATTAAATATTTTTTAACATATTAATGTTTCTTAAATAATTTTTAATATAATATATTAAATATTTTTTAACATATTAATGTTTCTTAAATAATTTTTAATTATTAATCACATTTCTATATAAGCTCATTTGTATATATGAAATATTTGAATGCTTGATACAAAAGAGTGAAATGCTTCATGTGTGTCGAAAAGTTCTCTTCCCCTGTCGAGTATGCAACTGTTTGAACACAGCAGTGATGCGGGTCGCATTGTTCAATGACGAAGATAAAAGAAAAATACATAATGGGAAAAAACAAGCTTGAATAACGTTTTATTTATGTTCCCACAAAGGCGGGCTAAAACATACATGTCATTTTCCTCTATATACCAGCTTGCTTTTCATACTGCCTATCAAAATAATTTTTATATTCTCAAACTATAAAAGAATAGTAACTGAGAAATAAATTTTTATTCAATTTCCCTATATAAAATTAATGCCTATATTATTAAAACATTTGATCAGCCTATTAGTACAGTATTTATATTTATATTAAGACGATAAATAAGTTTTTAAATATCAGAAATTATCTTTATTTTTATTATTTTTTAAGCTTGTTAGTTTTGTAACTGCTTTTTAAATGCCATATAAATAATACAGTTTCACATCTGCTAAACGATTACTATTACTGTAACTTAATTATAGTAGAATTAATACTAAATAATTTCATTGCTACAAGCACATAAAAATTAATTTACTAATACTTAAAGGCGTAGAACACCTTGAACAAAAAACTTGCCTTACATCCTAACATACCTAAATATCAACGTTAATTTGGCCAGTCATTGATTTCTAATTTATTTTCTATTTAATAAATGGCAGATGCGGGTTTATGATGTCACTGCTCGCCTGGTCCACGCTCAAGGAAACAAGCGAGCTGTGGCGTCATAAACCTGCATCTGCCATGTAGTAAATAGAAAATAAATTAGAAATCAATGACTCTGGCCAAATTAACGTTAATATTTAGGTATGTTAGGATGTAAGGCAAGTTTTTTTGTTCAAGGTGTTCTACGCCTTTTAATAATGTATTTGATGTGTTATTTTGATGTTACAAGCTGAAAGCTGGATGATAGCGTGGGGTACACGTACAAAATGTTAAAACTAAAATGTAGAGGTCAAATAAGTTACAACAACATGTTACATATAATATTTATTTGAAAGAATGTACATAAAAGGAGTTTGTAAAGGGGATTTGATTTTTTTCTTTTTTTTTAGAGATATAATATTGAAAAAGATTGGAAGATTGGAAGAACACACAGTTTTAAACATTTAATACATTAAATACATTTGGCATATTAAATGATAAATTGTTTATTATTATTATAATTATTTTCCAGTTTAAAAAACTTGGAATGTACTTTTAAAGTCACAAAAAATGCAAACATTTATTCTGAGAACAATTGATAATATAATTAAAACTTTAGTTTTTTGAAAAATATTTTACAAAATGTATTAAAAACAATATAATACAGCCTCTCATTTTTACATTATAATATTTGATTTTACAATAAAATTGAATGCCAAGATTAATATTGATAGAAGAAGTGTATTTTGCAACACTGAATATATTATATTTTAAGCATAATTTTTTATATTAATTTTTTTGTTATATCGAATAATATATTTTTGTAGTTAAGTAGAGTATTTTATTCTACAATTTTGTAGATTGTCTTTTTCATTCCTGGTAATTTTTTGAGATCGATATCCTTCCATAGTAAGAGAGCTGAAACATCAAAGGAGGAGTTTTAGGTATATATTTAAGTGACTACTATACTCAAAGTAAATTGATATATCATGTGATAGGACCATCATACAGTATACCATATACATATTCATGTAATGTGTTTTAACCCTTCTATAACCCCAAAATTCTTCTGACGTAGTTAAACATCTCGTATCCATGACGTCATATTACGAACCTATACAATAGAAAATGTAAAGCAGATTGCCTACTATACAAGACTTCACCCCTACCCCAACGTTGAAAAATATAATTTAACTGATAACGTAGTAGCTCTATACATACATATCCAACCGTTTCCATTTTTGTAAAATGTTTGAACATTGCGTAACGTATAAAATGTTATTTATATACACGGATAAAAATAAATACGTAATTATTATACTGGCTCACTTTCAGCATAATTTGTTCAATACGGCATAATTATACTATACTGCATAATAATTATGTTATGTAGCATAAATATTATGTTGTACAGCATACAAATTTAATACCATTTATGCTATAATGACATAAATACAGAATAAATTACGTAATTTATTCTTTCCGTGTACATATATGCAACAAATAAAAAAACTGCGTAATTTACGCAGCATTTGATATAATAGGATAAATGTTGCTATATTGGAATACTATACATAAATATACTAGACAAATTAATATTGATTCTATGTAACATAACAATTATAAAGTGGAGCATAAATTATGTTGCAACGATTTAGTGTTGATGAAAAAAAAACTTTAAAGCTAAATAGTTTTTGAATAAGAATTATTTTTAAAAAACATATTGATAATTTTATCTCCAGAAAATAAAAATAAGTTAAATTTATTTATTTATTAAAAACTGTCAATCTGTTTGTTTAAAATTTAAAACTCTTTTTTTGTTTTTTTCATTTTCGGAAAAGCAAAAAAAAATAAAAAATAAATAAATAAATCAGATTTTTATGAGCATAATAAAAATATTCTTTTTATAAAACGTCACACATTTATGACAGATTTAAAAAAATGTGACATTTTTGACATTAAAATATAAGACAAAAGGTTTTGAATATTTTACAAAGATCATGACTTTATGATTGACGGAGTAAACGCTTTAGCAGCGACGTCAAATAACAATAAAAAAAAATCAATATGATAAGCAGCAGTTCGACTTGAGTGTTTTAAAAATGTCACTTCAAACTTTGCGTGAGTGTCACCTTTTTTTTTTCTTCTGGATTTCAATAGACATTATTATGACACTTACTACGCTAATATTTTGTAGTAGCTCAGGATTAATACATGGATTAAAAATATATGTGACGTTTAGTGACAATTTTATAAAAGATTTATTGTGAATGAATTTTTATACTATATTGTTATCGTTTTCATTTGTAATAAATTTTCAGAGCAGTTTAAAAAAATTTACTGTCTCAATTTTATTATAGCTTTTAAAATATAAATAATACAGATTGAGTAATTGAGAGAGAGAGAGAGAGTTATAAATAGCATCTGTACAAAGCTTTAATATATATTGGTTATTAAAAGAGTTAGATAATATATATATATATATATATATATATATATATATATATATATATATATATATATATATATATATATAATGTGAGTCAATTTTAAAAAGATGCACTGAAATTAGGAAATGATATAGTGATTAAGTCCAGTGTAAGTACTTACACCTCTGGCTATGCTAAAAGTTTGACGCACGAACGACAAAGTATTAATTAAATTTCCACACCTTTAATCATCCTCATCCGGTGATTCACCACCGTGGTCAAGGCTGGCATTACGTGCTGACGTCGAAGCGTCCACTAGACGGAAGGCTTCAAGAAATTCATTGAGATCCACCCTGCCATCTTGGTTGAAGTCAAGACATCTTGCAATGCGTGCGGAGAGTTGACCTGGTTCCGCACCCTCAGGTAACAACGAGCAAGCTTGCTTCAGCTCCGTCATTGATATGGTACCTATAAATATTAACGAAACATTCAGAATGTCTTTTAGACATAAGAGTCTTAATCAGCACCAATATTTCAGCTTCTTTATATTTAACAAAACAATAATAATATAAGAAAAATATAACCAAGTTATTTGTAAAATAATAGTAAAATAATACCCAAGCTGTTCTTTCCATGAAAAAAAAAATCACTTATACAATCTTTTTAATTAAATAAAGAGGAAAATATATTATTTGTCCCTTTTGTTATAGAGCTTGTGATAGAGAGTCCTTCAAGTGTAATTGATAAAGTGAGAAGGGTAATTACCCGAGTGGTCGGTGTCAATGGCGCTGAATAGTGACTCCAGTGCCAGTTTGTCGCGGTACAAAGCCTCCGTCACGTACACACCGGACTGCTGCAAAACACAACACAACATTGTAATTCCAACCAAACACGCATTCAACATTTATCTTGCACAATGTTGGTCAATATTAAATGTTAACAAATTTCAGAACACAAATTAAATAAAATAAAAAAATAAAAATGAAACAGCAAATTATGAGATATTGATAATCTAATTATCAATTTCATTTGACAAGAGAAAATAAGTTAATTTGTATGATAAAAAAGGGAAGTAAAGAAACAGATAGAAAGTCCACACACTCGGCCTGGTCCGCAGAAAGTTTCGCTATAGTTGACAAATCCAGTCTTGGTGGCAGACTCTGCAGCCTCTGGTGAAAGGACTCGATCTCTAAGAAGCCTCCAGGGCACCGCGAGTCCAGTCCCTGCTTGCATCGCCTCACACCAGTCAGCTATACTGATTGATCCTAAAGCATAGGGCAGTAAGTAATCATTAGTAATTTAGAGTTTAACTTTTATTGCTCAGTAAAATGTTAATGCATGAGATAAAGCTTTATGTTATACTTTAAAAGGTCAATGTTGCGACAAAACGTATATAACATTAAATTTTAAATCACTTTTGAAAAAGATTTATGCTTTCCAACATTTCTATACACAGTGTTTATTAATAATTCAATTACTCACCTTTTCCAGATGGATCTTTCTGTTTGAACTCTGCTTCTAAAGATGATCTCTTAGCTTCTATTGTTTGGGCTAGACTTCGTAATGCTGACCGCTCCACGAGACCCACTCGCTGTCTAAACGTGAGTCTCTTTGCTTTACTTCCCTTCACCCCGCTAGCTTGGAACTGCACGAATTGCGGTGTAAGTGGTGAGCCAGCCAACTTCACGTACGCGCCTTTGTTAGAACCAACTTCGTAGTAATCAGACGCCGAGAAGATTGTGATGCACTGCGAGAGAAATCCAATTACACTAATTTGGAATTTAAATATCATAAAAATATACATTAAATTGAAACGTGCGCTGAATATTCATTTCTAAGGGAAACAATAAAGTACTCGAGAGGTGGAGAGGTGTAATTGAAAATTGTGTAATATGCCATTAAAAAAAAAAAAAAAAAAAAGTGAAGTATTTACCGTATAGTTTTATTCTATACTATACATTTCAAGTATATTAATGTTTTTAAGAATTACTCATAATTTAAAAATATAAATTTACACATAATGCATTAAACCATATTATTATATATTAAAGTTAAATCATTATGAGGAAATTACTTTTGAATGAGACAATTTTGTGATTGAAGAAGCACTTGACAAAATCCTGTGATAATTAATCTTGAGATTTGCATATAAAGTGAGAAAATATTTGTCTTTCAGTTTGACAAAACTCGAGGCGGGTGTAGAATAACAAACTTTTTGACAAACTGCTCCTTAGCGTAGCCTCATCAATAAAATTTGGAAAAAGTTCTCTCTCTCTCTCTCTCTCTCTCTCTCTCTCTGAAAACTACTTAGTAATGTTCTTAATAATGGGTTTCAAATCCTTTAATTTGTTCAAACTTTTGTACTCCAGACATTTATTAAAGTAAAGAAATAGTATTTTATTATAATGTTATTATTCCATCTTTTAAAAGACTGTATACGTGAATTGCCAGAAATATTTTATTTCACTGCAAAAACATTTTGTCCTATACACACTGCTATTTATGCTATAGAATGGAAAATTACATATTAAACGTGTTATATAAAGTAAAAAGCTTCATTAGAAGTTTTCTAGGGTAATATTCTGCCGTATTATATAATTTCTATGCTAATGAAGAGAAAAAGGATTGCGCTTGTCTTTTATTAGCATACTGTATAGTTAAACTCAGTAATTTTCTTAAATGACTTCTTTCAGTTTTCAAACTATAGAACTCAATTTATATAAAAAAAATTGCATTCAAGGGGAAAAAATGGTGAGAATGAAGATAACAAAAATAACATTAGCTTTACACCCTATATCTTACATTTGACTTTTTTTTTTCTTATAGAAAAACAAATCCGTGAGATGTTACAAAAGACACACGCCCTAACGACAAAAAAGGCATATAATGTGCCACTTTTCAAGCAACCTGACGCAACTTTCCTTTTAGACACCAAAAGAAGATAAAATGCAATAAAACTTATATAGTATTCTGCAGAGAGGGAGAAAAAAAAAATCGATTGAGGAGTGCAAAAAAAGATTTCTATTGAAGTTTAATTTACGAGACAATTTGAGTCCAGTTTCACTGCACGCACGCATTATAATATGAATATACCTTGTTATTGTGCGTGATCTCATAGCCTTCGAGTTTGCACTCGTGTGAGCGCACTAGTAGAATTAGATTGTGTCGCGATAAGAAGTTGGCAGTCACGTCCGGACCAAAATAAGTTCCAGCTCCACGCATAGAGTTGTGTGCACAACCCTCTGCTGCCTGGGGATCGCTCCATAGAACGTCGAAAACCTGCACAAAATACTGCAATCAAGCTGGGAAACAAAAGAGATGGGCACGGGGGAGAATGAGAGAGAAAAGGTATTATTTAAGTTAGTAGATTTATACTTTGAGATAGGTCACATTAAATATAAAATAATACTAACATAGTATAGTAAGTTTTAATAATATATTATTTAAAAGGATTATTTAAGTAACCTTGTATTTTAAATTATTATTAAATTTATATATAAGTCTAGCTTTAAGAAAATTAGTTTAAATTTAAGCTTATACTTTGACTAGTTTTAAAAAACGGGAAATATGACATTTGGTATGGTCTGGTATGGACAAGAAGTAAATAAAATACTGTACACCCTGCATCGACAATCTTACTTGTTTCCATTCTCTTTTTTCCAACGACTCTTCATTGCTATTTTCAGAATTATTATCATCTTGAGGTGGATCCATCATTGAAGCAAACTGAAAAATAAAATCCAGAGCTCTAAAATACATCTTTAAAAATTTCGTTAAAATTAAAGAACACAAAATATAAATTTATGTACATATAAAATTTTGTCTCGATAGTAAAAAATTGCTAGAGACGAATAAAAAAATTTATTCTGAGGTCAAAAGTGCAAAATGTAAATGCTTCTTTCGATGTTAAGGGTTTTGTTTAATTTTCTAAATAAAGCTGGGAAGACGGTAAAAGTCTCCAAACTGTCTAGTTGTCATGTTGTTTTTGCAGCTCCGAGCTCCCGTCCCGTGACATTTCAAATGAGAGAGATGTGAAAGATAATCATTTATTTAAAACAAAAGTAAATTTATGTGACAAAACTGAATTAGACAAACTTCAGCGTTATTTGAAATTTATTTATTTATTTGGGAAATTACGGCAATATAATTTGTTTTTTTACGTGTTTTTAATTCTTAAATTTTTGTTAATTCTAAAATTGTAAAATATTTGTATTTATTACAGTAAAATTTCAATATATATATATATATATATATATATATATATATATATATATATATATATATAATAAATTATATTTTTACAGAATTTTAAACATTAGATTCATTCAGGGGAAAAATGCCCAAAAAATAATTACATAATTCAATAAAAACAAGAATGCTTAATTTGGATATAAAAGTAATGATTGTACATTTCAGTCATTCAAATTTATCTCATGATCTAAGCAATTTACAATATTAATAACATTAATTTTGGCTCGAGACTTCAATTTTATAAAGTTTTAGTTTGACATAGATCTTAAATTTACTTTACATGGATTACTAGTATAAAAAGTATACACAAAATGTAGGCTAATTAGTTTTTTTCTTTTATGTATGATTTCATTATTATAAATTTTTTTATTATAATTAATTTTAATGTCAACGCCTTATTATTACATTTTAACAATGTATGAAGTTTGTTTGTGTTAAATAAAATATAACATTAATATTTCTTAATAACATGCATGTTTATTTTTCTATGGGGACAAAAAAATAAAAACTGTAATTTATCTTTGTTGTTTACTTGAGTACCTTTCGTGTTCAAAAAGATTAAATTAGTACGTTCTATGTTATACGCGTTTTATTTTATTGCTATAGAATAATATACACATAGAAATTTCTGCTACATTTTTATTTAAATATCGATAAGATACATATTTTATATTATTATGTTTCATTCTTTTATCAAATTTTCGTTTATTAATATGCTTTAAATTATATATAAAAAAAATGGAAAGTCATATATTCCAATTGAAATTTATATATTCCAAAAATTATTTTAGATAAATATCTTATTTACTTTTTTTTTTTTTTTTTTTTTTTTTGAAAGAAAAAAACAAATCTATTTTTGTACATGTGAAGAATCGTGTAGGCGTGGCACTTTTTCTTTTCTTTTTTCCTACCATTTATTTTCCTTTATTTGAACCATTAACTTTTCCACTACTCAATCTACAGCCCTAATCTCTTCACTGGTATTTTATACTGCATTACTACAACATAAAACACTGCATTGGTGAATTTGTTAATTACTCTTTCGTAACTTTGAAAATATAAAGTCTTAAATAATACTATAAATATGTAATATTATTATAAATATTTTAAGCAACATTTTTATAATTATTGATATAGTAATTTATGTATTACGTAAATATATGAGATAAAATTTTAAAGCTGTTTTTGTTAAATATATGTTATAATATTTCATTATAACAAATTAAAATAAAGGGGCAAGGGGAAAGAAAAACGAGTTGGTTTAGAAACATGATATTGTACACCGTTAAAAATATAGATTCACGCCAATTATTTTAAAGCATCTACAATATAGAGACTTATATTACATTGTTATTATAGAAATTAGGTAGTAGATATTTGCGTTCGAATGTACAGAATATATAAGCCATGGGATATAAATTGTGTTGCCTGTTATTTTGTATATACCCAGGTGTTGTTAGCAAAAGTTGAAGGATTACTTTTCATAATCTACATGGCTACTGTATACAATTTATATTAAAATAATACCTACCTACATATTCTACTTGAACATTATACAACAAAAGTTTAATTTAAATGTCATGATCTCTTCATCATATTTTACATATATAGTAGTTCGTCAACCCCTTTTGTGTCTCTAAATAATTAAATATTCTTAAAGCATTATCTGCGGAATAAAATTTAAATACACAATACAGCAGGTGTACTACATTATAAATATATATATAATCACGACAAAGAGAATCAATTTATTTTCTTTTCTTTTTTTTTTTTTTTCTTTTTTTTTTTTTTTTCATCTTGAATTATGAAATGGAATAGTATTGTAGTGGTTTCTAAAATTGTATTGTATATCATATGCATTATACAGTATATTGTATCTTTTATACTATATTATTGTTTTATATTATATGATAGATGTCATGTAATTTTTATATTTGTATCCTAAAAAAAGTACGCATTAAAATTTTTAAAGGTTTGTTTTTAATAAAAAAATGAACATGTAACTTTGATGAAAAAATAATTATTTTTTGTGGTACTGAATTCCATGTGTGTGTGTGTGTGTGTGTATATATATATATATATATATATATATATAAAATCATATATAAAAATCAATATTGATTAAAAATTTATTCACCTTGAACCTATCAATAGTCCAGAGCATGTTGAGATCTGTTTTATCCGAGATTCCTCCATGAACCACCAATACTTGTCCATCCACGAGAGTTCCAATGGGCAGCGCACGGTATAGTCGTTCTATCTGCTTGAGAAGTTTCTCGGACTGAAGCTGTAACCATGGTAACGACGTCATATAGACACACGTCAACACTCAACGTGACATGCGACGTAAATAATTGAGGTTTTTCCTTCAATGTCAAAATAACGTGTAATTCGAGCTGACGGATCACAAAACTATAGTTCCTATCAAAAATACATTGTGGTAAAACAAAAATAATATTCTATACCTATCATTCTTTTACGCTATTGTTCTGCTGGATTCTTTCAAAAAAATATGTACCTGTAAAATTTAAAATTAATATAATAATACAAAATATAATCTAATAACAAATAACCAATTCAGTTTACTTTCAATCAAGTTAGACCAAACTTTGTGAGGGGAATTTTATATCTATTCTTATACAATATTTTATTTGAAAGGGTCAGTTTGATCAATAAATTTTCAAAAAGAAACGATGGCTACTTTTCTCATCCCTTCCTTTAAAAGAAAAAAATACTCATCCTATTAGTATAGCATATTTTTTATCGATCGATATTTCCAGGTTCTAAAATATTTTAGCTTTTTGTTCTATATATAATTGCTTGAATGGAAAGATTTGAAAATTACTTCATGCGGTTAAAATCAATCCTCTTAACTAATTTTATAAAACAGATATCTGTCAGACACACGATGGGTTATAAAACCACTTTTTCTATCAATTTATCAGCATTGTGCTTGGAATTACAGTATATTAGGAAAAAAAAAAGCACAATGTTTAATTAACTGTCTGTTACATATAAATTGGCAACGAAACTATTTTTACAGCACAAATGCGAGATGATGTACAACAATAAGAGAGGTGACCATACTGCTGCATTTCTTCACCTTTTACTTCATTCATGAAAATCATATTTTATGATGGTAAACTTTGATAAAATAGTCGTATGAGAACTGTATATAGTTTGCATGAGACGATGCAAACAAAAGTGATTGGGCGAGCTTATTTTTAGTGTTTTGTCAAGTAAAAGGCACATATATTTATGCTACAGTGGACACAACTCTCATCTGTCATCTCTCATATTTATGCATCAACTCGCATTGGAGCGAGAAAATGGGTAAAATCTTTTGACTTCGAACAGTACAAGGGAATCAAAATAAACTTGATGATTGTCACATGTGTATTGTTTTGTTTGACATATTGATATTAAGAAACCCCGGAGGTATAGCACTATGTGAAATACAAGATAAAATTGCAATAACACAATTACAAGCATGCTCATTCTGTTTCCAAGGTTAAGGACTTGCCTTACTTGTAATACAAGCTTTAGTATAAAAAAAGGAACAAAAAATAAGGTAGGAAGGTTATTATTATTTTTTTTTTTTTTACTTCTTTTAAGTACGAGTATGTTAATATGGATTAATAAACTAATTATTTTTAATTGTTTGGCTTTACTCAAATAAATAATTATAATACATATTGAAAAGTAGATTTTCGTGTTATACCATGTTTAAGAGCAGTTAATATGTTAAAAGGGATTCCTTCTGACTAGACTCGAACCCAGATCTTTGGCTTGCCGGGCCACTGTTCTAACTATCCTCCCAGTCAGGAGGAATCCCTTTTAACAACATCTCTATATAAACATGGTGTTACATGAAATTCTACTTTTCAATACTTTCCATGTAAAAACAGGCACTAAACTACAACCTCACATATCAAACATAATATTCTCTAGATGATATTAAGGGAAAAGATCAGTAATAGCAATCTGTTGTTGAAAAAAATCATGATCTACAGGATCTGATTGTATTTGTATTGGTTATACTTTCGATTATATGTGAATCCCAAAATATCTAAAAATTATCACCAAACATCAGCATGTAAAATTTTGTAGTATGGGGGTTTGAGATTTTAAATTCCCATAACGCTTAATGTTAATTAAAATAAATCGTCCTTATTGCAATAGTAACTTACCGTAAAAAAATAATTATTAGAAGTGGTTGTTGACAAAATAAGCTTTAAAATAGCTCTAAATTTGGTGGCATTAGACGACAAAAATTCAGAGATATGGAACTCTTAACTTGAAAACTTTTCCCAGAAATATCCACGTCATGATTTTCAGAAAAACCCTAAATTTGTTTGAAAGGTCAATATTTATCCCCACAAAAATGAGAAAAATGTTGCTGAATACAAAAAATTGGCAGTGACAAAAGATATGTAATTTTTATATTAGGCTATTGTGTCGGATTACTGTGCAAAATTATTTATGAGTATTTTGAATTTCTTTTCGTCCAAATATGAAAATTGCCATGTGAGTTCACCTTAAATTTACATTGTTTCAAATCAAAGAAGAAAAAAAAACATATATACCCATGTAACACAGTACAGAGAGATTGATAGTTGAGATTTGTAGTTTGTTAGCAGTGATACATGGCAAGCTAGAATCGCAATATCCATCAGAAGTATACGTACGCGAGATTTGAGAATTCACAGGGGACACTATGAGTTAGCTGGCTGGTATCTCGTTTTCAACCCCAACAAACAAATTATTACACGTCATTTTAGACAATAATTTATAGAGGATACCAAGTAACAACACAAGAATATACGCTCATCGTGAAAAAAGATTTACGTATCATCTTATGTAATAATATTCTGTCACGATAAAATAAAAATTTGTTACATTTGTTGACTCTAAAATATATTGCTAGATGACCTTTACTGCAGAAATATTTTTTATATGTTTTTGAGCTAGAAAATTTCTTACTTTTATAGGAGAAATGTTTCAATTTACAATAAATTTAATGATGATAAGCATTGATTTTAACTTATTTTAAAATACTCTGCCAAGAAAACATTGTTCAAAAGAAGTCAGAGGATAATGCTAACAAGTATAGGTTTGTAGGTTTTTGGGCCTCTAAATAAAAACAATTAATTGCCATTGCATGCAAGCACATACGTACAGCTCTGGCCACTAGTTTGAGAACTGGGCAGTGGCGGCCGCTGCGTTTTCTCATAAAGATAGCACAGTGTGGTTGCGGGTTGCCTATATGCAAATCGTTCTCAAACTTTTGGCCAGAGCTGTACATGGAAAACATTGCTCCGTACAAACAAAGCTTTATGGTAAACATGAAAAATAAATTCATAAATTCAGTGGCAATAATATCCAAAAAGTTACATCCACAAATCTTCGTTGAGGGTTGTTGAACATCCATAAAATTTGTATAAAAAAAAAAGAAACGAAAGTAAAATATAAACAAATAAACTTAAAGCTAGTTTGAAAATTATTATTATATTATGCTACAAAAATGATGTAAAAAGAATTGATAATGCAAACTGCACAGTACTAAAATGTAACGGATATGCACTAGTAAGGTATCTACAGAATATAAACAGCTAAAATATATATTACATATACGTTGTATTATATAAAAATATTACTCACTCGATATTTCATCCGCACTTCCCTGATGAAACCATAGCTGAAAATACAAACACAATATTATACATCAAAACGAAAAAAAAATTACCTATAGATTCTATTGACAAGTTCTATTACATATTGAAATTCTGTATTTTATATTGTAATACTAGATTACAATGCTGCTGATGTGATTCCATTACAATATGTTTGTAATGCAATAACGTCATCGGACATGAATAATAAATTATTTTTATGAACATATTATAAAACTTGATATATTTTCTTTTATCAAAACACGCAAATAGCAGCAGTAATTTTATTAGTTTTTTTTTTTAATCTTATTTGTTTTTTTACAAAAACTAGAATTAATCATTAAGTAGGATTATATATTTAAAATATTTAATGTTTTAAATGTATGTAATACACACAAACAACAAAAGTGAAGAAAATATTTATTTTATTTATATTTTCTTTGTATTACCTACTTTTTGTTATTATTATTTTTTTATTTACAAGGAAAGATGATTTAATTAACAATGCATAAATATTTTGATGAAATATGAATGATATAAAGAACGAAGTAATATTTTGACCTTTACGTGAATAAAGCGTATAAAAAAAGGTGTTCTCTTGCGAGTTTATACAAAAAAAAAAAAAAGAAAAAAAAAAAAAAAAGAAAGAAAGAAGAAGAAGAAGAAAACAATTCCCTTGTTCATACATCTAGTATTCATGTAACACTCACGCACACCGCATAAAAAACATACAGTTTGAGCTATATAGAACTTTCTATAAAGTGACTTTAATTTTATATATTTGGTGAGCAATTTATTTTATACATACTAATTCAATTTTAGTATGATTCATACCAATTTAAAAACTTTTAAATTAACAAGAAAACTTGGAAGAAAATAACTTTTTTTTTTTTTTTTGCACTAATTTGAATGTTCAAGTCACGTTATTTTCTTATCTGTGTAAAACATGTGTTTAAAGTTTTTCTCGCCTTTCATTTTTGACTGCAATAGAGAGAGAGAGAGAGAGAGAGAGAGAGAGAGAGAGAGAGAGAGAGAGAGAGAGAGAGAGAGAGAGAGAGAGAGAGAGGAAATGAAGAGATAAAATACTTCACGTAAAGTTTAATCAATCTACTTTAAGTGGAGCTATCAATACGATAAAGAGCTTCTACACACCACAGGTAAATTGCTTAGATATTTATTGGATGAAAATCTTCCATTTGTATTAATGAGAGAATAATACTGCAAAGTGTTATTTATTTTCTGAAATATTTATATTATACTGAACTGGATACTGAACTTATTTTCATGATAAGAATACTTCATTTTCACATTTTAAGAATATGTTGGCCGTCTGAAAACAAGCGAGATACATTTTAGAGACAACATTTTCTTTGT